>CM035434.1:108399488-108999488 GCA_020310875.1 Ceratopteris richardii
TCAAGCTTGCAATAAAATTCAAATTATTAAAGAGAAACTAATATAAAGATATGTGAAAAACTATAATATTATTAAAATAAAATTACCTTTCTTTCACAACCTATCATTAACTCCCTCTGCTCATCTGAGATTCGTTCATTATTTGGATTGGCTCGTTACATACAAGTATATGACCAATCGGTGAAAGAAAACATATTTGTATTCTCATTAGTATCGAAAATACATCTAATTTTCCCTATTATATGCTACAAAAGTAGAAACATCACTTTTTTCTTGCAAAGTAGATTTAAATGGAACTCCCTTAGCTAGTAATACCTCATCTGTTATTTTTTAAGAAGACTCATTGGTCCATGCACGTGGAGCTTCTTCATGAACTCTCTCAAGGTATTCACTAACATAGTACATGCACTCCTCAAGCATCCACCCCTTTGCCATAGACCCTTTTGTTTTTGCTCTTTGTTGCACACAACCTTTTAATATTCCCATAATGTGCTCGACCCAAAACATCCATCAAGTGTTTACAATGCCTGCAATCTCAATTTCATCCACAAGGTGGAGTAATAAATGAACCTGAATATCAAAAAATGAGGTTGGAAGCTCTTTCTCCATCAAACATAGTAGCTCCCTGCATTCACATTTCTTTCGTGGCATCCAGTCTTTGTCAATCTCTTTTGATGTAATCCACCTATTATTATCATAAATTAACTTACAAAGAATTTATTTTGTAAATAAAAGATATCAAATAGTCCTATATATTAGATATAAATGTATGATAATTACCTCATAAGAGATCCAAGATGATAGATCACATCCCGTACTCCTTTCATTGTACATCCATTGATAACTAGAGGTAGAATGTGCTTCAAAAAGTTATGCAAATCAGGTGTCTTCAACCTAGATAAGCTCATATCCTATAGGTGTTTGAATCAATTGAATCTTATTGTTGATAGTTTGCATCTCTTTTATCATAAGTTATGTTGCATATCCAATAGGTGTTTGAATCGGTTGAATCCTATTGTCAATAGTTTGCATCTCTTTTATTGTAAGTATCCAAGGAGCAGGTGCATAAGTTGTTTCCTATCAATTTCTATAAAAAATTGGCCATAACTTTGGTTCTCGGTTTTGATCCTTTAAATCATTTCTTGATGCTATTGTGTCTTTTAATCCAAGAAGATGTTGCCATAATGAAGAACCAACTTTCTTGAATATATGCATAGGATCAAGAAGATGACAGCTCTTTAACTCTCTCTAGTAATTCTAAGAATACCATATCGATATATTCTGTGCTGGTGCTGATTTTCTTTTACCTCTAATCTTCATTCTCATAATCTTCATCATTACTTAGGATTTTTGATTGTTGATCTATGAGAGGCTCATTTGTCGATTTCTGATACCAATCCATAGGTGTCATTGGTTTTAGATACTGACTTGTTTCAATCTTTCCATTAAAATGTATCGCTTCTCTTTTGCACCTTAATGGATGATCGTCAAGCAAGAACCATCGATGTCGAAGATAAATATTTTTATTGAGATTCTTAGTATAAATGGATCTCAACCAATCATCACAGTAAGGAAAATCCTTATATCCCATAGTAGATATTCTTGCATCATGAAAACCATAAAAATATACTTAGATTACCTAACATACAATTGTATGCATATTAATTAAAAAAATTACATCATTACGTGAACCAACACCCTATCTTGGAAAATCCGGTATACTCCAAGCAACAATTCCATAAACCATAATGTGTCTTTGATTAATGCTTTTCGATACATCAATGACATTAATACCTCACCATAACTCTTAGAGATTATCAATGAGAGGAGCAAGATATATATATTCATGTCTTTAGCTTCTCTTATTCCTGGGATTAAAAGTAAAAGCATTAAATGCTCCTTTTTAATGCTAAGATATGGCTGGAAAGTGTAGTTGATGACTACCACTAGTGTTAGTTGGCCGCCGGATTGGCAACTGTATAAGTGAATCTTGTTTCGCACGTGCGAAAAGTTGTTACACTGACAGTTGTAATCTTTTATATAAAGCAATGGAAAAGAGACGCGCAAGTGACGATTCGTGGAATCACCAGACTATCCGTCTAGGTGATTGTCTGAGCGTTACTGTAGCGTTGTTTGTCTAATTTCTGAGTATTCTAAGTATACTACGCGTATCTGTGTCTGTGGTCTATCGATCTCTGTTGTGGTTGTGAGTATCATTTACATCCAGTAGATCATTCGCTCTGTTGACTGAAGTGAATCGTCTGCGAATCCTTATTGCGATTGTTGTGTTAAGTTCGCGTATTGCGGTAGTACTCGTTCTAGGAATGTTCTGCCAGTTGTTTGGTGAAGTCTGTGTAACTGTGGTAGTGTTTCTAACACTGTGCGGGATCGTGTTGTCTTCAGCATTGAGATCTATCATCATACGGTAAGGGTTAAGCTACAGTAAGGATTTCTTGGGTTGCGTACTGAACCTTCAATACGGTGTATCTGAAACACTTGAATTCTCCGTGTCTTTGGATGTTGATCGGATTGTAGTACCTATTTGGTAAAGGTTGAACGATTACTCTTGTCTCTGGTATTTTCAGTAAGTTTATGTGCAGATGCAATATAGCATCTTAGCGTATTCGGTACACGTTGGCTGAGCTAAACCGTGAACTGTAAATATCTAAGTACAACAGAATCTTGATAGAGCTCTCAGCATCCGTATATTGTTGTGTGTAAGTGGTTAGTTTGGGAACTAAGTATAGGGCCTCTGTCTAACAGACCCCTTCCACTCCCAAGAACCGAAATAACGTTTGAACGCACTTCTGACAGTTAGAATACAACGTTTAACATTGGCACCGTCTGTGGGAAGGTGGAAACAGATCAGATTGTTGCAAACCAGTTGTGGAAACATAAATGTAAATTGTAAATCGACAGTAATAGTTCGCGATTAGTACAAAAAGATGATACATGCTGGTTACTCGATCCGGTGAAACGTATCCAAAGAACCGACAGCCTTGGGTACCTAATTTGCTAAGGACGCCTCCGGGAGGTAGAAGTACAGCTAGGTCTAATCCTGTTGTCAAGAAAGTGAAGAACGTTAGTAGTGATTCCGGTCATATTTCGGTGGAACGTGCTACGCCTCTGGTAAATTCCGGTACGATTTCAGCCCAGTCTGTCGAAGATATAGTAACTCTAGAATCTACCACGACGCAGCTTGAAGTTAGTTTAACAACATTGGGTAAAGATTCAAATTTGTTTACGAATAGAAACACCTTAGCCAAAGAAATTAGTGAAGGAGAAAAAGCACCTTGTTTTGGTGAAGATTCGACACCTTTCGATGTTGCTCCGGTACCAATTGCTGAAAGATCACAGTTTTTCGGCAATGGTTTACCATTTCTTGGTGAATCTTCAGCCCAGTCACCGCTATTGGGAGTAAGCTTCCCTACATTTGACATCAAGAAAGAAGGTAGCTTGTTCGACACCGAGATTCGAAACATACTGAACAAGATTATCGAACCGGAAAGGGCACAGGCCGACGATACAGATTCCGATAGTTCAGATATTCAGCCCCGGGAGACAGAAGATAGTCACAATACAACCATCAGAGCCATGAACGGGCAACAACAACAACAGCAGCAACAACAACAACAGCAGCAACAACAACAACAGCAACAACAACAACTATGCCCACCAATGTCGACTCCAACCGGAGTAACGTATACTAAATTCGGTGGATTTCCAGGAGATGACCCAGATGCTCATGTACGCACATTTGAGATAAGTTACGCAGTGCTCAACCATCCACCTGATCCGACGTATAAGGCTATTGTTTTCCAGTTGACATTAGTTAACGAAGTAGCTAGATGGCTTACAGAATATGATATTAACCATTTCGGCACCTATGAAGCAATAAGGGATGCATTTTTGCAGAGATTCAGGCTACAGAAGAATCCAGTTGAAATTTTTGACTACCTGCAAAACAATGGACAGAAGATAAATCAAATAGTACAGGAATATGCCACTCTATTCAGGACTCATTTGAGGTAGTTACCACCAGCACATGCCAACCTACCGGATGACGTTATCACTCAATGGTTTATCAATGGATTGACTCCGCAACTTAAACAGATTATGGTCATACGCTCTGTAGGAGCTATGACGCTAGATGCAGTGATTGCAATGGCTTTGCAGCTGGAAAACAAGGTTGGAGGATTTACAGAAGACTTGGAATGGTTAAAGGCAAATAAAAATGTTGCTGAAGACCTGACCAGACAAATATTCTACACCACATGCAAGAATTCAGGGCACACTAGTACCACTTGTGCACTTAATCAGTTGTTTTGCGCTATCTGCAACCTGACCGGACATACCACCGAAAACTGTGCATACAACGCCAAAGTGCAGGGAACCACAACTGTCAATGCTATTATACAAGAACCAGGACAGCGAGCCAATCATTATGTACCTCCGCAAATGAGAAACAACCAGCAACAAGGCTATCGAAATTACAGAGGACAGAGAAATAATAACTACAATGCAAATCGCTGGCAGGGTGGACCAGCACAAGAAAATCCCAATTTTCCACCACCGCGCTGCCATTTTTGTGGTGAATTTGGTCATATTAGAAGATTTTGTAAGGATGCAACTAAGTATGACCAGACGAAGAAAGAACGATAAAACCCAATGACTAATATGGTACAAATCACACTCGTAAAAATGCAAGCTGCAGTAATTCAGACCCGATTCGGTAAGCAACTGCAACCAACAGCAGAAGTATTTGAACCAGGCATACGTGAACAACAAAGGATGTATGATAAGGCCCATCAATGGACCACCGCCGAACCTCTAGTGTTTCCAGATCCTATTCCGGTGACCCAGGCTCCGTTAACTAGGAAGGAACATAAAAATAGGATTCTAATTCAGCAGCAAGCACATCATCTTCAGCAGGCGCATCATCTTCAGAATCTGTGGAAAATACAATTCAATCACAAAAGGCCTGGGAAATTTTATCTATAGCATCCATCACTCTTCCTCTTGGCCAATTACTTGCACTAGTACCGAGAGTTCGACAAAAATTCCAACAACAGTTCAGTCCTGTGCCTTCTTGCATTCCAGCAACAGCAACAGTGCAACCGGAACTTGATTCTACGGTCGATCATTCAGTTCCTTTAATTACAGTATGGTATAAAAAGCATAAAATCACACAGGTACTAATTGATGGAGGATCTAGTGTCAACATTGCTACTGTTGCACTATGTAAGAAGTTAGGATGGACTGAAATTGAACCGGTTCAGTTCTTTGTCAGAATGGCTGACCAGTCAAGAGTCCATCTAGTAGGACTTGTACTGAATGTACTAATAACTTTGCAGGTACCACATTTAAGATGACCTTTGTCGTCCTAGAATTACCGGAATCCACCCTTGATTATAATCTTCTTTTTGGCCGTCCTTGGCTGAAGTAAGCTAAGGTTATACAAGATTGGTCTGCACAGGAACTCACTCTCAAAGATAATAATCGTAAATATGTTGTAAAACTAGATGCTATACAGCCTTGCGAATTGCATGCTAGACCGTATTTTGCAGAACCAGTTCATATGTTAGATGGGTTGTCAGATGATGAAGAAGAAGAGTTTTAAAGAACAATATTGATTTGATCTCCATAGGAACTGTTGATCTACAATCTGTTGTAGATAATTGGAATCCCACAGTTTGTACGGTGATGCCTGTATGTAGCTCAAGCGTAAGCACCACCTCCTTTACTTGTCAATCCGCGGAGACGTGAGGACCGGTATGAAGACCACGAGCAAGTGAAGGCACAAGTGCATGAGTGAAAGCACACAAACATGCACACACATACACACACACGCGCACAAAGTAAGATCAAAGAGAGGAACAATGGAAAGCTTAGATTGCAAAAGAGTTCTCTTACAAAAGTTCTATTCTCTAACAAGCTAACCTCAAAAATGAGCTCTCTAGCTCTTTTTATAGTTTTTTGACTAGTTTTGGCCCTGTCGAGACCTAGTGTCCGGCCTAGTTAAAAATTAGGTTCCAGGGCTTATTTGAGGGCTCAAACGAAGTCTAAAAATTATGAAAATTGGTACGATGGTACTTCTAATACTCCTCAAGCTCGAGGACTCCTCGGCTTGAACAAAATGGAGTTACTAAAAATAGATAATGGTATTTACAATGGTTTTTAGTGATGAAAATCACTATTTTTGTAGGGGATTCTTCTGAAAATTTGACATACACTTCTTGGAGCTCCCTACTTGCTCCCTTTCCTTGTATGTCCACCTTTTGATGTGCTTCCATGATTTGTCCTTGACTTTGAGCTTCAACACTCCCCCCCTTCTCGAGTCTGTCGTCCCTGACAGACCCTTGTTGGAAGGGCTGTTCTATGTAGTGCTTTGAGAGGTGGTCTCCATCCGTTTGTATGAGCTGGTTCCTTGGATTCCAGCAAGAATGTGTCGTTGTGAGCTTTCAAAACTGCAAGTTGCTCAAAAGAGGTTGTCAAGAGTGATTTGGAGCAACTACTGGCTTCAATTTGCTTCCGAGATATGGATGTTGTTCCCATGACGTCCGCTAGCTCTTCCAAAGATGATGTTGAGAGCAGTCATGCCAACTACTCATAACCCATAATGAATGATGGGTAAGTGTGTTCGTGCCTGGGTTGAACAAAGAATGTGCCTTGTGCACGGCCTTGTAATGTAGCCCTACGCATGCTTACTTGGAAAATGCATTGGAAGAAGTATGGTGCAAAAATTACGGGTCTTGAGCTAAGTGCTCAAGGGTATGCTGACGAAGAGGTTTCCTAAACTATCATGGTTATGGTGTTTCCAGAGTAAAGATACTTACCATGGGGAAGGTTGATGGATGTTTGTCTCTTCGTGTTGTACACTCGGCCTTTGGGATGGAACCTTGTTGATGAATGTCCATGTTGATTGTCCACTGATGAGATCTTTTGAGTGGTGGATCCCCTCTCCTCTTTTCAAAGCAACATTTGTCACTGACAATGTGCATTTATGAGCTTGGGCTCATGCACGTTCACTTCCCTATATTGACACTCAGAGGAATATTGGACACGTGCCGGTTTCTAAAAGATTACCATGCTGGTTGACATAGACCATTCACCAGTGCTACTGTTCCATACTGGTTCAGGAAATACTGAGAATTGAATTGCTTTATATTCCTTGGCAAGCAACATCGGGTAACTACACCAAGCTGAGTTTCACATATTCTCTTTAGCTCACCATATGCAGGAATCTTCTCCTCCAGAACTACCTTGTGCAGATATCTCCTTGGATGCTCTAGTACATGAAGTAGTTAAGCATCACTCAAGTTGCGGACCTTCAAGCTCTTCATTCCTACCATGGTATGAGAAAATCATAGTTGTAGATGCCATGTTCATGCCAAATGCTTGTCATCTACCAGATAAGGCAGCAATAATCTCACTGCTGGCCGAGACACACTTCTATCCAAATTGATAAATGCCTAGTAATCAACAGTTCCACCTTCAACTAAGCATGACTCATTCATGTTTCATAAGCCAAACCTGGGAACAAGCTCTCTCCCACTTTTCTTTCTCCCTTTTTTTTTTTTTTTTTGAACAGGATATCACAAAACAAGAACACAAAAGTTAGTATCAATAGAAATGTTTGACATATGTCACTGTGCTCTTGTGCATGGGATTCTCAAGCGTGTCTATGCACGGCCGTGTAATGTGGCCCTATATTAATGCATACTTTGGAAATGCATGACCTGAATGGTGTAAAAGACAGGGTTGTGCAAGGAGCACATGGTTGTTGCTCGTTCGAGGCTTTCGATGTTCTTTGCGGAGGTTGATGCCGACCTTGGTGGAGGTATCCATTGAGTCTCAAACTGATGTAATCCTCCTTATAGGAGTCCATTTTAGAACAGTATTTGGCACTGTAGAGATCACTTCAGGCGTCTTCCTCTTTGGATGCGTTCTGAACGGTGGTATCCAGTGTGGTTGGCGCTTTGGTTCGATGGAGGCTGCTTGTACTTTTGGCTTCCAAACCCATATCCTTTTTGCACGTCTTCCTACTTTTCTTGAAGAGCTGATTTGATCTTCTTTCGGTCTCTGTACGTGGTTCTTACCCTCTTCTCTTTTTGGCTTCTTGGGTGAGACCTTTCGCATGTGGGAGAACATAGGTTGTTGTGGATGTAAGAGCTTCTTAGGTACCCACATCTGTAATTGCCCTTGTTGAGCTGCAGCTAACTTCTTAGGCACCCAAACTTGTTGGATACCTTGTGATTGAGCTTGTCTGAGCTGCTTCCTTCGTCTTCTGGCCTGGTTGGTGTGCATGGATGGGATTTGTGGGGGCAAGGCTGGTGGTTGCTCTCCTTTGCGTACCCATATCTGCTTCATGCTCGGAACTGCTTTTTTATCGAATGGTGTCTTTCTATTTGATGTAGCAGTTGTCGTGAACGGTTGTGTTTGCTTGTGTGGTGGACTCACTACTGTGGCTACTTGATTCTTTGGAGAAGAAGAAAGATCCACCCGCCTTCGAACCAGGTCTTCCACGATTGACTCCTTCTGCATCATAGAGCTTTTGACACATACAACATCTTCTTTCATATGATTAGTCTTGGAAGAACTAAGAGAGTGTGTGGTGCCATGATCTAGGAGCATGCAGTTCTCTAATTCTAATGTAATGCATTGTTCATGTACCCAAACTTGAAGAATTTGACTTCTTGTGTTTAAGTTAACTGCATGGTCATAGATCCAATCTTGACCCAAGACAAGTGGTTCTGTAAGGTTCTCATCTTGACATACTAGCGCTTTGACTTTCATTCGAACATCTTGAAGGTAGATGGGAAGTTCCACCTCGCCCAAACAAGGGGTTTCCACACCTCCCAATCCTATGAGATAAGCTTCTATGGGATTGATGTTCAACCCCAAGTCTTGGCAGTAGGAAAGTCTAACTGCACTACTTGCTGCACCTGAGTCAATCAATGCTTTCACCGTCCTTGCACCCTTCCCTTGTCCTATCTCTATGGTCACAAAGGGTCTTCGGTCAATGACCTGAGAAGTCGCAATGCCTGACTTTTGACACATATCCATGTGATATTTTGGGGCTTTTGAGTTGACATCTAGGCCTAATCGCCTTAACTTATTTCGCCTAATACGCTCTCTGGCCTCTACCTGTGCTTCTTCTCTCACTCTTAACTCTTCTTCTTTTCGCTTCTTAGCAGTGTTCAGTCTCATTAGCATATCCTCAGTAAGAGGTTCTTGATATAGCTTGACTCTGCAGCCACTAATATAGTTTGGCAAGATATCTCCTTCTAGAGTGGCCAACTGAACTGCACCACTAGTGGAAATTCTATTAATGATCATGGGTCCATATCCTCTTTTTTCCAACTTACGGGCATGTTGTTTTAGTGTGTATACCAACACTAGATCTCCCTCTTTCAATCCCTTATCCTTGATGTGTGCATCAAAGTATGCCTTTTGCCTCTTCTTTGCAGCGTAGATGCCTGCTACCGCTCGTAGCCTCGTTTCACCCAAGCGTTCGAGATCAAAGATCCTAGAGGACAATTCATGCCCATTCCACTCATACTCTTGTGCTACTTTTAAGGCAGGGATTAAGAAATCTAATGGTAGCACAGCGTTCTGTCCGAAGACCATCTGAAATGGGGTGGCGTTGAGTACCGTTTTGTAGGCAACTCGATAAGCCCAAACAGCATGATGAAGTTGTTTGTCCCAATCAGAGCGTTTATTATTTACCAATTTTGTCAATACGTTACAGAGGATCTTATTGGTACTCTCGGCTTGTCCGTTGGCTTGTGGATGATAGGGGGCGGATTTCTTATGTATCACCAAGAATTCTTGGAGAAGATTTTCAATGACTTCATTCAAGAAGTGTGTGCCTCTATCGCTCACCAACTCTATTGGTAGTCCATATCTCGTGAACACATTCTCGAATAAGAACTTAGCCGTAGTCTGAGCATCATTCTTTGTTGTGGCTTTGACTTCTACCCACTTTGTAAGGTAATCTGTGGCTACAATGATGTACTCTGCATGGGAGTTTCTAGCTGGGGGGTTAATAGGACCTATGAAGTCTATCCCCCACTTCGAAAATGCACGTCCTCCCATCATTGGCCTCAAGGGCATCTCGTCTTTTCTGACTGGATATTGTGCACGTTGGCATGTGTCACATTTCTTCACATAGGTATGTGCATCCATATGAAGAGTGGGCCACCAAAGTCTTGAGAATAGAATGGTCTTGATCACTCGGTCAGGACCAAAATGTCCACCTGCAACACCGCTGTGTGCAGTTTCTAAGACTTTCAACTAATCTGATTCGTGAACGCACAGTCTTAAGTAACCATCTTTGCCTCTTCGGTATAGGTTGTCTCCTACTAGGGCATAGCCTTGAGCCTCTTGCTCCATGCTTCGTCTTCTTGCTAGACTGGCCTCTTTGGGTAATCTTCCCGATCTCATAAACTCTACCAATGGAGCACTCCAATCTGGAATTAATGATACTTGATAAAGGGTCGCATGCTCCACTGGTGGTCTCTCTCTGCACATTGGACAATTCTTGATCCACTCATGTATTTCTTTGTCCATGCTAGGCCAATACACTCCTAAACGTTTCAAATTCTGCAATGTTCGTTGTTTAGAATAGTGATTTCCTAGCAATCCCTCATGAGCTTGCTGCAACCAACTACTATGTTCATCATCCTCGACACAACAAGCTAATACACCCTCAATATCTTGTTTGTACATGCTTCCTGCCAATATGTGATATTTTTGTGATTTTACAATTTCTTCTTGTGATGTTTTCACATTCTTATTTGCAGGGCCGAAGGTTAGGACTGGTACCAACTTATTTGCCCATTTAGGAACAACTTCCAAATTGAACAGATAAGCATAAGGTAGTTCATCAGACACTCCTTGTGGTGACTCTCCTGAAGTAATGCGAGAAAGGTGATCTGCCCGAAGGTGGGTTCTACCTTTCCTGACAACAACTTCAAAGTCATACTCCATTAGTAAGAGGAACCATCTTACTAAGCGTCCAGTATTGCAAGGTTTATTGACCAAATATAACAAAGCTTGATGATCAGTGAAAAACTTGAACTTGTTGGCCAATAAATAGTGTCTAAACTTCTTTACAGCATATACCATGCCTAACCCTTCTCGCTCGG
Source organism: Ceratopteris richardii (assembly GCA_020310875.1). Classification (NCBI taxonomy): domain Eukaryota; kingdom Viridiplantae; phylum Streptophyta; class Polypodiopsida; order Polypodiales; family Pteridaceae; genus Ceratopteris; species Ceratopteris richardii. The sequence continues at coordinate 108,410,639 of CM035434.1, forward strand.
TTGTGGTATAATTTCTTTCGGCTGGGTTTAGTTGTCTACTAGCATATGCTATGGGCAAATCTAAATTCCCTTCACCTGTGGGTTGTGCTAGCACACATCCTATGGCATGATTGGATGCATCCACATGGACATGGAATGGCTTATTCCAATCAGGAGTGGTCAATATTGGTGCTGTGCACAAACGTTTCTTCAGTTCATTGAAAGAATTCTCGCATTCGTCGTTCCACTCAAAATTAGACAACAAGGCATAAAGGGGTCTAGCTATGATCGCGTACATGTGGATAAACCTACGGTAAGATCCACAATGGCCCATAAAGGCTTGTACCTCTTTAACATTCCTTGGCCTTGGCAGCTCCGCTATGGCTCGTACCTTATCTTCATCTGTTGAGATTCCATTCTTAGAAACAATATGACCTAAGATTTTACCTTGACGCACCATAAACACACACTTTTCTGGGTTTAGACACACTCGATATTCTCTACACTTGTTGAAGATTTGTCTGAGCTCAGGGATGTGAACCCTTCTTTCTTGGGAATGAGCACATAAATCATCCACATACACTTCTAAGCTCTTTCGCAAGAACTCTTTGAAGACATGACACATGAGCCTTTGGAATGTTGCAGGTGCATTGGTGAGCCCAAATGGCATCACCCGAAATGCAAAGATTCCCCACTCTGTAGCAAAAGCTGTTTTGTGTTGATCTTCTGGGGCAATGGCTACTTGATTGTAACCTGAAAATCCATCAAGGAAGCTATAAACTTCCTTGCCTGCAACACGCTCCAATAGGTGTTCTGTGATTGGAAGTGGATAACTATCTCTAATCGTAGCGGCATTAACTTTTTTAAGGTTAATACACACTCGCAACTTCCCGTTCTTCTTGGGTACCACAACAATGGGGGACACCCATTCGGTATGCTCAATCTCATAGATGAATCCAACCTCAATCAACCTATCAATTTCTTCTTTGATTTTGGCTGCATAGGTATCATTATATGTGTAGGGCTTCTGTTTGGTGGGCTTAGCATCAGCAGTCATGGGGATAGTATGAGAGCAAATTCTTGGATCTACCCCTTTCAAGTCTCTATAGTGCCATGCAAACACATCCCTATACTCCCTTAATAGAGCTATGAGCTCCATTTCTTCTCTTGCACTTAGGTCATCTCCTATATATGTGCATCTCTCTTCGTTCTCTTCAATGGTCACTACAATCTTCTTGGTCTTTTCTTTATTATCATATGATTCTCCTATGATGGCCTCTCTCTTAGGCATTCGTACCAAAATTTTGCGGTCGTCAACTTCATATTTCTTGAAGTTTTCTGGTACTTCAAACAATGATTCCTCCTTTTCTTGTTTCACTGCTTTTCTTTTCTTTTTCTTTTGACTACTCTCACTTCCATCCTTTGAGTTTACTGTTTTAATACTTGTGAGAGGTTCTTCTTCTTTCTGGGTGAACACTCCTATATCTTCTAGATAGTGCTGCTCTGAGTTAAAGCAACTATCCATCACAATAGACTCCAGATCATCATCATTCTCTTCTTCTTCTAATACATCACTAGGGTCACATTCTTCTAGCAAGGGTTGACACATGAAAACTGAGATATCATAACCCTCCTCATCACAATGAGGTGTCCACTGTTCCTCATTGACAGCAATGTCCATGGTGGCTAAGATTTCTGGCCAGCCATGAGGCTCAAACTCCTCATCTGGAAAGATCATCGGTGTGTAGGCTGGGTCTCTAACTGGTCTATCTCCTAGTGAAGTTCCTTCTTCCCGCCTTTAAACGTTTTTCCTCTTCCTTTGCGACTTTGCACATCCACAAATGAGTATCTTCATGCAGCCATGATGGATCAGGTGAACTTTCAGAATGCACAAAGATGGAATCTTCTTTCACTTTGTGGATAGAATTCCACTGTAGGGGTGGTACATCTCTGAAGGTGTAATCCTTCAAATTGACCTTGGTGGTAACCCCTAAGTGCTGTAAGTACAAGGAGTTAGTTCCCCAATCCTGTACTATTTGCAATTGTCGTAGGAAGGGTCTTCCTAGGATCATCTCATAGACATTATTTTTCTCAAAGTCACATATAGCAAATGTGTGCTCAAACTCTACACCACAAGTGGTTAGAGTGATCCCTTCTAGCAATCCTAGAGGTCTTTCAAAATGACCATCAGCCATTTGAAGCTTCATTCTAGTTGGTCTTAATGTGGGCTTGCCCCATTGCTTCCACAAGGAGGTGGTCGCAATAGCAACACCAGCACCTGAATCTATGATTGGTTTGGTTGTGTAACCTTGGTAGGTGATTGGAAGATAAGTATTACCTTCTTCACCCTCACACATGTCCCCTATTTTGTCTAGAGGTATCTCTGGTACCCTTTGCTTGGAGCCTGCTTTTGGCATGTTGGAATCAAGTTCTGGAACCTGATCCTTCACATGATTCCAAAGCTCAGGTTTTGCTTTGAGCAGCTCTTCTACAGTGAGATGACATTGAACCTTAGTGTTCTTCACGACATCCGTGTTCCGTGGAACCACTGAGTCTTCATTTCTTACTAGTATTGTGGGAGCTCTAATCTGGAGAGATTCAGATTCCCATGGGCCTGGAAATTGAGGCAGTTCTTCTAAGGTATTAGATTCAAAATCTAACCTTTCGTCTTCTTGTTGTTCTGCTTCATTTCCGTAAATAGATGGGATGTCTTGGGGAAATTGATCCTGAAGATCATCAATCTCAGGAATAGGAGGGGAATTACCCTTCTCCTTGGCCCATTTCTCTTCTTGTATTTCCCGCAAGAATTCTTGAGAGTACTGTTGAATTGAAGGAGGTATTCCTGGATCCGTGGAATTAGGAACATAAGCTCCCATTGGTGGTGAGCTTCCTCTTTCAATAACTGGTTGAGCCTGTGGAGGTAAAGAAACTTGTGGTTTGTTTACCAACTGCTCTAATCGTTCTAGTAAGCCCTGGAAATGCAAATCCCCTTTGACAGAGTTTGTCTGATTGAACTTTTGACTAGTCTCAAGTATAGCTTGAGCTTGTTCTACCATTTTCATGCACATTTTCATCCGTTCAATCTCTAAGTCCGCTCTAGGGTAACTCTTGTCTAGGTTTGCAGCTGTAGGCCCTTCTTGAAGTCGAGCCTGGTAGGCCTTGAACATCATGTCCAAGCCTTCTGGGGTTGGATCTGCAAGAACAGACCCTGGTTGCGGTCTATTTACAATGGGTGGTGGGGTGGGATGAGGTGGAGTGGATGGAGTTTCGGCATGCGAGGGGCTTTGAGATGCAATGTCTTCTATTTTTGTTTTCGCTTCTTTTAAGCTTTCTTCTAGTTCCGATAACTTTTTATTCCACTTGCGATTGGCCTTCTCTCTGGTATCCTTCCATGTTCTTGTTTTCCTCTTACTAGGCTCTCCCGATTCACTCGACTCTGATTGTTCTACTGGTTTATCCTGTTTTAAGGCTTGTGCTCTAGTGACAGCTTGTATAGGAGCCACATTGCTACTACTTGAACTTGGATCTGCCACTAAGCCTACCAAATTAATGGGTGTAATCTTGGGTGCACTAGAGGGGTTTCTTGGACAATCTCTGGGGAGATGGTCTTTGCCACAATCAGGACAAAAAGCCTGTATTGTGATAGCCTGTCCTTGACTCGGAGATGGTGGGTGGGGACAGTCACGAATGAAATGATCACCTTGACATCTAAAACAAGATCCTCTAGGGGCTTGTGGTCTCATTTGTCTCAACTGGGGCCTAGGGTTAGGATTTGTGTACATGACATTGGAGTATTCTGGCTCCCAATTTTGCTCCATAGGTGGTGCCTCATATTGATACGAGTAAATCTCACTATGTTCAGGTGACTCTGTGTAATAAGCATGTGGACTACCTTCATGGGAGTAGTCTGAACTATGAGCATGAGAGTCATTATCTGGTATCAATGGGGTTAGTGGCACCAAAGCTCTATTTGGATTTTCCTCTCCCACAGCATACTTTCTGAAAATCGCGATGCTGTGAAGTAAAAAAAATCGCGATTTTGAGCAGAAAATCGTGATTTGAAAATCGCGATGTTGATCATAAAATCGTGTTTTTGAAAATCGCGATTTTGAGCAGAAAATCGTGATTTGAAAATCGCGATGTTGATCACAAAATCGTGTTTTTGAAAATCGCGATGTTGATCACAAAATCGTGTTTCTGAAAATCGCGATTTTGATCACAAAATCGTGTTTCTGAAAATCGCGATGTTGATCACAAAATCGTGTTTTAGAGAATCGCGATTTTGACTCAGAGAATCGTGATTCACAAAATCGTGTTTTTGACTGAAAATCGTGTTTTTCTCAAAATCGTATTTTTCGCTGAAAATCGTGATTTGTGAGAATCGCGATTTTGAGCAGAAAGTCGTGTTTTTCACAAAATCGTGTTTTTGCTGAAAATCGTGATTGGTGAGAATCGCGATTTTGAGCAGAGAATCGTGTTTTTTTGAAAATCGCGATTTTGAGCAGAGAATCGTGTTTTTTTGAGAAAAAACACAGAATCGCGATTCTTTTCAACCAACTTTTAGGCGGGAAAACTGAAAATCGTGATTTTTCAAAAAATTTTGAATTTTCACAGAATCGCGATTTCCATCACAGAATCGCGTTTTTTGGCGGGAAATTCAAATTTATGAGCGCCGGCTATGGCGAGCTCCGTATGAGCAGAAAATCATGAAAAAAACACATCGCTTGCTCTCCCTTGCACCTCCTAACTCCTTCCCACACAATAATGCATGAAAAATGGTATGAAAATGGTGAAAATGCACTAAAAAACAAGAAATTTCTATGAAGAAGAAGATGGAAGAAGGTGGAGATGATGATGATGATGAAGATGAAGAGGAAAAAACAGAAAATGAACTGAAATGACAGTTTTTTTACCTTCCAACGTCGCAAATCTACGATCTTACCATCACAACGCTCGTCCTCGAAGCACTCTCCCCGGCAACGGCGCCAAAATTTGGTGTAGCTCAAGCGTAAGCACCACCTCCTTTACTTGTCAATCCGCGGAGACGTGAGGACCGGTATGAAGACCACGAGCAAGTGAAGGCACAAGTGCGTGAGTGAAAGCACACAAACATGCACACACATACACACACACGCGCACAAAGTAAGATCAAAGAGAGGAACAATGGAAAGCTTAGATTGCAAAAGAGTTCTCTTACAAAAGTTCTATTCTCTAACAAGCTAACCTCAAAAATGAGCTCTCTAGCTCTTTTTATAGTTTTTTGACTAGTTTTGGCCCTGTCCAGACCTAGTGTCCGGCCTAGTTAAAAATTAGGTTCCAGGGCTTATTTGAGGGCTCAAACGAAGTCTAAAAATTATGAAAAATGGTACGATGGTACTTCTAATACTCCTCAAGCTCGAGGACTCCTCGGCTTGAACAAAATGGAGTTACTAAAAATAGATAATGGTGTTTACAATGGTTTTTAGTGATGAAAATCACTATTTTTGTAGGGGATTCTTCTGAAAATTTGACATACACTTCTTGGAGCTCCCTACTTGCTCCCTTTCCTTGTATGTCCACCTTTTGATGTGCTTCCATGATTTGTCCTTGACTTTGAGCTTCAACACTGTAACAAAAGAAAATAAGAAAGAAGATACCACTGCTATAGATGATGCTGCTCTACAACAACTTTTTAAGCCAGCTGACGATATAGAGAAGCCCCGAAAATTTTATGTCCCAGAGGATCAATTGATCATCTATAATTTAGGAGATGAGGACCACCCGCGTCATGTCAAGATAAAGGAAAGCCTACCGAAAGTATTTCAAGCAGACTAAATCCAGCTACTCCGAGAGTTCTCCGACGTCTTTGCATGGGATTACAAAGATATGAAGGCTTTGGACCCGCGCATTTATCAACACAGGGTCATGCTGAAGCCGGAAGCAAAACCAATCAAGCAACCCAGCTACCGGATGAATCCGAACTATGCATCACAGGTAAAAGTAGAGCTTTATAGGCTACTCAAAGTCGGATTCATTGTACCAGTAGAGTATGTTGAATGGATCTCACCAATTGTCATTGTTCCTAAAAAGAATAAGCAACTACGAATCTGTGTGGACTACCAGAAACTGAACGCAGCTACGGTGCCTGATCCATTTCTGCTACCTTTTCTTGACACCATGCTTGATAGAGTAGCAGGACATGAAATGTATTCATTCTTAGATGGGTACAGTGGGTATAATCAAGTTAGAATGGCTGAACAGGATATACCGAAGACCGCCTTCATTACCAACTGGGGTGTTTTCGCATGTACTGTTATGTGGTTTGGATTAAGAAATGCCCCTAGTACGTTCCAAAGGTGTATGCAAGAAATATTTTCTCCTTACCTTACCTCTTTTATGCAAGTATATCTTGATGATTTTTCGATTTTCAGTAAGATGATAGCACACCTGTTCCATTTACGGTGCTGCTTTGAAAAGTGCAGAGAATACAGACTCTGTTTGAACCCAAACAAATCTGTGTTTGCGGTTTCATGTGGAAAGCTACTTGGCCACATTGTATCTGCACAGGGTATACAGGTGGATCCAGATAAAATCACAGCTGTGTTAGAAGCACCTGTACCCACTACACCTAAGGAACTAATGCGCTTCATGGGCCAAGTAAGATGGCATGGCCGACACTTACGATGGCTTTCTCATTTGGCAATACCACTAAACCGATTGATAACCAAGACTCCTCGACAATTTGAGTGAACCCCGGACTGTCAAATTGCTTTTGATCATCTAAAGGGATTACTAACACAGGTTCCAATCTTACAGCCTCCTGATTGGGATCGCCCATTTCATGTATTTGTTGATGCTTTAGATATAGCACTTGGCAGCGTTCTAATGCAACAAACTGATAAGTGGTTCAGACCAGTGTAGTATGCAAGTCGAAGATTGGCCCTTGCTGAAAAGAATTACTTTGTAATTGAAAGGGAATGTCTGGGTTTGGTATACTCTGTCAAGAAATTCAGGCATTATTTACTTGGCCGCAAATTTACTTTTCATGTAGATCATGCTGCACTTATCTATCTAGTTCGGCAACAGCACTTAGGTGGTCGATTAGCGCGATGGGTTCTGCTCTTACAAGAATTTGATTACGAAGTGATTCCTAGGCCCGGCAGTTCACATGCCTAAGCAGATTTCCTTTCTCGTTTAGATTCCGGTGAAGCTCCAGTTGGTATAGATGACACAACGCCAGCAATTTATGTTTCTGAACCAACCTATGATGAAATTGCAGACCCACCTATGCCATCTACATACTATGATCAGATATTGACCTTTCTTACTGATGGATACCTTCCTTCTCAAGCTTCTCCTGCAATGCGTAGGAAAATTGCAGTGTACAGTCGCAAATTTTGGTTAATTGCTGGGGAATTATACTATATGGATTACATAGGAATTCTACTTCGTTGTATTCCACCACATGAACTTAACTTAGTCATTACTTTGGCTCACTCAATTCCTTCCGGTGGCCATTTTGCTGCAGATTTAACACACCGGAAAATTCTGCAGAGTGGACTTTGGTGGCCTACTATGCACAGGGATGTATTGCAATTTGTAAACAAATGTGATAATTGTCAAAGGTCTGGATAGCCACTACAACATCATTTCTTCCCTCTACAACCTATCTTGCCATTGGATCCTTTTCAGAAGTGGGGTCTAGACTTTATCGGACCTATTACACCGCCAGCAATACTCAGCAATAATCATTATATTCTAACCTGTAGAGACTATGCAACCAGATGGGCAAAAGCATGGGCTTTAAAATCTGCCACAACTGTTTCGGTGGCAAAATGTCTAATGAAAGATGTCTTTCCATGTTTTGGCTTACCTCTGGAGCTTGTTACAGATCAGGGCACTCATTTTGTTAACAATCTAATGAAAGTACTCACACATTCTTTTCAGATCACACATAAATTCAGCTTACCATATTATCCTCGTGCAAATGGTTTGGCTAAGAGTACAAACAAGATACTACTGAATATGCTTCCAAAACTCATTATGGAAGCACCGGAAGATGGGACCAACTGTTACCTGCAGTCCTATGGGCATACCGAACTACTTATAAGGTAGCAACAGGTCTAACCCCCTTCAAACTAGCTTATGGATTGGAAGCAATAGCACCCATGCAAATTATTGTGCCAAGCTTACGTGTGGCTCTCACTCAGAAATTAATACCAGAAGATTCTTTATCATTCCGGCTAGATACACTTAGAAAATTGGATGAACACCGATGGCAAAGTTTTCTAACTATGCAGGAAGTACAGCTAAGACAAGCTCGAACACATGATCGCTACCTAAAAACCCCAGTCTTTACGGTGGGACAACTTGTACTATTTTACAATGCAAAGTCGAATCGCTCTGCTGGCAAATTCAAGTTACGATGGTTTGGCCCCTACCGGATTTCTGAACAATTGGGCCTCGCAACATTTCGGTTGACTACTTTGACCAGAAATCCCCTTCTGAAAGTCATCAATGGTTCGAAGCTACGGCCGTATCAACAATCATCTAACCTGCACTGAAACATTTTGCGGTTGGCCGCGTCTTTTGGCATTCTCTTTTCTTTTATTTTCTTTTCTTTTCTTTTTTTTGCGTGCTTAATACAATAAGTCTGTAAATATCGGCGTTTTGATACCTAATTATGTCAAAAGCCGCTCTGCCCTTTCCACCTACTCATACATGCACACCGAAGTTAAGAAGCTATCATCTCAACGTCGCAGCATGATTGCTAATTTCGATTGTCTCCCACTAAAGCGCATCTACTTAACCTTCTCCGTTTCGCCGAAAATCGCTATTGTGCTTGCGTGATTTGTGTGACTGTGTATACCCTGTGCGTTTGCGTTTCGTGCTTGCGTTTATTGTCTGTGCCATGGAAGCTCTAGCAAACTATGCCGCTTCAGTGACAGACTCCCTGCCGAGGTAGGAGAGTTCCTGCGCACCCGTGGGTTATCCAATTTCGCTGAACTGCCCTGGCATTCAGTGAAATCCCACCCGTTTTTTGCCCAGATTATCGTTGCTATCGCTAAAACACCTGCCAACGAGCAGAGTTGGCCGATCACCTCCCTACCATCCCATACCGTAATCACATTCCTGGCATTTGCTGATGCATTTCGACTTCCTCGGCAAGGTCAGGAAAATGGCCCGAATCTACCAATGGCAACCATGATCAAACGGTTCCCTAGATACTCCTCAAATGAATACGCACTTCTCTGTCGCCCCAAACCTGAAAGATCCACGTTGCAATTCCTAGTAGCCATCCTTAACCTCTAGAAGCGAACTTATGGTATCTCTAGGCCCTTCTACTCCGCTATTGATTTAGCTGCCTGAGAACCAGTCAATTTTGCATCCTACTTCTTCCACCGTATTCACAAGGAATGTGTTTCAATCATCAAACAGGTAAACAAAGGAGGAATGCCTAGGTCCAGACTGCCACACATCATTTCTTTCCTTTTTCCAGCCATACTTGCAGCACAACCCCCACCTAGAGGACCGATTCTACGTCATGAAGAGTCTGCACAGATCTCGGAGGACGATGAAGATGACGAAGAAGAACTCAATCAACTCTTACGCGGAAAAAGGATTAGAATCAATTCATCTGAAAGTGAAGCATAAGGTTCAGCCGAAGGAAATAAAGAAGATGACAAGGAAGAAGAAAAGCAGCACGAAGAAACTTTTCACGACATCGCAACGTCTATGCAGCACGAATCATCAGCACAGTCTTCATCAGAAGGACAACAAGAACAGGAAGATCACATTGAATCTGACACAAGCTCGTCACAAGAAGCATCTCAGCAGCAATCTGAGCAGGAACAACATGGAAATGAAGAACAAATCATTAAAGATGTTTTCGACGAACTGCTTAGAGTAGTAGAATCTACAGTTGCTCATACTACCAACACTGCACAACAAACAACAGAACAGGTAGCAGAACCTAACCCTGTCTTTCCCACTCCTCCACCAGAACCTCCACTTAACACCATTATCCCTACTCCACCCATCCTGACCAAAGAACCCACTGCCTCTTCTTCCTCATCCCCAAACTATTCTCCACCGAACTCACAAATGCAAATATGGGACAGATGCTTATCAATCTATCACAACAATTACCTGCGCAAGTGAAGCAAGTAACAGAGAATATTCGGAATGAATTTCAACATAAAGTAGATGTACTGGAGGCCGACATTAGTCCCCTATAGGAAGAATTGCTAGTAGCCAAAGCCGAAAACCAATCCCTACAAGAACAGCTGAAGGAATTACAGGCCAGAATTTCCAAACAGAAAATGGTTACCAGTCAGAGAGATGCGGCGGTGGCTGAGCTCACAAAGAAAGAAGAATCATTACAGAATGAAAATGCCGAAATAAGTAAAATGAAGCAAGAGTTACATGACAAAGAAGATGCAAGGATCGCATTAGGAAATCTGCTCGAAGAAACCAGAGTTCAGCTAAACAAAGTAGTACAGCAAAGCCAAGAACACCAGAGGCAAGCTAGAAAAACAGAAGATGAACTTCAAAGAACAAACGAGAATTTATCAGATGTCAACAACATGCTCAAACACTATTTAACCAAGGAAGCTCAAACACAGAAGTTAATAACAGATCTCCGACACGAAAAGGATTCATATTCCAGAACCATACAGTTTCAGAATCAAGAGATCGAAAGAAGGGAGAATCAGCTGGAAAATCAAAAGGAAAGAGTAAGCAAGATGGAGCAACAAGTGGCAGAAATGAAAGTTTCCAGAGATGCGGCTCTCTCGAACAAATTTTATTTACAAGAAGCCTTTCTGCAAACGCAAGCAGAAATTTTGCTGACCGAAGCTATAGCTTTAAGTTTTGTACGAGTAGGTGCGCAACTAGTAGAACCGGATACCCTCAAACAAATGTTAGAAACTTTAAAAAAGAAAATTGCCCGAACCTTTAAGCTAGCACGATCCATGTACTTAGAAGGAATTATAGATGAACAGTAATTTTGTAAAACCTGCGGGTTCGAGTCCACCGTGCATGCCAGTGTTAGTCGGCCGCCAGATTGGCAATTGTATAACTGAATCTTGTTTTGCACGCGCGAAAAGTTGTTACACTGATAGTTGTAATCTTTTATATAAAGCAATGGAAAAGAGACGCGCAAGTGACGATTCGTGGAATCACCAGACTATCCGTCTGGGTGATTATCTGAGCGTTGCTGTAGCGTTGTTTGTCTAATTTCTGAGTATTCTAAGTATACTGCGCGTATCTGTGTCTGTGGTCTATCGATCTCTGTTGCGGTTGTGAGTATCATCTACATCCAGTAGATCATTCGGTCTGTTGTCTGAAGTGAATCGTCTGCGAATCCTTATTGCGATTGTTGTGTTAAGTTCGCGTATTGTGGTAGTACTCGTTCTAGGAATGTTCTGCCAGTTGTTTGGTGAAGTCTGTGTAACTGTGGTAGTGTTTCTAACATTGTGCAGGATCCTGTTGTCTTCAACATTGAGATCTGTCATCATACGGTAAGGGTTAAGCTACAGTAAGGATTTCTTGGGCTGCATACTGAACCTTCAGTACGGTGTATCTGAAACACTTGAATTCTCTATGTCTTCGGATGTTGATCAGATTGTGGTACCTATTCGGTAATGTTTGAACGATTACTCTTGTCTCTGGTATTTTAAGTAAGTTTATGTGCAGATGCAATATAGCATCTTAGCGTATTCGGTACACGTTGGCCGAGCTAAACCGTGAACTATAAATGTCTAAGTACAACAGAATCTTGATAGAGCTCTCAGCATTAGTATATTGCTGTGTGTAAGTGGTTAGTTTGGGAACTAAGTATAGGGCCTCTGTCTAACAGACCCCTTCCACTCCCAAGAACCCAAATAACGTTTAAACACACTTCTGACAGTTAGAATACAACGTTTAACACTAGCCATGTTGACCATTTACTAAATTTCATAAAAAATGGGTTAAGCCCATCTAATGCAAATTCTAACTTTAGATTGCATGGATCTTGCACAAAATCATGCCATCTAGAATTAATTTGTTGAAAAGCTGCACTATCTACTAGAATTCTCATTACTCCATCAGTACTTTTACGATCAGATCCCCATGACAAAAGCTTTGATAATTCAGGGCTTTGAAACATATGTTTAATTTGTGGAGCCCATGGAAAATGTCTCAATATCGTTTTTGGGATTTTACCCTCTTCATCTTTATATCGAGGAGATTGACATTTTGGACATGTTGAAGAGTCTGCATATTCACCTCTATATGAAACACAATGTATAGGGCATGCATCTATACACTAATAATCTATACCAAGATTGTTGATTATCTTCTTCATTTCATCATGTGTTGTAGGAAGAATATTCATTCTTAGTAAAAGAATTTTCCAAATATTAACCTGTAAGTTCATGAAAAAGGTGATCTTCGAGGTTTCAAGGTAAGAAGATGAAGATTAAGGATGAAATATATCAAGAAAATCTAGTGAGTCTGTGTGAAGGTCAATCTCAAGATGCATCCTTAACTAATGAGACCATACAAGGTTTGGAGAATGATTCGATGTTAATTGATAGTGATATTCATCTTCAAACACATAATCAAAACACAACATATGACCACTTAATGATTCAATAGAAAATACAAGCAAGCATGAATCTAAATCTCAAGAAATTTCAAGAAATGATCCTAATGTCAATGAAAAGAATGTAAATAGTGTCACATCATACGTGCATATAGAGATTCAAGAAAGCGAACGTACTTATATCAAGGAGGGCATGCCAATAATGAGTTCTCTAGAGATTGAAATGTATGCTGACACTAGCGAGCATGATGCTAGAATTAAGGATAGTTTAGTTGGAAATCAAGACCATGATATGTTTTTGATTGATGCCATATTGGAGGTATCTTCAAAGATGCAAGACAATGATCTTTCTTATAAGAAATAGGGTAATCTATTTATTGGAGCTCAAAATAGTGATATGTATGTGAACGATGTTGCCCTCCATGAAGAGGGATATATGAATGATCATGGGGAGGATGAGGATATACCATTTATTTCTCCTCCACATATTGATATGTATGTCAATGATGACTATGTTGAGTTGAGTTCATATTTTGAAGAAATCAAACATGAAGTGGTAAATGTAACATTTACTAAGATGTATGATAAATGTGAAATGTGTATAACATTGAATGATATTCAATGTGAAAATATTGAGTCAAACAGTTAAACTGATGAAGCTAGATACAAATATTATTAGATGGATGAAGTTTCAATTGATTCAAGTGTATGTGGTGAGATATTCAGGCATGATGAAGTATTTGAGCAAGAATCAATGAACGAAGAAAAATATGGTGAGTGTGGTGAAAGCACATCCGCTAAAGAGTATGAACAAGAAATAATTGAGATAGATAAAGAATTCTATGATGGAATCTTGAATAAGAAAACTGAATTGATATCAAACCCCATATATATTCCTAAAATGGATCATGAAGATATGAATAAATGTAGAGATTGTAATGAGTCTTACTTGGAGAAGCAAGAATTTAATGATTTGTATGATCGAGAATTTCTTGATTGTGATGAAATCGATTCTCTTCATGATAATGGACAAATGAATTCGGAGAGAGATAACGATGAAGAGTTCTTGGAAATATTAGAGGTAGAAGCAGATTCTATAATTGGTGGCAATCAAGTAAGAAGAAATCATGACAAATTAAATGACAAATACGAGCATATAATGCAATCAAAGATTGATGAACCTTTCCGTTTGAAGTATAAATCTCATGAATCTAACCAAAAACTCAATTGCAATGAAGATGGAAGTTTGGATAATCATAGTGGAAATGATGAAATCTTTCAAATGATTTCAAGCATAACATAGATCAAAATTCATGCTTGAAGGATCCTTTTGATGATAATTTAAGCATGCTAAAATTCAAAAATCTATATACATGTGCTCTCCATTCATCAAGTGCATCTTCATATGATGCATTTGAGAGAATTGTGAATAAAGGCAACTACGATCAAATGATTAAAACATGGATTTTTGAATTTTTCAAGAGCTATGTATGCGAGTCAATCCTACAAGGAATGGACAAGCAAATGAAGTGGTTTGTCCACATATCTAATTTGTTTAAGAATGAGTCTCTGATTGATGCAACTTAAGGGTCGCTTCTTTACAAGCATAGCTTCTTTAGTGAGCATATATAAAAGGAGATGGTCTTGAAGGGAGAATCTTATTTAATAAGATTCCACAAAGCTTAAAAATGATTTTGTAAATTAACGTGTATATAACTAATGTTTTTTTGCTTTGATTTCTAGAGAGATTAAGGAAATTGAATAAAAAGTAGAAGATGAAGTTTTGGAGTGGAAATGATTATGATGATACATACAACTGACATAAAGTGGAGTATTGAACAATAAATAGGTGAAATGTTTTCACTCTAACTTCTTTCTTTTTAATAAATGTATGTAAATATGTATTGAATATTATATGTGATAGACATGTTATACAAATCAAGGAGAAATTAAGTAGAACCAAGTATAAACACAACTAATGTGATTACATTCTATACATGAAAGACCAAGATTATATGGGTAGGATTAGTTAACAGACTAGAGCTTTTGGGAGCAAAGACCTAGGAAAGTGAAGGAAAAACTTAAACCGAGTGCATGTATATACTAGTATGCATGAGTGCTTGATGAGTGGAATTCTTTGATTTCTACTTTTGATCCCTCATCTCATCCTACCTCCAGATAGATTATGATTCAGATAGAACTTCATACACCACTCATCTATATATGTATGTGTGTATGTTGTTAGTACAGTGTAATGGGCTAGTAGGTGGGTGAAGCTACCCTCGTCTAGTCATCAAAACCACGAACCAATGCTAGTTTCATCATATGCCCTGACCTTTATGTTGTCACATGCCTATATGGGTTGATAGCTAGGTGGATTCACTCTAACTAGGTGGTCAGAGCCATGAGCTGATATTGATTTTGTATGGGGCTAGGGCTATGCGGTGTGCATTATGTTGGGTCGATAGACAAGTGGGGTAAACCTCGAAAGGTGGACAAGTCAATGAGTCGCACCCAATTTCGGCACAGGTAGACCTATGTGAAAAAAAAAGATTAAATAAATGAAAATAAAAGTAAAAAGACTTAGTTGGGATGAAGTGCAAGGAGAAATAAAGATAAAGTAAAAGTAAGATTAAAATAAGAAAAAGTTCTGATGGAGGTTTGGACGGTGAGAGATCAATAGGGAAACCAAATTGTAGTTCCATAAACCAAGTTAGTAGGGACTAGTATATGCATGTGCTTGGGATGAGCTATTAGATCTAAACAGGTTGATGAACAGAAGAGCTAAGAAGTTTACAATTCACTCATATGATTGCAAGTCTGATGGTATTGGCTATAACTGTTGGAGTTTGAAGTCTACAGAAGCACCCCAATACCACAAGGAAGAAGAAGAAGCTTTGAGCACAACACACAATACTGAATGTATTACCACTAGAATGTACAAAGATAAGTGATCCGTTAGGGAAATAGGCATATATACAAGCTGGGAAAAAAAAACCTCTTAAAGTGGGAAAAAAGTGCCTCGATGGTCCTAGTGCATGTGATGTTCACACACATCACTACCTAAATATATCGACAAATCCCCCTTGGGAGTGATGTGGTGATCAAGGAGTTGGCACTCGTGTATAAGAAAGTGTGAAGCTATGTGGAATCAATCCACAAAAGGAAGTAAGCCCAAAGCTTTGTAGAAAGCTTCAAACTTCGCCCTAGGTAGACCTTCATGAAAAGGTCTGCAATGTTCTCCTACATGGGCACATATGCCAAGCTGATCTCTCAAGCAGAGAACCTTGTCACGAGGAAGGAGATAATGAAGAGAGCTCACACACACACTCTCACTCTCAAGGAGAAGCACAAACACAGATTGAGGCAAGAAAGAATTAATTTCTTCTTCTTCTTCTATCACATAAAAATGAATGTACAAGAATGACCTAAAAACAAGAATACAACAAGTTCAATATATAAAGATTAGTACATAAGGAAAAGCCTAATGTTTGTGAATTAGTGAGCTAGCAAGGAACAAATGCATCATCACTCTCGATAGATAAATCTAATAAAGCTCAATGAAGTATCCCTCACATATACTTGTGTGACCACTATACATGTTAGAGAAACAAAAAACTGGTACGTGTCATCCTGGATCATCACATGTTGAGCTTGATATCTCAACACTCCCCCTCAAGCTCAACACCATATCGTGTAATCCAAGAATCTCCTGAAACTTCTTCAACTTCTCAGCTCCAAGTGCTTTGGTAAAAATATCAGCAACCTGCTCATCTGTTCTCACATAAACAAGATCAATATCACCTGCTAATACCTTCTCTCTAATGAAGTGATAATGTACCTTGATATGCTTTGTTCTAGCATGGAAAATAGGATTCCGTGCTAGCTGTATGCTGCTAAGATTATCATAATAAATAGTGATAGGCTTTCCCACTTCCACACTTAAATCTGCAAGTAGCATTTCTAGCCATGATGCCTCACATGCTGCCATTGCAACACCTCTATACTCAGCCTCTGTACTTGACAAAGCAACAGTGGGTTGCTTCTTGCTGCTCCATGTAACAGCTGCACTCCCAAGTGAGAATAGAAAACCACTAGTAGATCTTCTATCTGGAATGCAACTAGCCCAAGCTACATCCATGTATCCATAAACTTGCAAATCTACACCAGCCTCATAAAACAATGCATAATCCAAAGTAGCACTCACATAACGTAGAGTGCACCTTAGAGCATACAAATGTGGCTTCCTGGGAACCTACATAAACTGACTTTCAAGTCCAACAGTATAACTTAGATCAGGCCTTGTAATTGTGAGATATATAAGACTTCCCACAATTTTCCTGTACATAGTAGCATTTTCCAATGCTTCACCTGATGTAGTATACAATTTTAAATTCTGATCTAATGGCATAGAAATTGGCTTACATTCAGCCATACCATACTTTTGCAGCATATTCAAGGCATATTGCCTTTGCGACATCCATATACCTGTTTCTGTATGTATAAACTCAATGCCCAGCACAGCAAGATCTTTCATGTTGAATTCTTGCATAAGAAGTTGCTTTACCTCTTTGATGCTTCCTTCATTATCACCACCTACAATCAGGTCATCAACATAAATAGCCACAATAGGGAGGCCATCATCAGCCTTCCTTGCATATGGTGAGTGATCAGCATCACACATAGAAAACCCAATGTTGGTTAAGTAATTAGCAATCCTTGCATGCCATGCACGAGGGGCTTGCTTCAGCCCATACAAAGCCTTTTGCAATCTGCAAACATATTCTAGATGCTTTGAATCTTCATATCCTTGTGACTAGTCCATATATACTTCTTCCTGTAACTCACCATGTAGGAAAGCATTCTTCACATCCATCTGATGCAAAGTCCATCCTTTTCCTGTAGCTAATGCAACAAGTGTTCTAGCAGTAGACATTTTAGCTACACGGCTGAATGTTTCCTCATAATCAATGCCATATGTCTGTGCATATCCTTTAGCTACCAATCGTGCTTTATACCTGCTTATGCTACCATCAACATTATGCTTTACCTTGTAAACCCATTTGCAGCCTATGGATTTTTTTCCTTGTGGCAATGGAACCAGCTTCCATGTATCATTTCCATAAAGTGCAACCATCTCCTCATCCATAGCTTTTTCCCAATCTGCATTACCAATTGCATCTTCAAAACAAGAAGGTTGAGCATCTTGTATTACCTTTGTCATGTAGGCACAATGGCGAGCCATGTAACTATCATATGTCAATCGTTGCACTGAATTATGCATCCTCCCAGATCTTCTTGGTCCTGGGTCACTTCTCCTTGTATCATCTGCATGTGCCCTTCTTACTCTTGGAATCTTCACAAAGGGCAATCCAAGTTCCTCATCAAGACTCTTTTCTGAACCATTTGAATCTCCATCAACATCTTCAAAACCTGCACATGTTTTACTACCAGTAGAGAGCTTTTCTTTACCTTTCTTGGATGTATTTGATGAATTTGTTGGACTAAAATTTCCATGCAATCTTCCACTCCATGGATTCGAGTTGGAACTATTGCTTGGTGATGCATCCGGTCCACTCAAAACTTGAGATTCTGCACTTGATTTTTCAACATTTTCTTTGTCATTTGGTTCAAGATTTAGTCCTTCTTTGGCATCTACATAGAAGCTTGACATTTCATCAAATACCACATCTCTGCTCACCTTCACCTGTTGTGTGAGTGGGTTATAAAGTTGTACCCTTTTTTCTCAAGGGAGTATCCAATGAAGACACATTCTTTTGCTTTCGGATCAAGCTTCTTCCTCAACTCATCTTGAACATGTACATATGCAATACAACAAAAAACTTTCAGATGTGATAAGTTTGGCTTTTTACCTGTAAACTTCTCTTTAGGTGTAACTTGATGTACAATAGCAATCAGAGTTCTGTTCATGATGTATACAGCAGTATGCACAGCTTCTGCCCAATAACAATGAGGCATATTCTTCTAAGCCATCAAGGCTCTTGCTATTTTTGCAATATTTCTATTTTTGCGTTCAACAATGCCATTCTGTTGTGGTGTGTACCTGCATGAAAACGGATGCCGAATTCCATGATTTTTTACAAAATTGTTGAACTCATTTGACATGTATTCACCTCCTCCATAAGATCTTAATGTATGAATGTACTTCCCTATCTGCTTTTCCACCATAGCTTTAAAATTTTGGAAGTGAGTGAACACCTCACTCTTCTCTCTCATGAAATTTACCCATACTTTGTGTGTATGGTCATCAATGAAAGTAACATAAAACCTGCAACCGCCCATAGATGTGGTCTTTGCTAGAACCCAAACATCTGTATGTACTACTTCTAGTACATTCTCACTAACATGCTTTTCATGTGGAAATGATGTTCTTGACTATTTACCAAATTGACATGCTGCACATTCCTTTTGCATTTTTGCAACTTTGAAATTTGGTAGTCCATGGACAATCTCGTTTGTCTGCATCAATTTCAGCATTTGCAAGTTTGCATGTCCAATTCATTTGTGCCACATCTCTATATCTGCAATAACTCCTGCACCTTTTGCAAACATGGCTGCATTCATTTCAGGAATCTTCACATTTAAGGTGAACATCCTACCCACTTTGTTTCCTTTGGCAACCAATCGTCCATCCTGCTTGTACTCTTCTACATATAATCCATTAGCATTGAACCTGACTTCTAATCCCTGGTCAACCATTTATCCAATAGAAACTAGATTCTTTGTTATATTTGGAACATGCAGCACATCAGCAAGATGTTTTACCTTTCCATCCTCCATCGATAGTGCTATGTTTTCGGTATGCTCAATAGGATGTGATGTGTCATCACCTGTTTCAACATATCGGCCAAGAACTAGCAATTTCTGTAAAGTACTAAAACATTCTGCGTGATTGGTCATGTGATTTGCAGCACCTGAATCAACATTCCTGACATTATCATTTGATTTTGAAACACCAACAGACATCATATTCAGCATGTGATGTTGAACCATGAATAGCTTCTCAGAATCATGTGTACTTGTGGATGCATAGTTGTTTTGCTGCCTTCTATTATTTTAATTCTTCAACCTGCAATCACGTTCAAAGTGTCCATGTTTACCACAATTCCAACATCCTTTACTGTCATTACTTGAATCATTTCTTTGGAAATTTCTGCGATCTCTTTGGCTCCCCTTGCCTCGAAACTGTCCTCTTCCTCTTGCATGATTCTTTTGTTGACCTTGGTCTTGGTTACTGATTCCTCTTCCATTTCCAAAACCTCTACCTCTACCTCTTCCTCTATTGGAGTAGAATACCTACTCAGAACTGGGCTTTCCTTGGGAGTTTGAATCCTCACCAAGGTTCTTTTCTTCAATAACCAGCATGGATACCAAATCAGCAAAATTTGGAATATTTTCCTTGGTCTGTATAGAAGTTCTAAATTGCTTATATGTAGCTCCTAAACCACAAAGGCACACTTCCACCTTATCATCATCATCTACATTCCCGCCAATAGATGCAAGTGACTCACATATGCTTTTGATTTTCAAAGTGTAGTCACTTAGTGACATGCTCTTTTTCTCCAATGTATGCAGCTCGTTCTTGAGTTGCAATTTCCGTGCCTTTGTATTGGTCTCGTACAATGTGACCAAACTGTTCCAAGCCTCTTTCAGAGTCTTGGCATCCTGTATGTGCCCAATCATGCTATCCTATATGCTAAGAGATATCCAATACACTTACTTTTATGCTCCTTGATTCCATTTCTCATATGCTCTTATTTGTTCTGCAGTCCAATTCCTCTCTGGTAACTGCTGAGCATTTTCGTTCTCTCCTTCGATGTACTTCCAGTAGCCTTTTCCTATCAAGAAATTCATCATTCTGAATCTCCAAGCATGGAATTTGTTCTTGTCACAGCTTATCACTCATAAGCAGGCTCATTCCATCTACGTTTGCCATTTCTGCAGCAATTCACAACACTGCAAAACACTACAAGCAGCACTTCTGCTTGAACATTGTCGCTTTATGATGTGACAGTTCGATCTTAGAAAAACATAGTTTTTGTGTATCAAAAATACATGCAATCACTTGAAATTCTGGATCTCGAATATATGAGTGTTGCCGAATAGAACACAAGTCACAGTTTCTGAAACTAACTTGGTTTTTCTGTGGGCCCCACATTGCGGGCTCAAAACCGAGGTCGAGATGGCTCCGAAACTTCGACCTGACAAAAATGAGTGACCCTAAAGGGATAAATCACGAAAATATTTTGAGGTCTTCTATCTTCATGCGGATTTTCCTAGCAAACGGATGCCATTTGTGAATCGTGTTTTCTCCATGCCTTGCTGCATACTCTTCACCATCGCCTTCCCCACGAGCTCTCTACAGCCATGCTGGCTCTGATACCATGTCAAGAGGAAGGAGATAAGGAAGAGAGCTCACACACACAATCTCACTCTCAAGGAGAAGCACACACACAGATTGAGGCAAGGAAGAATGAATTTCTTCTTCTTCTATTACAGAAAAAGGAATGTATAAGAATGACCTAAAAACAAGAATACAACAAGTGCAATGTATAAAGATCAGTACGTAAGGAAAAACCTAATGTCCGCGAATGAGTGAGCTAGCAAGGAACAAATATGTCATTACTTTTGGTAGGTAAATCTAATAAAGCTCAATGAAGTATCCCTGACATATACCGGCATGGCCACTATACATGTCAGAGAAACGAAACATTGGTACGTATCATCTTGGATCATCACATGTTGAGCTTGATATCTCAACAAACCTCTCCTTGACATAATGATAATGCACCTCAATGTGCTTAGTCTGAGCATGGAACACATGGTTCCTCATAATTACCAATGTACTCTGACTATTAGTGAACATAGTGGTGGTAGAAGACTGACCAACGCCCAAATTAGCCATAACGCATCTGAGCCACACACACTCAACAGTCACTGTGAAAGTTGCCCTATACCCAGTGTCAAAATTGGAAGTGGCCATAGTAGGCTACTTCTTGCTCAACCAAGATATACATGAGCTACCAAGCATGAAGCAAAAGGCACTAGCAGACACACGAGTGTCTTAGCAACCAACCCATTCAAAGTTAGAAAAAGCAAGTAAATCTAGTGGTAGTGATCCCCTTGCGATAAAACAATCCAAGTCGTTAGGTGCCACACAAGTAGCAAAAGATGCGTTTAATGGCCTCCCAATGCTTGACACCTAGGAAATGCATAAATCTACTCATCTGTGAGACAACAAACTGAATATCCGGCCAAGTAACGCGTGAGCAAATCAAGCATCCAACAACCTAGTGAACGAGAACAACATCAAATGCATCTCCAACCATGATGAGCTGCAAGTGCACAGATGCTACGAACAATATTCATTCGGCATGTAGATGCAAAGGTCTCATCAAAATCAATGCCTCTTTCCTTCAGATAACCCTTTGCAATAAGCCTAGCCTTATACATGTCAACTGTTCCATCAGGCTTACGCATCAGCTTCTATACCCACTTGGTGCACATGGCCTTCTTGCTAGGAGGCAAGTCACATAAAGTTTGAGTACCATTTTTCATGATAGCATCATATTCTAATTCCATAGCAGCCATCCAATTTTCAGACTTTTGTGCTTCATCAAACAAAATAGGCTCATTCTCATCACAAAGACTAGAGGCAGCCATAGCATAGCAATCTGATGCAAAAGAGGCACTATGAGAACTTGAACGAGTATGATATGAAAGAGGTGCATCTAATTTTCTATCACACAAAGTGTGCACTAGCCATTTTTCCATAGTTTTTGCCTCCTCAATATCAACTCTCTCATCGACAAGTGCATTATGTAAATCTACATCAGAAATGGATGATCTGCATTATTGCATCAAACCTATAAAGGCTAAAAGTTGCCTCATTAGGACCAGCACTAGATTGTCCACTTGGAAAAAGAGGCAAAAAAGTATCATACATGGTTTTGGAGCTAACATATGTCTCCTTAGTACATGAAAGTAATGATTTAGTAGCATCCTCCACAAAAACAACATCATGGCTAACCAAAATGTGTTTAGTCTATGGATGATACAAAAGATAGCCTTTGCTTTTAGAACTTTACCCAAAAAAAATACATTTCATTGCTTTATCATCCAATTTTCTATGTTTTTGTTTAGGTACCAATGCATATGCCAAACACCCAAAAACACACGAATGAGCAAGAGATGGATTGCGACCATGCCAAGCCTCATATGGAGTGATAGAATCCAGCACTTTAGTGGAAAACTTGTTAAGTACATATGCGGCACACATAATAGCACCAAGCCAGAAACTATGTGGTAAAGCTAGACTCTTGACCATACACCTCGCCATCTCCATGAGTGACATGTTCTTCCTTTCAGAAACTGCATTCTGTTTAGGTGTATATGGCACTATACACTAATGTTTTATCCCACATTCATCCAAAAATGCATTAAAATTAGAACATATATTCTCCCCCTCAATCAGAATGGAGGGTGCCCATTTTACATGCTGACATATTTTTAGCCAGAACTAGAAACTGTTTGAAGCACATAAACACTTTGGACTTTGCTTTTTAGTGGATATACCCATACATGCCTGGAAAAATCATTAATGAAAGTCACGAAGTAAAGATAGTTTCCAAAACAGGGTGTTTGCATAGGATGAGAGACATCACTGTGAACAAGCTGAAATTTCTAAGTAGCTCGAACTGAACCATCTTTTGGAAAGGAGGAACACTACATTCTGCCCAAAATAAAGCTTCACAAACATGTTTACTAGGTGCCTCAAGTTTGGGCAAAGAGGATACCATTTCAAATTTTTGCAGGTGTAGCAAACTAGCAAAATTCAGATGACCAAAGTGTGCATGCCAAAGCTTTGCATCTGAAATAGCCTGAGAATCATATACTGCACATGCTGAATCATTCACAAATTTCTTATAGTCTATGAGCTTATACAACCCATGAAATAAAATTCTAGAAGCAATTATATCGCCATTTGGCAGATCATGAACTATACATCTCTCATCACCAAATTTCACAACCAATGCCAATCTTGGATAAAGCTGAAATAATTGGTAATAGATTCTTCTTGACCCTAGCACAAATAAAGAATTCGACAATGTAAAAGAACTACCATTAGCTATAGTCATAATGATCTTACCAACTCTCATAACAGGATAACAGGAGTTGTTGGTGCATGTGACATTATTCCCTATAGGGACATCATATAAGCCTATAATGGGTAATTCATACCATCCAACTTATGCTCAAGAGCCACATATGGAATACATCACTACTTTTGACCATGGCCACTGACTGAAATATCTTGATGCAAAAAATTGACTATATCTCAAAACGTTGAATAGAATTACCGTGTCAAGTTCTGCTAAACATGTAGCAGACTTTAAAATGCTTCTACTGACAAACCGAAACTTTTATATATCTTTAGCACAAAAAGGAAAAATCGCTTGCAGAAGTGTTGCGATAGTGTGTTCACAGGTTGAAACGAGCTCAAATTGTGATTTCAGCACCACAAAGCAAAGCAACTTTGATCTTTAATCACCATGAGTATGATCACCAAATTTCATGCGATTCTGAGACTATGACCGAAGGGGTGTGGACGACACCCTAGATGAAGTGGCGACCTTCTCTAATACCAAGTTTTGGAGTTTGAGGTATGCAGAAGCATGCAAAGAGCACAAGGAAGAAGAAGAAGCTTAGAGCACAACACACAATACTAAATGTATTACCACTAGAATGTACAAAGATAAGTGACATGTTAGGGCAATAGGCGTATGTACAAGCCGGGGGAAAAAACCTCCTAAAGAGGGAAAAAAAGTGCCCTAACAGTCCTACTGTGTTCACACACATCATTACCTAAGTATATCAACAATAACATGGTAGGTTGTAGGCGATACTTGCATTTACTTATATTCTCTAATTTTGTACAAATTTCAATAAATTTATCTAAAGTATGTATGTGTTTGTTTCTAAAATTTCCCTTTGAGTTTATCTACATCCACTTTTGTGATTATTTGATGCTTGTTTTTGTTTGTTGTTATGTATGTAGGTTGGCACATGCGGAGGATGTGCAGGTTTAGAGTGGGTGGATGTGGTCGTGATTCGAAGTCAAGCTCAATAATCAAGCATGAAGCACCAATTTAAAGCTCCACTAAAGTGGCAAACAAAAAGAAACACTTTTCAAGAGGCAAAATTGCTAGCATCATGGTTGCAGTAGCTATTATTTCTATTGTCTTTGCCATTTGCTATATATAGTGGTTAAGGATTCATAATGCAAAAGGATTGGAACAGAGAATAGGTTAAAAACCTTATAAACTGAGTTCCTCCTAAAGATGTTAACAGATATATAGTCAAAGACATTAGGAAGGCCATAAAATCATTTGATAAGAGCTACAAGACAGGGAAGGGAATTTTTTGTTAATGGTTGTTTGAGGGTATCTACGATCAGCCTTGTCCAAAGTGAGTGTAATGCAATTGAAGTTTAAAATTGTGTGTTGAAAAGGTTAGCACAGAGGCACTACATGTTTCAATTCGAAATCTCCAGGGAAGACATAATTGATAGCTGGAAACTATGGGATTGCAGATGATGGTTCCATTCTATCAGATTATGTTAGTAATATGACATATCCATTGACTCTTCATCAAGTTCTGACTTCAATTTCTTCTTGAAACAGCTATCATGCATGTACGTAAATGAAAACTCCAGGTTGGATAAATATAATATTGTCGATAGTTGGTATTATTGAATTTCCTTCAATGCTGAAAGGGAGATGGTACTGCCTGGAATGTGCTCCTAAAATGGAGTGTCTACTGTCACGTTTTATACCTCCCCCAAAACATTCTATGGCTGCCTCCTTTTTATTTTTGCTCCAAAAATGTGTGATGCTGAGGGAGAAAAACCTTGGCAACTTTTGCATGGAGTCTCAGATTGAGGGATAGAGTTCATGTTCAAGAAGATAAAAGGGGGCAACGTGGAAGGAATGAGGAAAAAGGGGAAGCGGAGGGTAGTAGAATCCAACATTAGAGAAGGAGGAACTACCAAATTGAACTAGCAAAGGTTGCCATAGAAGGTCTACCAGCGTGATGGATTTCTCAGCTAGGTACTTGTTTGATTGCTCTTGAGCTATGGATTATCGCTCTGGCTACAAGAACGACTCCAAAAATGGCCGTCATTCAGTGTGTCCTAGTGGCTCCGAGAGTGACATGGATAGTTTGTCTACACATCAACCATATGGTAGACAAGGTAGTAGTTTTGGATTGATTGTGGTGACACCACACTTGTCTAGTGGACGAAGGATAAAAGCAAAGGCACTACAGTTAAGAGCCAGACAATAGACTAAATTTAATCTCTGAATAGAAAGTTAGAAGTTGTAAAGCTCTTTGCCAGCACTAACCAGCACCTTCTATGAACTAGAAATGTCTGCAGCTAACTTTTATCAGATTCATCTCTCCGTTAGTAGATGTTAACGACATAGTGACTTCCTATGTACAGGCTTGATGGGTTTGATAGCACACATCACTAGAAGCGTTTTATTTGTTTTCGTGCGTTTAGAATGCAGGTGAAGCAAGGTGTAGTCCATTGATGTCTTATACGTTTGTCCCAAACTCCCATGCTCGAGGAGTATCTCCTCCTAAGCAGCTTAGGGCAACAAAAGGCAACCTCTATTTCTGATGCATGGTGTGCTTTCGAGTGGAAATACTTGTCTACTAAATTCACTTGTTCAGCCACTTGGTTTCATACTCGTGGATGCTAGTTATGATGTGTGGATTGCAAAATTTCGTACGACAAAAAATTTCATGGACTTATTTTATTCACATGCAAAGATAAGGATGACTGGGTCTAGAGCTTTTAGAAGCTTGCAGAAAAAGAACTTGGTACATATGCTACATTTTCAACATTATCCCAAGCTGACCGAAGATCTGGAAGGTCATTAGTAATGATGTAGATCCTCTAGCAACTGACAAGGCATATGGAAGATTTTAGGCTTTTGCTATGATGGATAGCACCTAAAAAACAAAGGATCGAATCCTTCTTCAGAGTTTGTTTCAAACTGACATGTATAGTCTCTACTTTAAACTCACGTTCTTTTTTTTCACTTAAGAAGAATTTTAGCTGTACTGTTGCTTGCAAGAGAGAGAACTCTATCTATCTAATGCACACATGTCGCTCTTTGTTTCGCTTTCTCTATAGAGATTGAAGAGCGATGTATGATAAAGGAAAAGGCGATTGTAGGTAGTGTTTTGTGCAATATAAATGCAAAGAGTTTTAATCTATTGCAGTAGTGCTATTTGTTGTGCGATTTTATTCATGGCATACTTTAGCATGCTGGTATATTTTAATACTTCTTCCATACGCACGTTTCATTATAGAGTTGTGAAGTTCAATCAAGGATAAACTTTTGCATTCATGATTAAGGACTAACCATTGTCATGCACCTATGTTGCTTTATGAGAAAAAGGGTATGTTATTGACTTGGTTCTACCAAATGTACAAACTTCTAGCATAGTTGATGTATGAATTAGTTGGCATTGACTTTTCACGAGTTGGTAAGCTTGCAATGTGCAATCATCAAGAAACATTAGAGGAGCTTCTTGTCTATGAATGAACATATAAACATCCAAACTCAATCTCGCATTCATTTATCTCCCTCTTTTCTCAGAACTCCTCGACACTCAATCCTCCATCTTCGCAAACTCCTGATTTATCTTTGTTTCTTTCACCTCATCCTTCTTCTACCATTGGGTGAAGATCGATCCCTCATGATAATGTACCCAACTCATATCATTCCCCTATTGCTATCTAATTTCCTTATCCTTGATCACCTCCATCCTTTTTTCTTTCCATTTGAGCCCTAGTCGAAGCTCTTAATGGGGAAATCTTGCATAGTTGCACCACATGAGCATTTTGTGACCATCGTAGTACATCCCTTGTTGAAGGCAGTTCTATCAAATTATGGAAGGCATTGTTCTTCATGTTTTGGTTTATCGTCATCTGCTTTGGGCAATCTCTAGTGCAGTGGTCCTTGGACTCTCGAGAGTTGGAGCATGGTCATGCATTTTTTGGTAAGAGGTAGCCAGCTTTCATGTGGCCATATTCTCTGCACTTAAAAACATATTATGGGTTGTCAAGGCCTATTCAAGAATGTCGAGCCTTGATCATTCATTTTTTTTTTGTAGACCTATATTAGCGAGAGTATCACAAAAAGTAGGAAATATGTGAATCTTACCCATAATAAGTCATGGAGACACCATCTGCTACATCATGTGCACCATGGGTGGTGCTTGTTTGGTTGGTTTCCCCAAGAATGCAGGTGCTTGGGGTTCCACCATCCCTTTCAAGTAATAGCAATTGTGGGCTTCATGCCCCTATTTTCCACATAACTTGTAGACTATCTTGTTCAAACACTCTATTTGTCAGTGCCCTTGTCGGTGGCAAATGGCACACGAGAGGCTCAGCTTTGTCTCTTGCTCCCTTAGTTCCTCGATTTCTTTTTGCAACTTTACTACTATATCATCTTCTATGGTTGTGAAACATTGATACTCATTGATGTCAGCCCACTGCTCATGTCGTGATGAAGTGTCATTAAAGTGAGCTCCAACTTTCTCTATCCTCATGGCCATGGCTAGAAGATCTTATATTGAAGGCCTTGGTGCTAGAAAGTATCAAAGCTTGTGTGTGGTTTTCATTGAAAGTTCCTTTTCGAGCCATTTCTTGATTAAGAAGTGTCTTGCAATTGCCAGTAGCTTTGCAACTAGCGCTTTTATCATGGTCATTAGTTTCAGAAATAACTCATGTCTTCTCATATTTAAATTCTCAAGCTCATTGAATACTTGTTAAGTGGATTTTCCTTGTCAGAACGTGGAAGAAAATTCGGACTTCATCTCATGCCCATTTGTGATTTGGTTTTCTTCAAAATCCTTGAACCACTTATCAGTTATTGTTGGAGATATACGTCTGCAGAAGCACACGAACAACACAAGGAAGAAGAAGAAGCTTGGAGCACAACACACAATACTGAATGTATTAGTAGAGAATTTACAAAGATAAGTAGCCCATTAGGGAAATAGGCGTATATACAAGCCGGGGAAAAAAACCCTCCTAAAGAGGGGAAAAAGTGCCCCGGCGGTCCTAGTGTGTTCACACACATCACTACCTAAATATATCAACAAATCCCCCCTGGGAGTGATACGGTGAACAAGCTACACTCATGTATAAGGAAGTGCCAAGCTATGTGGAAATCACTCCACAAAAGGAAGTAAGCCCAAAGCTTTGTGGAAAGCTTCAAACTTCTCCCTAGGCAGAGCCTTCGTGAAAAGGTGTGGAACGTTCTCCTACGTGGGCACATATGCCAAGATGATCTCCCCAGCAAAGAACCTCTCCCTGACATAATGATAATGCACCTCAATGCGCTTAGTGCGAGCATGGAACACAGGGTTCCTCGCAACTGCCAATGCACTCTGACTGTCAATGAATATGGTGGTGGCAGAAGACTGACCAACACCCAAATGAGCCATAAGGCGTCTGAGCCACACACACTCAACAGTTGCTGTGAAAGCTACCCTATACTAAGCCTCACAACTGGAAGTGTCCACAGTAGGCTGCTTCTTGCTCAACCAAGATATACATGAGCTACGAAGCATGAAGTGAAAGCCACTAGTGGACACACGAGTGTCATAGCAACCAGCCCAATCAGAGTCAGAAAAAGCATGCAAATTTGGCGGTAGTGATCCCCCCTTGGGATAAAACAACCCAAGTAGCTAAGTACCACTCTAGTAGATACCCTTAACCACCTGCCAATGTTTGACTCCTCGACAATGCATAAACCTGCTCATCTGCGAGACAACAATTTGAATATCTGGCCGAGTAATGCATAAGTAAATAAAGCATCCAATAGCCTTCTAATAGACAACAACATCAAATGCATCTCCAGCATCATGAAGACTCAATCATAAACCTGTCTCCATAGGAGTGGCAATAGGCTTATAGTCTTCAAGGCCAAAATGCGGCAATAATGTGTCAATATATTTCGTTTGACACAAAGCCATTCCACCATCAAGATGCATAAACTGAATGCCCAAATACTGATGCAAATGCCCTAGATCATACATCTCAAATGAGGCATGCAAATAAGCCTTAAAATCAGCAATATGCTTCTCAATAGGACCAATGAGTAGCATGTCCTCAACATAGACAACAATGATCAGAAGTACGTCATTAGATGCTTAACATATAAGCTGCTTTCAGTTGGACTGTTCTTAAAACCATGTGCAATCAGATAGGCATGTATCTTCTCATACCAAGCACGTGGTGCTTGCTTTAAACCATATAATTCCTTCTTTAACCTGCACACTTGTTTTCATGCCCTTTCTGCACAAAGCCACAGGGCTGAAAAACATACACTTCTTCATGCAAGTCACCATTCACAAATTTCCAACTGATGTACATTCCAACCATGATGAGCTGCAGGTGCACAGATGCTCGGAACAGTAGTCATAGAACATGTAGGTGCAAAGGTCTCATCAAAATCAATGCCTCTTTCCTGTGCATAACCGTTTGCAACAAGCCTAGCCTTATACCTATCAACTGTGCCATCTAGTTTACTCTTCAGCTTGTATACCCACTTAGTGTCAATGGCCTTCTTGCCTGGAGGAAATTCACATAAAGACCAAGTACCATTCTTCATTATAGCATCATATTCAGATTGCATAGCAGCCATCCAATTTTCTAAATTTTGTGCTTCATCAAATGAAACAGGCTCAGTCTCATCACAGAGACTAGATGCAACCATAGCATAAAAATATGATGCAGAAGAGGCACTATGAGAGCCTGATCGAGTACAATATGATAGAGATGCATCTAATTTGCTATCACGCAAGGTCTGCACTAGCCATTTTGGCATAGTTCTTGCCTGCTCAATATTAGCTCTCTCATCAATAAGTGCATCATGTAAATCTGCATCAGAAATGGAATGATCTAAATCATCACATGAAACCTGCAAAGTCTGAGAAGTTGCCTCATTAGGACCAACACTAGACTGTCCACCTCTAAAAAGAGCCAGCAAAGTATCATACATGTCTTTGGAGCTAACAAATGTCTCCTTAGTACATGAAAGCAATGGATGAATAGCATCTTCCACAAAAACAATATCATGGCTAACCAGAATGTGTTTAGTCTGTGGATGATACAGATGATAGGCTTTACTTTCAGAACTGTACCCAACAAAAATACATTTTACTGCTTTATCATCCAATTTTCTGCGATGTTGTTCAGGCATTAATGCATATGCCAACATTAGGGGAAAAAATGAACCCTGAATGGGCCTTTTAGATTAAGGGGTGATTAGTGATGGACCAATGAGAGGAGGGTGGTGGCCACAGTCTAGGGCCTCAATCAAGTAGGCTAGGCCTAGTTTTCCTTGGTTTTGGACTGGTCAAAACAACCAAAATGTGATGGTAGACGTTACTTAGTGGTTTCAAAAACCACGAAATTCGAATTTTGTCATCAAACTTTTATTTAGGCCGTTGGATGTGCAATAAATCCAATGGTCAAGATTGAGAAAAAGAAATGCATGCGCCTTTCAATCGCCATCGTTCGATAAGCCCATTGATCCAATGCTCAAGATCTCTTTAAGATTGGATTGAGGGCTTTTCAATTTGAGACGTTGGATCGATACAAATCTAGTGGACTACATTCATTCGCGTCCCCATACATTCTCTCTCTTGCTTTTCCCACTTGCCATGCATTTAAGAAGGCTTACTTTGTCGTTTTCTGCCAGGAAAAGAGCCTCAATCGGCTTCGTTCGTGAGCTACATCCGACGGATGTAAGGTACCCACGCGATTGCACTCTCTCACTTCCTTTTTCCCATATCTTACAAGTCAATGATTGCTATATTTTGTCTTTTTCTGCCAGACCCACATTGCTCAATCGTGTCCATCCATCTCCAAGATCCAATGGCCTGAAATACCCACGATCCCAAGGACACTGAGCGTTCAATTTTGTCGTTTTTTGACAGATGCTTCGTCTAGATCTCAGCCGTTCATGAGAATTATCCAATGGCTCTTAATAGCCACAAATCCATCATGGGGAAAAATTCGAATCTAGTCCCTTGGGAATAGTATTTTTATATTAAAAACCACCAGTGGTTTTTTTTTCTTCCTCAATACCACACAAGATTAATTTTAATCCCTAAAAATTAGGGATCCTTACAAGGCCCATGCAGGGTTCACTTTTTCCCCTAATGAACAACCAAAAACATGCAGATGAGCAACAGATGGCTTGCGATCATGCCAAGCCTCATATGGAGTGATAGAGTGCAACACTTTAGTGGTACACCTGTTCAGTACATATGCTGCACACATGACAGCCTCAAGCCAGAAACTATGTGGTAAAGCCTCACTCTTTACCATACACGTCGCCATCTCCATGAGTGACCTATTCTTTCGTTTAGCAACACCATTCTGTTGAGGTGTATACGGCATTGTACACTGGTGTTTTATCCCATGTTCAGCCAGAAATGCATTAAAATGAGAAGACATATATTCCCCCCTTGATCGGAACGGAGGGTGCTCATTTTACATGCTGAGAGATTCTCAACCAAAACCAAAAACTCTTTGAAGCACATATAGCCTTCACAAACATGCTTTCCAGGTGCCTCAAGTTTGGGTAAAGAGGACACCATTTCAAATTTCTACAAGCATAGCAGACTAGCAAAATTCAAATGACCAAAGTGTGCATGCCAAAGCTTTGCATCTGACATAGCCTGAGAATCATTTACTGCACATGCCAAATCATTCACAGATCTTTCATAGTCTATGAGCTTATACAGCCCACGACATAAAATGCTAGAAGCAATAATCACATCGTTGTTTTACAGATCATGAACTGTACATCTGTCATCAACAAATTTCACAACCAAGCCAATCTTGGCTAATGCAAAAACTGATAACAGGTTCTTCTTGATCCTTGGCACAAATAAAGCATGTGAAAAAGTTAAAGAACTACCATCAGCAGTAGTCAAAATGATCTTACCAACTCCCATAACAAGATAAGAGGAGTTGTTGGCACATGTAACAGTATTCCCTGTAGGGGCAGGCTCAAGTAAAGAGAAGAAATTGTGCTGCGAGGTAATATGTTTGGTCGCCCTACTGTCAAAATACCAAACATCTGAGTCCACTGCAGACATGCACTACTCCTGAGAAGATGGGTCAAAACTGCAGACAGTAGTAAACACCCATTCTTCTTCCTACATAGGATTAACAGAATCTGTTTTTGGTGTAGAGGCCTCTACAACAACCATTCGAACCTCTTTCTTCTTTGCCTCTTTAGCAGCCAGTTTGGGACAGTTCTTTATGATATGATCATTCCCTTTACAATACTTACAAAACAATTTCTGCTTTTTTGATTTCTTCTCATCTTTATCTTCCTTCTTTGAATGTGCACAATTAGCAAATTTCTACTTACTAGCTGAAGAGCTCCATTTTCCTTTGCCCTTCTGACTAGACACGAAATCTTGATCTACAACTCGCATAATGGACCTGTTCTGCCGGGACTGATCTTCCTGCAACAGAACAGAGACTAACTCCTCAAATGATCAGGCATTTGGATTGCCTTTCATCATCAACCGAAGAGTAGAAGCAAAACTCTGATATGAATCAGGAAGACCATTCAAAATAGTCTGCACAAATGAGCTATCTGGTATAACCTCATCAACAAAAATCAATTGTTCCTTCAAGTCTTTGATCTTCGTTAGGAAACTGTCCATAGAATCACCTTCATTCATGTGCTCAGTCTCCAACTGTTTTCGGAGGTAAGCAACAGGAGCCTCATTCCTAGCTTGGTACAATGTGCTTAGTGTATCCCAAGCATCCTTAGCTATTCTGCAAGAGCAAATATGAGGAATAGTGGCACGTTTGACAGACAAAGCTATCAATGTATGTGCCTGGGCATCTCGGCCATCCCAACGAATCTGCTCTGTAGTAGGTGTAGCAGAAACCGTAGCACGAACAGGAATATGTAGAATATCATCATCTTCGACACCTTCTGCATCAGCTTCAGTACCTGCAGTTGTAACAGTTGTAGGTGTGATAGGACGTTTTTCAACACCCTATACAATGTTCCAGAGTCCTTTTGCAACCAACACATGTCGCATCATATAAGCCCATAACGGGTAGTTGGTACCATCCAACTTATCCTCAACAGCCAAAATACGGAATACATCACTACTTTCAGCCATGGCCGATGACTAAAATACCTTGATGCAGAAAATCGATTGTATCTCAAAAAGTTGAACAGAATTGCCCAAATGAATTCCGCTAGAACTGTGGCAGACTTCGAAATGCTTACACTGGCAAACAAAAACTAGTATATACCTTCGGCACAAAAAGATGAAATAGCCTGCACAAGCGCTATGATAGTGCGTTCCGAGGCCGAAACGAGCTCATATCGTGATTTCGGCACCGCAAAGCAAAGCAATTTTGATCTCAGAAACATTATGAGTATGCTCACCAAAATTCATGCGATTCTGAGATTGCAAACGGAGGAGTGTTGACGACGCCCTAGATGAATTGACGACCTTCTCTGATACGATTGTTGGAGATAGATGTCTGCGGAAAACAAGTGAACAACATAAGGAAGAAGAAGAAGCTTTTGGAGCACAACACACAATACTGAATGTATTACTAGAGAATGTACAAAGATAAGTAGCCCATTAGGGCAATAGGCATATGTTACCGTTAGTGTCCATGTGAAAGGCCAAATGGCCACCGACACTTCTTTGTATATGTTCTTTTGATAAAACATATAGTGGCTTGGTAAGTCACAGACTGTAAGTTTGACCGCATTTGTAAGACCTAAGAAGTCTGTCTTTGTGCTCCCTGTGTACTTTGTCTTCTGCGTATTGTGCAGCCTCTATGCGAAGTACTGTGTGCGGTCTTAGGAGCTCTACTCCGAGCATATCATCGTGGAGCTCTCAACAAGCAGAGTGCATTGTGGTGCATCACCATCGAAATACATCACTAGTATCAGAGCCATTTGAGGCAAAAGCTTTATTCCTTTTTGTGCGAGTGAGGCGAGCACCCCCCCAGGCTTTCGACTAAGACGGCAACTAAGGCATAGACCTTGGCATACCTTGTCATCCGAGTCACCGAAGTCACCATTGGCTGTGCGTGAGGGAGGACCTCAACGATCAAGGAATATAGAGGTTCCCGGTACTTCCCGGGAGGTCACCCATCCTAGTACTGTTCCCCCCCGAGCTCGCTTAACCATGGCAATCTCTTGCCACTAAGCTACACTCTTGTGGTGTCTAAAGAAGGGGAAAGACTAAGGCTGACATTACCTTGAACAAGGTTTGGTCCCTCAAAGCTTCATTCTTTGCTTTCAAAGCCTATTTTTGAAGCATTTTTGGGGTGTCTTTTGGAGCCATTTTGGAGTATTTTCGCACATAGTTCTCTTCGCATAGGTCCAAGAACATCAAGAAGAGTGTTCTTTGTACTTCTCAGACAATAAGTATCAACCTTTGGGGCTGTATTTTCAGCCACACTCGTAAAACTACAGTTTCTCGAGAGGTTTTTAGTTTTGGTGGGAGCGGCCGCTACAAATTTATACAGGTTTTTTAAGCCTAAAACATCAGAGTTGACAGACACTTGCAGGTGTTATTGGCTAGTTTCTGGGCTGTGTATTCAGCCTTTAGTGTCATTTTACTGCATACATTGAGCACATACACACCATGTACGCTTCTGTGGATACCGCTTATGTACATCCATGTGGTCATTGATGTAGCGGTTACGTTCTTTGGATAGAGCCTTTTACGTTTGATAAAGAGGTTCATGGCAAGGTTTTCTTAGCTGGGAGACACCGATTGTTGGCTCAAAGAAAATGGTAAACTTTCTCCAAGAGTTTACATAGGTTTTTTAAACTCATTAGGACAAAGTAGTCCTCTACTCGGGTGAAAAAATCAAGTAACTATTGGATAGGAGTAAACCATTGTACAAACATCCAAGTTAGATGTTTGGGACAACCAAACTTCAAGTTCTCCAAAACAAATTCAAGTGAATCAAGAGTTCTCAAATTCTTGTGAGGAATAAGAATCCCACCTTAGTTACTAAGTCCATGCACCAATCATGCCTAGAAATGGACTAGTAATTTCAATCCATCCAGTTCATATGTTGGTGCCCAGATCGAACCTAGAAAAAAAATGTGAATTAGGCCAGGGATATTTTCAGATCCACCCTTATTATTCATTCACTACTTTGTACTTTGACCAGTTTATCAAAGTGCAAAGCAAGACAGTGTTTTGAATCATTTGGGCAGGGATGCCACCATAGAGACGAGACATGCTCTTCCACTTCTAGAACATAACCATGTTCTTCCAGTTTTACAACATGAGGCTTGGGGGTTGCCTATAGCATATATATAGCTCTATTTTTGAGGACGAAAATATTTTCCAAGGGGGCGAGCATGTAATAAAGTAAGTCTATGATCTAAGGATCCGGTCGGTTTAGATGAATCTGAAATCAGATACCGTTTGGTCACTCGTATGTATGACCAAAGATCTTGAGTCTAGACTTACTAGAAGGTCATTTACTCTTGTAATCAAGTGATCCACTTAGCCTAGTGGTTAAGACTCCAAGATGTGAAGGAGAAGGCCTTCGGTTCAACCCTCATGGGGTACATGGGGAGAGTATTTTGCCCAAAGAGATCTAGAGCCTTCTAGAGGCATCCACTTGAGTTAACTCAGGTTAGTCATGGGACACTTGGCGCACATGCAGTTACATGGTTGACACATGGATGGTTAGTATCCACCTACCCAAGCATGCAGTTTCCTGGAGAGAGCTATATATAGAGGCATTTGGTTGGGAGGAGAGTCATCTCTCTAGCACGTGGTGGTCCTAATCTTGCATTCTTCTTATAATTTTAAATTTGCAAGGTAAAGACAAATGTAAATCACACACCAGGACATAGGTTCATTAGTGCTATCAAGAACCTTACATTTGGGTAGTATGATGAAGTCAGTAAAAGAAGGCTCAGGAACCATTGTAGTGAGAATGGAATTTTGAATGTGCTAATGTTCCCTACAGTTACAAAGAAGCTTTGTCATGTGGCATGGGACAAGACATTGGTTAACCCTTATCAAAAGCCCCAAAATTTTATAATGAGTTTACTCAAATTTTTCTCCGATGATGATTGGATCTTGGACTTTTTTTCTAGCACAAGTACTTCTGATTGAAATCTTGCTCATTGACACTCATTTGACACTCTTTTATTTGTTTTCAGGGATGACACATGCCTTCAAACTTTTTAGGCATTGCATTGCTGTAGCGAAGGTTGAAGCCCAAGTCAACTTCATTGGGATGTAGCTTAATGGCTTGAATGAATGCCAAAATGAGGAGTTGGAGGTTGGGAAGAAACATATAGCTGACAAAAAGAGATTCTAGCCTGCATCAAGGGAGCCTATGCCACCATTGGTAGATGAGCCAGGAGACATGATTGACCTTGAGGAGCCACTTCTAGAGCAAGAAAAGCCTTAGGAACCTTATCAAGTCCCTAAATATGTTGCTATACATGAGGCCGAGCATTTATATAATTAGCTTCTATTGTAAAAGGGTTTTTGAACTTTGTAAACATATAATTTTGTAATGACTTGATTATTGGAATATAAGGATCAATTTTTTTGTTATTTGTGCTTAGCCGATTTTACATTCTATGCATTTGGGTTGGATTGGTGTGTGGTTTGCTTCACATTTATGGATTATTAAGGTCATATTGTTGAAGTGGTAATTGGAATAGCTTGATGAACTAGAATAGAAGTATGCAAAAAAGCTCCTCCAATGTTTATGTTAGTGTCAAATGATGTAATATTATATATATTGACCCTTGAAAAGTGTTTTTCATTTTCCATGTCAAGGAACTCAAATTCTTAATAAGAATAATAACATAGATCTATCATCAAGAGTTTGAAGGACTATATCAAGAGATTGAGTTTCTTTATTTTTGGAATTATTGCCACTACTTTCTAAGATTGGAAACTCTGACAAGAGGTGCTGGATCATTCAATGGCCTTTTCTGGCATAGAAAATAATTTAGTTAGCTTCTTCATGAATCTGATTCTTCAATGGTGGTTTTTCATGGTACTAATGGAAAAAGAAATAATGTTTTCCACTGTGGAATAGGAAAATGACCCCTTTTTTCAACATTTTATGCAGTTCTCCTCAAATAAAAAAGACAAAATGTCTTTGTTCTCATTTGTTATGACTCAATGTTCCTTAGACCTCTGTGGTGTGAGATCTTGAACTCCTTACCAAGCTTCTCTTCAATATCCTTGATATCTTCTTCGTGATCACGTATGATAATCAAGTCATCTACATATACACATAACTAAACAAATGCTTCACCTTCTCTCTTGTACAACAATGATGGATTTACTTTGCTTTTGTTGTATCCACAACTAATCAAATAGTCTACAAGCCTTTGATTCCATGCCCTTGGGTCTTGCTTGAGACCATATGGTGCTTTCTTTAATTAGTAAACATAATCATCCATGTGTTTGTCTTAAAACCCTAACGGTTGGTCCATGTATACAAGCTCCTCTAGCTCCTCATTTAGGAATGCATTCTTCACATCAAGGTGATACATCTTCCAATGCTTACTTGTTGTAATAGCAATGATTGTTCTAATGGTATTCATCTTAACCAAAGGGCTAAATGCCTCTTCATAGTCTACTCTATATTTCTAAGAAAACCCTTTAGCTACAAGCCTAACTTCATACCTAGCAATACTACCATCTGAGTGTTTCCTTACGTTATAAACCCACTTGTTTCCAATTTCCTTAATATGCTTCCTCCTTGGCACTAGAATCCAAGTGTGATTGTCCTCCAAAACCTTGATTTTCTGTTGCATAGGTTCTTTCCATTTTGTGCATGTGTTTTCTTCTTCAATGCTTGTGAAAGTATGATTTCTAGCCATAAATTAATCATAAGTAAGTCTTTCAACTAGATACGTTACCTTATCATACATTCTTATCTCAACATTCCATTGATATGCATATTTTTTTTTAACCTTTGAGCTCTCCCCCTTCTTCCCATGATGATTTACATTGAGCTCAATCCATAATTCTTCATCTTCTTCTATCTTTGTGATATTTTCCTGCATGACTTAGTTGGCTTGATCTAGGACTTCCTTTATCCCATGATGGTTGAATACTTGAATCTTTTGGTCCACTAAGAACCATCCTTTCTAGTTCATCCCTTGAATTCTTTATTTCTTCATCTTCATTACCTCCATAGATACATTTGTGGAATATCAAGGTAAAAACTTATCAAATATGAAACCTCTTGATACCTTTAGCTCCTTGTTGTCTGACTATAGCATCTATAACCCTTTTGATCACCAGCATACCCTATAAAGACACATATTTTGTATCTATCAAGAAGCTTGCTCCTTAACTCACTTGGAATCAAGGCATAACATATGCATTGAAAGACTCTCAAGTGTGATACATCTAGCTTCCTATTATACCAAGATTCATAGCGTATGGTAGTATGTATACCTAACATGGGATCTTTGTTCATGATGTATATAATTGTGTTTGTTGCTTCAACCCAATAGCAATTGGGCATACCCATGTGCTTCATCATAGCTCTAGCACATTCTAGAATGTACCTGCTCTTCCTCTCTATCACACCATGTTGGTGTGATGTGTACCTGCATGTGATTTGTCTCTTGATTCCATTGGTCTCCAAGAAGTTTGGGAAGTCATGGG
Source organism: Ceratopteris richardii (assembly GCA_020310875.1). Classification (NCBI taxonomy): domain Eukaryota; kingdom Viridiplantae; phylum Streptophyta; class Polypodiopsida; order Polypodiales; family Pteridaceae; genus Ceratopteris; species Ceratopteris richardii. The sequence goes on from CM035434.1 coordinate 108,449,973, forward strand.
AGAAGTATTATCCCCCTCCACCTGACCTTATTCACTTCATATACCTACCACATTACTTCACAACAACAGCTTTGCACCCTTTAGAAGACATCTAATTTATGCTTCATACAATCAAGCCAAATCATTCGTGTCCAATCATCAATGAAAGTTACAAAGTACATGTTACCTCCAACTGAATTCCCTTCTTTCCATATCCTTCAATCTCTCACTATATATGTACATAACTTTTGTACCATAGATCCAATCCTATTACCTTCCTACTTCTATATGTGAAATAGGTTATGTGTGTCACATCCAAGGTGAATAGTCTTCCCTCCTTCCTCCTTTTGCTATCAATTTGTACCCCTCTTTTGGGTTTTCCACAAAGCATCCCTTGTGATTGAATTTGTGCAATCCTCTCTCAACCATTTGACCCACTGAAACCAGGTTCTTTGCGATTGTGGGAACATGCAGAAAATCATTTAAACACATAGCCTTTTCGGGATCCATCCAACATAACGTCACCTATGTGTCTGATAGCTTGAAGATTATCTCACTTGTTACCACATGCCCTTTATTTGATGGCACATACATGTTCGAGAAGTCCTTGTTGCAAATTGTATGATTGCTACATCCACTATCAATGTACCATGTGTTTGACCCTTGTGTCTTGTACTCACTCATTTGCATGATAGCTAGCATGCTCTCATTCTCATTTGAAGTGGATGCAGAACTACATTGTCCTTTTAATGTTGAATTCATCTTATCATTGTCACAATTTGTATCATCCCAATGATTCCATATCAGTTGTTCTGATATGTTAAATGTGTAGTTGACCCAGCATTGCCATGGGGACTAAAGCCTGCTACAACAAAGATTGATACTTTGAAAGCAATCCCTTGCATAGTGGCCATACTTTCCACAAATGAAACATTGTTTTGAATTGTGGTTGTCTCTATTCTAGTTGAACCTTCCTCCTCTACCTCTGAGGTTGCCTCTCCCTCTTGATGAGGATTAATTGCTTCCTTTTTCTTGATCAAGATCACAATGTGATCTTCTCCTTGCCTTCCTCTTCCTCTACCTTGGTTCCTTCCTCTACCTCTACCTTTATCTTCATAGTATGCTTGGGCTTCATTGTGTTTTCCCTTTGAGACTTCAATATTCATCTCCTTAATGAACATGAAGGCCATCAATTGCTCAAAGTTGGGAAGAGTATCTTTCACATATATAGATGTTGTAAAAGTCCTTCCACCTCATCATCCCTAAGCCCATTCAAGTCATTTATATTGCTACTAGGTGTTTTCCTTAAGTATTAAGCTTAATTCTTCAATTTTATCTTCCTTGCTTTCTTTGAAGTGGAGTGAAGTCTTTCCAGGGTTTCCCATACCTTCATGGAGGTGTCTAAATCTTGTATATTCCCTATCATGGCATTGCTAATGTTTTGAGATCATCTGAAAATGACTCTCTTGTCTCTCTCATTCAACTCTCTGAAGTCCCTCAATCGATAATGAGCTGGATTCTCTCCTAATCTAGGTCTAGCATTTGTGCCACTAATTGGACCCCTTAATCCTTTCCCCATGAGTTAGCTAGATAATCCAAATCTCCATGGTTGATAGTTATTCTTCTCCAACTTCTCAGTATTAGTGTTATATACTCTGACATGATGTACTCTTATACATTATCCTAGATCCCTTTAATGAAAGAGAAATGATAAATAACAAAAGATTTTACTTTTATACTTCACAAGTACCAAATATATGAGGTTGATGCTCTCCTTCTTCACTACTAGACTCCCCTTTGCTTGGTGTGTGCTCTTGAACTTGATATAACAACTCTCCTTCCTTCAATGTCCTTCAATGTCTTGTCTTGCTCCTCCTTCAACTCCTTTGTATTTTGAGAAACTATGACACCATTGACGGGAGAAGAAAAAACTTTCCCTATGTAGGCTTCAAGCATATGTGGCCTCACAGGCACACTCACAAAACCATTGTTCACTCAAATATGTGATTCTTTGGACTAGTGAGGACTCACCCCCTACACCTTTTGCACACATAAACTACACATAATGTGGCCCTTCTAATGCAAATTATATCACTCAAACTTTTATCACTCCTAATGTGAGAAACAATGGCTCTAAGACAGACATGTTATAGCCTTCACAAGGCATAGACAAAGAGAACACTACTCACTTTTGGAACTCTTTTTGTCTAAATATGTAGAGATTGAACACAAGCTTTGTAAAAAAAATTAGGAGATATGATAGTGCTCTAACAAACCAAAGATTACAAGAAATGAGTACTATTTGATAAGGAAACTTGGCTTAACACTTAGAGCTATCTAGCTCATAAACACAAAAACATGTGAGCTAAATATGGCTACAAAAAGTTGAGTGAGATCATTCAAGAAAGTAGGGGGCTTCCTAAGCAAGGGTTCTACTAGCTTATTGAAATTCTCAAGAAGCTTACACACATGTGGGATCTATAGTTGGAAGTAAAATGTGTGTAGATATAGTTTTGAAAAGATTCCTTATATATTAGGAATCACTTTTACTAGACTATAGGCTTTATCACACCTAAGTGTGACAGGTGGTTTATGGGTGTTCTAAGGATGCTCCCAAATTCAAATTTAAACTCAAGCTTTTGTACTTGACATCTTGCTCCTTGTTGTTTCAAGTGGCATCCATCCAATGGTCCAATAATGCACTAAGGTTGAAGCTTCAATTTCAATAGGATGGACTTTAAACTCATATGTGAGATCATTGATATGTTTGTAAGTTTATTTGAGGATCTCTCCTTGAATTAAAGAAAGTGGAGTGTTTTAGAAATGCCGCATCAATGGTTTTTAATCAAGACAAGTACACTTGATATTATATTTTAATTTTGCGTGAAAACTGGCATGGATTAGGCACTTGAGACACTCAATTTGGTGCTATATTGTGCCATTACTACTCAGAAAGTTGTGTTTTTTGCTAACTTCATATTTCTTTCACATCTCATGATCTCATATCAAATTTGGCTTGATTCTTGTATGAACGGTTGATTTGTGGTTTATTGCATTATTCTTTAAGTATTTTGATGGTGATGCACCATAGTGCACTCTCCTTCTTGAGAGTTCCACATCTATATCCTCGGAGTAGGAATCTGAGCTCCAAATGCCAGTACATAGGGGGCATGAACACAAACTTCTTAGGTGTTACAAATGCAGTTGAACTTATAGTTTGTGGGTGACTAGTTCACTATATTTTTTATTAAAGAACATATACAAAGAAGTGTTTGGTAGCCATTTGGCCTTTCACATGGACACTAACCGTAACAATCTCCTACTAAAGGCCAATATGGCCAAAGTAACTATGGGAGAAAAATAAAGAATGATAAAGAATACCTGAGTGTAAGTATACAAACTATACCTCAACCTGGTGGGCATGTTACATAGTATACAAGTGACTATGTAAGATCATGAATCAAGTAACCCCCATCAAGTGACAATAGTGTCGAAAGCTATCTTGTGGTAAACCTTTAGGCAAAGCATCTTCAGCATTATCTCAAGTGTGGACATTCTCAAGAATAATGTGCTCAGTGGCTACGCAATCTCTAATGAAGTGATACCTCACCTCAATGTGCTTAGTCTTTGCATGATAGACCAAATTCTTCGCCAAAGCAATGGCACTCTGACTATCACTGAGCAAACGAGGTACATGCTGAGGTAAACCCATATCACAAGCAAGATGAGAAAGCCACAATGCTTCCGTACATGCCTCACTTGTTGCAAGATACTCTGCTTCTATAGTGGAAACAAATGTACATTCTTGAAGATGAGATCTTCAAGAGATAGCACCTCCAACAAAATGAAAAATGTAACATGATGTAGACTTATGATTGTCTACACAACCAGCATAGTCATAATTTGTGTAACCAATAATGGGTGCTTTCCCTCTATCTAAGCATAGACACTTGTCCTTAGTGCCACTCAGATATCTCAAAATCATATTGAGTGCATCTCAATGTTTTTTGTCAGGATTAGACATATATCTGCTCACAAATCCCACTACAAATGCAATGTCTAGTCTTGTAGATATGCATACATGAGACTACCAAAAACAGATTGAATGGGATTTTGGTAATGAATTCCTTTTCCTCATCTGATTTGGGGCAATCATCCTTGCTCAATTTCACATATGTGGGTAAAGGTGTACTCAGTGCCTTTTCACCCTGCATATTGAACCTGTGAAGCACTTTGGATATGTACTCACTTTGAGACAACTATATGCATCTTTTACTCCTATCACGAGTAAGGTGCATGCCAAGAAAATGTTTGGCATCCATCAAATACTTCATATCAAATGTCTGATTCAACTTCTTTTTGAGAATTGACAAGTCATAAGAGGACTTCCTAGAAATCAACATATCATCGACATAAAGTATCAAGTATATCAAGCTGCCATCTAAGCATCTCTTTGTGTAGAGACAATGATCCTCCTTGCTTTGAGAATAGCCTTGAGACTTCATAAAATCATCACACTTTTGGTGCCATTGTCTAGGGGAGTGTTTAAGTCCATACAAGCTCTTCTTGAGCTTACAAAATAGACTTTCCTTGCCATGAACTACATAACCCTCTGTTTTTTCTATATAGATCTCATCTGTAAGATCTTCATGCAAGAAAGCAATTTTCACATCCATTTGTACTAACTCTAAGTCCTCCATTGCAATGAATCCAAGCAACATGTGCAGGGTAGCCATCTTGACCACTGGAGAGAAGATTTCCTCGAAATCAACACCACGTTGTTGCTTAAAACCCTTTGCAAGAAGTCATGTTTTATACTTTGGAGAAGCACTATCTGATGTGAATTTCAGCGTATATACCCATTTGCATGGTAAAGCTTTGTTCCCCTTTGGCAAAGGTACTAAATCTCGAGTACCATTCTTGTGAATAGAGTCCAACTCACTCTTCATGGCATGCTCCCACTTGACATGATCCTCTGTCTGCATAGCCTCTTTGTAGAAAGGAGGCTCACTAGCATCTATTAGCATAACAAAATCTAAACTGCAACATATCTATTAGGTGGATGTGAGACACGTGCAGAGCGTCTCAATGGCTGTTAAACAAGAACATTTGCATACTGATCTAATCAGACATTCTCTTGAATGTCCCTATGTGCAGCATTTTTATGCATGCTAAGTGGAGGACTAGTATCCTCAAACACCACTCTTCTCACGTCGTCCTCCTTAATGGGCTATTTATGCATCTTAGACTCATTGAAAATGACATCACTACTTTTGATAAATTACTGTGTTTCAGGATCCCATAAGTGATATCCAAATTTTCCTTCTTAGCCATATCCAAGAAAAATGCACTTCTTTGACTTATGGTCCAACTTTTGTCTAAAATTCTTGGGTATATGAACATGTGCTTCACACCCAAAAACTCAAAGATGATCATAATATGGTGGCTTCCCTGTCCATAACTCTTGTGCCACTTTCAGACCTTTGGCAGTGCTAGGTGAAAGGTTAATCACATGAACAACAGTCAATACTGCTTCTGCCTAAAAAAATTGTGAAAGGTTTGCATGATGAGGCATAGAGACTACTCTATCTTGAATAGTTCTATTCATCCTTTCAGCTACACCATTCTATACTAGGGTATAAGGAGCTGTAAACTCTCTACAAATTCCTCTAGATTGGCAGATATGGCTGAATTCATGTGAGGTATACTCACCTCCATTGTCTGAACGTAAAGCTTTGAGCTTAGTTCTTTTTTCAATCTCAAGTGAAGTAATCCTTTTTCTGGAAGTATGGAATACCTCATCCTTAGATTTGATAGGATATACCCAAACTTTTCTAGTAGCATCATTTATGAAAGTGAAAAAGTAAACACAACCACCTAAGGACCTTGTGGGCATAGGACCACACACATTTGTATGAATGAGATCTAAAGGCTGAAATGAAGAGTCAATGTGCATTCTATGTACACTTCTAGTTTGCTTTCCATTGACAGTGCTCACAAAATGAAAAATGAGAGAAAGATAACATAGGTAAGTACCCAGAACAAGAAAGATTTTCCATTCGACTATGAGATATATGGCCCAAATGACCATGCCAAATACAATCCATAGGTTGTTTAGTAACAAGTAACAAGTGCTCTTTCTGTGATACAAATAAAGGATAAAGTGAGCCAAGTTTGCTTCCTTTTGCAATAACCATATTGCCCTTTCATATGAAAAGGACTGAGCATAAAAGACCACCTTGTAACCAAGGTCATCAAGTTGACCAATTGACATCAAAATTCATGATAACTGAGGTACATGGCATAAATGATGCATAGTAAATTTTGAACATCAATGAACTACACAACCACATCTCCAATCTTCAAAACATCACACTAGTAAGAGTCACCAAGTCTCAGGGTACCAAGAGGCTTTGCTACATGATTAGAGAACCATTCTCTGTGTGGTGTCACATGGAAAGAAGCACTAGAATCTAGCAGCCACGTGTCAAAAGAGTATCAGCCATAAGAGCCTCAGTTGGCATAGTAGTATCAAGTATCACCACATGAGCATCATCAAAAATAGAATTAATCTCTTTAATCTTCACAGTCAAAGTAGATGGTGCAGGTAACTATTTAACATGTCCATCAACATTCTATCCTTTAACTTTAGCATTCTTTAATGCATAAGAGTCTTTCTTCATGTGTCCTTTCTTGTGACAATAATGTCATTCTATATCCCTCTTCTTTGATTTACTTCTATTGACCATTCTTTTCCTTGTTCTTGCTCTTGCCACATTGTTGATTCTTTCCTTGGTAAGAATCACAAACATGATATGTGTCTCTACTATGAGTGCCAACCATAGATTTGCTATGAATCTCCTCACTCAAAAGTGCTCTACATATGTCATCATAGACTAGTTTACCACCAGGTGCACTATTGATAATAGCTGTGCAAAATGTATCTCATGATGATGACAAGGTGCACAACAACAAGAATGCTTTCATTTCATTGTCCATATCCATTTTCTGAGCCTGTAACTGAGAGAATATAGCATCAAACTCATTTAGATGAGCAGCATTACTATTTGTGTCCTTCATGTGAAGGTCATATAACTTTCTCATCAAATACACTTTATTTAATGCCGTCTCTTTTTCATATGTATTGCATAACTCCTTCCAAAGCTCCTCTACACTTTCAAAGTCTAATACCCAAAAGTAAACATTATTTTCTAGGTGCAATCCAATGGTAGACCTTTTCATTTCATCTAACTCATCCCAATAATCTTCATCCATGTCAGCAGGCTTCTTTGAGATTCCATTTACTGGGTTCCATTGCCTCCTTTCAATCAACACATCTTTAATCTGATGCTTCCATAGAGCAACATTTGTGCCATCAAATTTTTGAATCTCAAAATCGTCTTTGCTTTGCAACTTATAGCTCCTCCTCGGAACATTGGCGCTAGAACCTGGTCCACCATACGTGCCTAAGACCTCTCATGCCATGCTGGTAGACAACTGAATAGAATGATAATGGATCTAGAAGAGTCCAAACACCAGTAAAGCTCAAAGAAGGCTGGGGAGAATAAATGTGCTCACACCAATAAGTGTATCAAGGAGTAAATCGACCAATGTATAGTTGCAAAACCTAAAAAATTTTGAAAACTTTTGCGAGAGTAGCCTCTGCAAAATGAGCATATGACTAGTGTCAAAATATCATAAAATTGCAAATACTAACATGTTTACTTGCATAGTGAATCACTAACTCCACTGCATATAATCACTTACCCAAAAGAAGCCAACTAGGCTTATCGAGCACCTATGAACAACTATCATACATCTCCAATGGGGAGGTTGGGTAAGTCTTCCACCTTCATCAGCGAAGAGAGCCCGACATTTGGATGGCTTCCAATTAAGAAAACCTCACCATGACCCTCTTTATCAAATATAAAAAGCTTTATGCTAAAATCTAACCACTATATCAATGACCACATGGACGTACATAAGCGGTATCCACACAAGCATACATAGTGTATATGTGCTCAATATATGTAGTAAGATGACACTGAAAGGTTCAATGCACAACCCAAAAACTAGCCAACAACACCTTCTATCAACTCTGTTGTTTAGGTTCCAAAAACCTACATAAATTTGTAGTGGCTACTCCCACCACAACTGAAAACCTTTCGAGAAATCTGTAGTTTCACGAGTGTGCCTAAAAACACGGCCCCAAAGGTGAATACCTATTTTTAGAGAAGTACAAAGAACACTCTTGTTGATGTTATTGAACTTGTGTGAAGAGACCTATGCATGAAAGTACTCCAAAATGGCTACAAAAATCACCCCAAAAATGCTTCAAAAACAAGCTTTGAAAGCAATAAATTAAGTTTTGAGGAACCAAAACATGTTCAAGCTAATGTTAATGTTAGTCTTTCCCCTTATTTAGACACCACAAGAGTGTAGCTTAGTGGCAAAAGATTGCCACGGTTAAGTGAGTTCTGGGGGGAACAGTACTGGGATGGGTGACCTCCCGGGAAGTATTGGGAACCTCTATCTTCCTTATTTATTGAGATTCTCTCTTGCGCATAGCTAATGGCACCAAAAATGACTTCGATGACTTGGATGACAAGGTATGCCAAAGTCTATGCCTTGGTCGCCACCTTAGTCATAAGCCTTGGGTGGGCAGGCAGGTGCTCGCTTCGTTTGCACAAAAGGAACAAAGCTTGTGCGTTGAAATGCTCTAATATCAGTGAAATATTCTGATGGTGATCCACCAAGTTCACTCTCCTTCTTTAGAGCTCCACAACGATATCCTCGGAGTAGAAATCTGAGCTCCAAGCATCGCACATGTTACTCTGCAAAGAGGCTGCAGAATATGTAAAAAAACTCAGTACACATGGAGTATGAACACAGACTTCTTAGGTGTTACAAATGTGATCGAACTTATAGTTTGTGTCTGACCAAGCCACTATATGTTCTATTAAAGAACATATACAAAGAAGTGTCTGGTACCATTTGACCTTCAACATGGGCACTACCGATAACAAAAACAATACCTTGGAGTGGTGAAACATGCTCGTATATGACGAGAAGCACCACTCTCAAACATCAATGACTAATTTTTTCTAACGGTTCAATGGATGAGAATAACTCCTTTACAATAAAAAATAACCCATGCTATTTTTCTATAGTGTTGGTAGAATCCTTGCCCTCGCTACCTGTTGAAGAGCCATTCTTCTCTTCTCTCTTTTTGGGCCACAATCTTGAATTCTATGGCCTTGTGGCATTTGTTGTGAATGTAGCATCTCCTTCATTGCTGCCACTCCTTGCCTTGAACCATAACTCCTCCTCCATAAGTAAGGCACTAAATTCTTGAAACGTTAGAGGTTAAGGTCTGATTTGAGTATTAAGAACAATTACCAAACCATCAAAATTTAGTGGTCAAATTCAAAGACAATGCCAAGCTAGCTCCTCACTTTACTTTTCTACACTTGCTTCTTCCATTTGATCTCATAGTTTTTTATGGGAGTGACAAATACCATCAGCAAATGTTTTTGTTGCGGGTTGATTCTCCGAATTTGAATATATGTCTGATTACATGTTTCATATTGATTTCGCAATATGTTCCATGCTTATGAAGGCAAACTTTGCTATAAAAATTTTCCTTTTTAGCCATCTAACTGATTTCACAACCTTAAATAGTAGTGAAAAATCATCATACACATGGGAACAACACACAAAACATGGATCATCTATTTCTTGGGTCTCATGACCAGTCCTAAGAAGAGTCTCTTGAAACTCATATGAATGAAGGATAGTAGTTATTTTAATCTTCCTTATGGTGTAATTTGTGCCATCAAGCTTACCTTCCATGAAGGTTGGTGGTGCTATCTACAATGCTGAGATGACTAGCATTATTGCTACTTCTACTTGTACTCCACCGACTTTTGTTGATGAACCCTTGACTTCTACTTCTACACCATTCAGAGCCTCCTTAACTCTAATACCATGTAAGAAATACTACCATAGTGGAAATAGACCAATAGAAAGAGTTGTGAAAAAATGCAAACAAAGAGAGATGTATTGAGAGATATGGAACTTGAATTCTAAAATTGTGAGGAGGAATGTTGCGATAAAGATGGTGTTGTGCACTTGTGCACTCAGAATATGGAACTTAAGCGGTAATCTGGATAGACTCTAAATGAAGGGCTTGCTAGTGTGCAATGCCATGTAGAGCTACACATGGGCCATGCTTATAAATATTTTACAATGGGAACTCGTATAAATAAACATGGTCGAGAGAGATAACACATTCCATAAAATATATAATCCAATAGTACCCCCATGACCAGAAGTCCTACTGTCTTAGCCGTATAGACCGATGGGATAAGCCCCTTAGGCCCACAAAAGGATGCAAGCCCCCCTCTGTGCTCCCCCTATTAATGTCCTATGGGGAAAGCATGCAAAACTATTGGGAAAGATGGATGGCCACTCCAGAAAATGAGTTGGTACTGCTAATTCCTGTTGTGTATCAGCCCACTTTAGCTTCAAAGTTGAGTTGTAGGCCCTCTTAGCTTTACAATGACACTAAATAAGTGCCTATGTACTTTGGAAATGATGCAAGTAATGTTTGATTCAAAACAGAGTACTTCCAACTTCACAATCCAATGAAAAACTTTCTATTTTGGCTCACACACCTAGTTTTTGTTAAGCTTAGTGCTTCCAATACAGTAGGAATTAATCAAATTCCTTTTGGAATTATCAAATTAGTTTAATAAGCTAATGATTCCAAGTGGAATCACTTAAAATAATTGACTATACACAGAGCAATCAATTTAGCAAGTAAAGCATTACCCTTGAATTTTTAGGACCTTTGCAAGTCAATTTGACTTTTACAAATGGTAAAAGATAGAGAGACTCATAGCAATGGTACTTATGGGACTTCAATTATTCCTCATAAGGTCTTCTCATGCTTAGCGAAATGTGTAGGCTTGGTATTTGCACCAACAACTCCCCCTCAAGCAAACATCTTGTCTTCGTCTTCTTCTTCAATCCTCTTGAATGTCCTGCAATCCAATCATAGCTTTAAAACTACAAAGTTTAGTACCATGAAGTGCTTTGGTTAATAAGTCTGCACATTGCATATTGGTTGATACATATGCCAACTAAATTTCTTTGCTTAATATTTTCTCTCTCACATAATGATAGTGGACCTCTATATGCTTGTTCCTAGCATGATAAATAGGATTTGCTGCAAGATGTAATGAACTTGTATTATCTCCAAAAAGCATTGGAGATATAGTGTGCAATCCCAAATCTGCATATAACAGTCTGATCCATATGGCCTCTTGAGTGGCATTGGCCAATCCTCTATATTCTACCTTTGTTGAAGAAAAAGCAATAGTAGGTTGCTTCTTGGAAGACCATGATATAGGCTTGTCACCTGCAAAGGCTAGATAACCTGAGGTACTCCTTCTATCATCTTTGCAACCTACCCAATCTGCATCGGAGTATATCTTGATATCCAAATCTGAAGTATAAGGAAAATATAAACCTTGATTTTGAGTCCCTTTAAGGTACTTCATAATCCTCTTGGCAACTTCCAAGTGAGGTGCCCTAGGTTTGTGCATAAATAGGGTTAGTACAATTACTCCATAAGCAATATCAATCCTTGTCAATGTGGCATAGTTTAGGCTTCCCACTATGCTTTGGTCTCCTGCAATATTTTCAAGCACATCACCTTCATGAGCACTTAATTTTTGGTTTACCTCCATAGGAGTTCTTGCTACCTTGGTATCTTGCAAATGAGATTTCTTCAACATGTCCTACACATACATTCTTTGTATAATGTAAATTCCAAAGTTAGTATACACTAACTCAAGTCCAAAAAAATACTTTAATGATCCAAGATCACTAATTTTGAACTCCTCCATCATTTGATTCTTAATCTGGTTGATGCCATTAGCATCATTACCTGTAAGTATGATATTATTAACATTCACACATAGATATATCACCTCTAAATTACTTCTCTTAACAAACAGAGAAGTATCTGCTTTACTCATGATCAATCCTTGATCCTGAAGGTATGTAGTCAACCTATGGTTCCATGCACTAGGTGCTTGCTTCAATCCATAAAGAGCTTTGTTCATTTTACACACATGATTTACCTTGATTGGGTCCTCTTAGCTAGGAGGTTGAGACATGTACACCTCCTCTGAAATCCATCCATTAAGAAAGGAATTTTTTACATCCAATTGGTACATGTTCCAATTCTTTGATGCAGCTACACTTACCAATACCCTGATGGTTGGCATTTTGGCCACAAGTGAGAAGGTTTCTTCATAATCAATTCCTTGGGTTTGTGAAAACCCTTAGCCACAAGTCTAGCTTTGTATCTTCTTATTGATCCAGCAGAATTTCTCTTGATCTTGTAGATCCATCTAGAACCAATTACTTTCATAGATTCCTTCTTTGGCACTAGCTCCCATGTATCATTCTCTTTGAGTGCTTCAATCTCCTCATCCATAGCTTCCTTTCATTCTGCCTTCGTCTTTGCCTCTTCATATGATGATGGCTCTTCAAGTGACAAATCTTTTGCAAGATAAACAGAATGCTTAGTAACTAAAGAAGTGTCATACCCATATCTGATTGGCTTCTTGTTCTCCATTTGTGATCTTCTGATTGCTTGGTTGGATGATTCAGGTATATCCTCCAATTTCTTCATCTTGACTTTGCCTTTGGACTTCCATGCCTTGAATTCCTCTAGGTTGATGATGTCTTCATCATCTGATTTGATGTCTTCAATCTGGTTAGGCTCCTCCTTGGTGAGGCTTGGAAATTCCTCTTCCAAGTCATAAGGTAGATTTACTTTCTTGCATTCACTTTCAAACCAAGAATCATTCTCATCAAAGACAACATGTCTACTGACCATAAATCCTTTGTTGGAAGGATTGTAAAACCTGTATCCTTTCTGATTCAAATCATACCCTATGAAGATGCACTTCTCTGCTTAGGGTCTAGCTTACCTATGATTTGACATGGTATATGCACATAAGCATCAATCCAAAGATCCTGCAATGGTCAAGTGAAGGTATTCTATCATGCCATGCTTTATATGGGGTCATCCCATCAAGAGACTTTGATGGTAACTTGTTAACAAGATAAGTAGCAGTAGATACACTTTTTGCCCACAAGTAATTAGGTAATTATTTCTCATTTAGCATTGACCTAGCTATTTCAATAATTAATCTATTTCTCCTCTTTGCCACCCTATTTTGCTCAGGGGTATACCTTGTTGTAATTTCTCTTTTGATTCCTCTATCCTCCAAGAATGCATCAAACTCATTTGAGAAGTACTCACCTCCTCCATCTCACCTTAGCCTTTTTAGGCTTCTTCCTGTTTGATTTTCAACAAGTGCAAGATACTTCTTAAAGCAAATGAATGCTTCATCTTTGTGCTTCATAAAGTATAGGATAGTCCACCTATTGAAATCATCAATGAAAGATATATAATACCTTGATCCAGAAATTGAGGGATCCTTGCTTGGTCCCCATACATCTATATGGACAAGCTCCAAGTAGTCCTCATGCATGTAGCCTTTCTTTGAGAGGGTAACCTGTGAGATTTTCCAAACTCACAAGCACCACATTTATAGATCATGTGTTTCTTGGATACATTAGGTATCCCAAGCACACATTGATCTCTAAAAATTTGCTTTAAGGTTCTGTCATCAATGTGTCCTAATCTCTTATGCCAAATTTCAAGCTCTGACAATGTTTGATCTTTGTAGCTATAAAGTGCAATATTCCTTGTATCTTCAAGTTCAAAAGTAAATAATCTACCTATCTTTTCTCCTTTGGAAATTCTCTTGAATCCATGTTGGGGATCCTCCACAAATGCTCCATATTTGTTGAACCTAACCTGCAAACCTTTTTCCACAATCTGTCCTACACTCATCAAGTTCTTGGTAATTGTAGGTACATATAGAAACCTGCTCAACATATTTCTATTTCCATCAAAGGCTTTAACATTTTTTACCTTGATCAATGAGTGCTTGGTGTCATCACCTATTTGTACCTCATGTTTTCCATTAGGTTCCTTAAGGTCAGAGAGAAGAGCCACATTGCCTGCCACATGGTTGGAACATCCCGAGTCAATGTAGAAGAGACGGTAATCATTCATATCTTGCTTTGAAGTCATATTCATAATCAGAAGGGAATCCTCTTGTTCCTCTGTATAATTGTTGTAGTCTTTTCTTGATTTTTAGCCTCCTTGGTAGTTGTTATTATAGTTGTTGTTGTAATTGTTATTGTAGCCTTGATGATGGTTGAATCTTCCTCTTGATTTTGTATATCCACCTCTTTGATATCCTCTACCTCTTTGGTTTTTGAAGTTCCTGTAACGCTCATCTGTAGTATGATTTGATAATCCACAAATATTGCATGGGGGAGAGTTGAAAGGTCTCCCCCTACCTTGCTTACCTCCACTGCCCCTACCTCTTGAGTTTCTAACTCTCCCTACATAGTTGGCTTGAGAGGTTGTACCTTCATCCTCAATCTTCTTGCTTTTCCCTTTCTCTTTAGATTTGCCTTTATCTGTGTATAGGGCAGAAGAGCTATTACCTCTTGATGAATCTCCATTCTTGTTAAGCTTGGCTTCATGGGTAAAGAGTTGCCCCATGAGTGTGGTAAGATTTGGAATCTGCATGTCCATGTACAAGTCCATGGCATTTGTGAAGCTCTCCCATCTGTAATCTGCCTTAATGCCATTGATTACATGTCTCACAATCTGCTCCTCTTCAATCTCTTCCCCTATGCTTGCCAATTGGTTAGCTACATCCTTGACTTTGGTCACATACTCTGAGATGCCTTGCTTGGGTTGCTTCCTTTGAGTGGTAAACTCAATCCACAATTGGTTCTTCCTAGCCCTTGTGTTGGAAGAAAAATATGAAGACAATGTTTCCCAAGTCTCTTGGGATGTCTTATAGCTCCTAATGTGTGGAAGAAGAAAATTAGAGATTGAGTTAAGTAATTATGACCTTGCCAATGCATCTTTTGCACACCATGAATTGAGTCTTTCATGCTCCTCTCTTGTAGGTTGTCCTTTGCTTCTGAAAATGGGCATCTCCTCATCTCCTAAGATGTATCCATAGAGGCTCCTTCCTTGCAGTTATGTCTTCATCCTCAAGGACCATGCTTGATAGTTGTTCCTGTCCAATTTATAAATAAAAGAAGGAAAACCATTTCCCATTTTACCTTAGCTTTGCTCAGATACCACTATTGGGAAAGATGGATAGACACTCCAGAAAATGAGTTGGTACTACTAATTCCTTCTTTGTACTAGCCCTCTTTAGCTTTAGAGTTGAGTTGAAGGCCCTCTTAGTTTTTCAATGACACTAAATAAGTGCCTATGTACTTTGGAAATGATGCAAATAATGTTTGATTCACAACAAACTACTTCCAACTTCACAATACAATGAAAAACTTTCTATTTTGGTTCAGAATTTTTAGGACCTCTGTAGAGAATGACCGGTGATCAGTTCCACGCGCTTTTCTCCCAATCCACTAGATGGAATGTCTTCAAAATTTTTCATCATGTATTAGACTTAGAGCTGATTCTAATGCATTATAGAACATTGAACATGGTGGAGTATAGACTGAGATATGAGCAGTACAAGATGATTCTTCTAAGTGACAATAACAGAGAGATCAATGGATATAATGAATGATCTTTAGTATTATGAAACAATATTGTACATAATCATTGGCATGATAATCAATGCTCGATTATAGATAGAGGTGTAGGCTATAATGTGAGCCTCACTCTCTTGCAATGTGATCAATCAAACACTCGGGATTGTAGTGATGTCTAACCGCGAGTTTTTACATTCATCTTTTATAGATGCTCCATTCAAAATTTGAATTTGAATTCAACTTTGGCTCTCACTAAAAAGGTGATCTACTAATCTAGGAGATATTCTCTATAATGAATTCGTGTTTTCTTCAATCCAACTAACTCCACGAGTCTAGTGGCTTTTACAAATATTCCTTCAAGTCCATTTGACTTTGACAAATGGTAAGAGATAGAGAGACTCATAGCAATGGTACTTATGGGACTTCAATTATTCCTCATAAGGTCTTGTTATGCTTAGGCAAATGTGTAGGCTTGGTATTTGCACCAACAAAAACCACAAGCCCTATATTTTCACCTTGAATGGAAATCCAATGGCACAAAAGTTTATGCCCTATCTAACGTAATGGGTATACAAAAAAGATCATCTATGACCATCAACAATCACTACAACACATCGAGGGTATACCGAGGCTGCTACCGAGGAAATCGAACAGGCATGATTTCTTCACGACATCGGTGTTGCAGTTGGTATAGGCGTCGGAAAGAAAGCGCCGGTATAGTCGTCGGTATAAGCGTCGGTATAAGTGTTAGAATTTTTGACGCTTATATCGACGTCCGCGCTGGGTGTACTGACGCAAATACCGACGACCATACTGGAGCTACCGGCACGTATACCGACGACCATACCTCCACAATTTTTTTTGGGCAGAGTGTGTTGTCTTTTGCTATAGCATGATGTTGTTTAGCAAAATACAATACACTCTGCCCAACTGAGTACATGTGTTATGTACTCTAATGGCAACCAAAACATAAACTTATATGAGAAAAAGTGAACAATGATTCATGTACAGAAAGTCGTATATTCCATAAATGAAAAATGTACAAAAGTGTGGCAAAGCATTTCCATATAGGAATCGAATACAAAATTATGGTACATCATTGCCACATAGGATTGTAATACAAAATTGTGGCTATGTGACAAAACACTTCCATATAGGACTCGAATACAAAATTATGGTTCATCATTGTCGTATGCGAGTGTGATACAAAATTGTGGCATTTATCAAAATATTTAGACCTACAATCCTGCAACAAAACATATGTATAAAATAAGACCAATTAATATGACATTTATAAACAACAATTAGAAACACGAAACCAAGATATAACTTTACCTAATCAAGAATATTCTCCCATGAGAACATTGCACCGCGTCCCTCTAAGTCTTGTAACAGTGCAGTCAGTCCATGTCGATATCCACATGGTTCTTCAGTTCGCGTTGGAGGACGACCCACTGCCAAATCCTATAGTAAATATGTAAAATGTTAGATGAATATACATAATATACTTAACACAAACAACTTCAATCATTAACATCATACTTACAAATTGATAGCGCATACTGTCGTATCCGCCGCTACCTAAATGCGACGTTCCAACCGTATCTAAACGTGTGGCCACCGCATCTCTCTGTTGACGATACCGATTAGGAGTATGTTGATGCTCATCCTGAATCGATTCCCATTCTTCGGCATCTAACCATACAGGCTTCAGTAAACCTGCTTTGAAAGCATCGCGAGCTTCCGATCGTCGATGCGACATCACTTCACGTGCTGTATGTTGAATCCAATCAGAACTCACAATAGGATTTCCAGGTGCTGGCCGGTACTCTTCATATATGCATTGTATGATATGATTTTTAGAGTCTCTATCTTGTTCGGTCCATTTTAACATTACTGAATGACCGAATTCGATAGAGAAGAGTTGTCGTATACGTTGACACATTGACTTCCCCGCCGCATCCATAACTAGAGCTCCATTACGGATATGATATATCTTCGATTCGTCATGATCATGTGCACCCCAAGGTGTACGTGGAGATCCCATCTGATGCAATATGAAGATCTCATCTCATCCAATGTATATATATGCATGCTTAAGCTTGTATACATATGCATTCATGTATACATATGCATACGCATACATGTATGCATATGCTTGCTTGTATGCATATGCTTGCTTGTATGCATATGCATGCTTAAGCTTGTATACATATGCATATGCTTGCTTGTATATGTATAAATGTATACATATACATATACATATGCTTGCTTGTATGCATATGCATTCACGTATGCATATGCATTCACGTATGCATATGCATTCATGTATGCATATGCTTGCTTGTATGCATATGCATGCTTAAGCTTGTATACATATGCATATGCTTGCTTGTATATGTATACATGTATGCATATACATATACATATGCTTGCTTGTATGCGTATGCATTCACGTATGCATATGCATGCTTAAGCTTGTATACATATGCATATGATTGCTTGTATATGTATACATGTATACATATACATATACATATGCTTGCTTGTATGAATATGCATTCATGTATACATATGCATATCCCTCATGCATGTATGCATATGCATTCATGTATGCATATGCATGCATGTATGCATATGCATGCATGTATGCATATGCATGCATGTATGCATGCATGTATGCATATAAAAATTCATGTATGCATATGCATATGCATGCATGTATGCATGCATATGCATATGCATGCATGCATATATGTAAAGATTCATGTATGCATATCCCTCATGCATGTATGCATATGCATGCATGTATGCATGCGTATGCATGCATGCATATAAAAATTCATGTATGCATATGCATATGCATATGCATGCATGTATGCATGCATATGCATTCATGTATGCATGCATGCATGCATATATGTAAAGATTCATGTATGCATATCCCTCATGCATGTATGCATATGCATTCATGTATGCATATGCATGCATATGCATGCATGCATGCATATAAAAATTCATGTATGCATATGCATATGCATGCATGCATGCATATATGTAAAGATTCATGTATGCATATCCTTCATGCATGTATGCATATGCATGCATGTATGCATGCATCTGCATGCATGTATGCATGCATCTGCATGCATGTATGCATGCCTGCATATGCATGCATGCATATAAAAAGTCATGTATGCATATGCATATGCATGCATGTATGCATGCATATGCATGCATGCATGCATATATGTAAAGATTCATGTATGCATATCCCTCATGCATGTATGCATATGCATTCATGTATGCATATGCATTCATGTATGCATATGCATTCATGTATGCATATGCCTTCATATATGCATATGCATGCATGCATGCATATAAAAATTCATGTATGCATATGCATATGCATGCATGTATGCATGCATATGTATATATATATATATATATATATATATATATATATATATATATATATATATATATATATATATATATATATATATATATATATATATATGCATGCATATATGTATGTATGTATATATATATGCATGTATGTATGTATATATATATGTATGCATGTATGTATGTATATATGCATGCATGTATGTATATATGTATGCATGTATGTATATATGCATGCATGTATGTATATATGTATGCATATGCATGCATGTATGTATATATGCATGCATGTATGTATATATGTATGTATATATGCATGCATGTATGTATATATGCATGCATGTATGTATATGCATGCATGTATGTATATGCATGCATGTATGTATATGCATGCATGTATGTATATGCATGCATGTATGTATATGCATGCATGTATGTATGTATGTATGCATATGCATGCATGTATGTATATATGCATGCATGTATGTATATGTGCATGTATGTATATAAGCATGCATGTATGTATATATGCATGCATGTATGTATATATGCATGCATGTATGTATGCATGCATGCATGTATGTGTATGCATGCATGCATGTATGTGTATGCATGCATGCATGTATGTGTATGCATGCATGCATGTATGTGTATGCATGCATGCATGTATGTGTATGCATGCATGCATGTATGCGTATGCATGCATGCATGTATGCGTATAAGGAAATATAAAAATTCATGTATGCATACAAAAATATAAAAATTCATGTATGCATATATGTATATATGCATATGCATGCATGCATGTATGTATATATGCATATGTATATATGCATGCATGTATATATGCATATGCATGCATGCATGTATGTATGTATGCATGTATGTATGTATGTATGCATGCATGTATGTATGTATGTATGTATGTATGCATATGCATGCATGCATGCATGTATGCATATGCATGCATGGATGTATGCATATGCATGCATGCATGTATGCGTATGCATGCATGCATGTATGTATGCATATGCATGCATGCATGCATGCATATGCATACATCCATGCATGCATATGCATACATGCATGCATGCATGCATATGCATACATACATACATACATACATACATGCATGCATACATACATACATACATGCATACATACATACATGCATGCATGCATATGCATATATACATGCATGCATATATACATATGCATATATACATACATGCATGCATGCATATGCATATATACATATATGCATACATGAATTTTTATATTTTTGTATGCATACATGAATTTTTATATTTCCTTATACGCATACATGCATGCATGTATGTATACATATGCATATATACATACATGCATGCATGCATATGCATATATACATATATGCATACATGAATTTTTATATTTTTGTATGCATACATGAATTTTTATATTTCATTATACGCATATGCATGCATGCATGTATGCATGCATATGCATGCATGCTTGCATATGCATTCATGAGAAAGAGGGAGAGAGAGGGAGAGAGAGTGAGAGAGAGAGAGGGAGAGAGAGAGAGAGAGATAGTGAGAGAGAGGAAGGGAGAGAGAGAGAGAGGGAGAGAGAGAGAGAGGGGGAAGGGAGGGAGAGAGGGAGAGAGAGAGAGAGAGAGAGGATGACAAACAAAGCTCTGTTGTTGGCGCGTGCAAACCCGAAAGGAGAAGATCTAGATTCAAAACGCTTAGAATGACGAATTTTAGGTTCAGGCTCGGTTAAAAAGAGAGCGTCGGTATAAGCATCGGTAGTTTCAACAAATTACCGACGCGTAGACCGACACATATACCGACGCTTATACCAACGCTTTGTTTCTGAGGCAAAGCGCCTTTCTCGAATTCTCCGAGGAGTATACCGATGCCGACAGCTGCCCGTCAGTACACTGACTGTCGGTATTCCCTCGATATGTTGTAGTGAATCACAAATAGACCTCATCTAACTTGGAAGTTAGCATTCCACAAACTAATGGGCTCTTAGAGTAGCTTCTCCTGATAATGGGGGCCTTACAATGTAGAGCACCATGGATCATTTGTGGTCACTTGAGGGTGGATTATTGAGTATATCTAACAACAAGGTGCATGAAATTTCGCTTTCTTTTATTAAAAATAAGATGTCTTACAACTTAAGATTTTTCTTTTGTTAGACTTAGGGATTCAAATCATATCATATTGTTTTTTTTCAAAAAAAAACTATAAAATCAGATCATGAGGAAAACAAAAACATGAAGATGTCTAAAATGACTAGAAAATTTACAAAATGATTGGAATGAACTCCATAGGATGAAGGACTTCTTGGCTTTATAGAAATGGAGTTGGAATACATGAATACGTATAAAATATAAGACAAATACATGAAAGTGCTACAAAGTACCTAACATATATCATGTATTGCCTTTGAGATTCCCAACTCATGCAAGTGATGCTTCTTTATTTCTTTTCATTCTCCAATGCATCTATCATATTCTTCATGGCCCATGTTGGAAATTTTTGGTAGATCGCTTCATTTCTTCAAAGTTTTTCCTCTAGGCTTTACTTCAGTTGCACTCCCAACACCTCATATAAGTTTTGGTCACTCTAAGATATACATTATGGTTTCAGGACAGGAAGATGAAGTGCCAAACCCATTCAAATCAGACACACTTGCATGGAGATGTAGGTTGTAAACGTGTAGAGGAATGTTCTAAAGTTTTATAGCTTGATGATTTGATATAACTTTGTTAGAATAAATTTAAATCATCACTTGAAATAATTATGTGAGAGGTCTTATATATGTGAGAGTTCTTGTATACAAGACAATTTCTTCTATCAATGTCATATGGATTTAACTAACGTGAGATATGATTTAAAGTCCTCTCCAAGTTTCTTAGATATCCTACTTTATTCTCCCTCCTTGTTCACGAAATAATATGTTATTTTTGCATTGTGATTCAAGTACTATACTTTATTATTGAGCGCAAGACAAGATATTATATTTTATTTCTACATTGAGGATGCTATAGTAAATTCTTTTATTGTGCCTTGGACCAAAATATAGTATTTATTGTTCAAGCTTGCGTAACCTAGTGGTTTGACACCTTGAGTCTTTGGGAGGAAGTCCTGAGTTCAAATCTTAGCTCGACATAAGATGGGTGCCTCTTTCTTATGAGGTTGGGTGTGTGAGTGTGTTTCCAATTCAATGTACTCTCAAAAAATTAGTATTTATCTAGGATACCCTACACAAAATAATATTCTATTGATTTTCTATATTTTTGTATTTTGCAAAAACAGAGGGGAGTATTGGCCATCTTTCATCCAATGAACATTTGCTTTTCACCAACTTTTTGGAGGCTTGAAAGGCTGATAAGAGAGCTCTAAAATTCTCTAAAGGATTCTTTCCTTAACCACATGATAATGTCTAATGAAGGAGCCATCCTTGGTGAGTCCCATCTTTTTCCTCCTCTTGCTCACCAATCCATGTCTTCTCCAAACCCTACCTAGTCAGAATCATCATTCAAAGTCTCTGTTCCACTTGATTTGATATCCTCTTGCCTAGTTCGTTCTCCATCTCCAGTTGTGCACCTCCATTATTTTGATCTTCCAACTAGTCCAACTCCTATTCCTGACACTTCTCATACTTTGCAACCTAGTCAATATCTTTGTTTCCTTATTTTTTACTCACTTTTGACTCGATCCACTGATGGATGGTTTCTCAGTTGGAATATCAACTCACCTACCTGCTAAAGAGTCCACCTGTCCAATTCAAGCCTTGGAAAGACTACATAGTGCTTTTCCCATTGATCTTTCCAATTAACCACCTCAACATTCTATATTGGCGGAATGCTACAACCTTGAGGTTTTTGCTACTCCTTTAGGCAATCCCATCTTTGTTTCACAAGCCTTGTCCGTCCCTATAAATCTCTCTGCCATTCTTCTTATGAGTGATGAGTTTCAATCACTCCTCTCTTATAAAACTTGGATCTTGGTTCCCCTTTCTTTTTGTCTATAAACGAACATCTATCAATGGGCTTTACATAAGAATTTTCACCCAAATGATTCTATGGCCTGCTATAAGGCCTGATTGGTCACTCGTGGTTATAGTCAAGTTCCTCGATTAGACTATATAGACATGTTTTCCCTACTAGTTTGCCTTACTTCCCTTCATATACTATTTGACCGTAGGAGGGTTGGACCTTGAGATCCACCAGCATACCTAAATGACTTTTCTCCATGAAGACCTCCTTGAGGGAATTTATTTGGCTCAACCTACTCGTTTCATTTTAAGTACATTCTAACTATGGCCACAATCTACGTTGATCCTTCTATGGCCCTAAGATCCTTAATGCACCTATGCTTCCATAAATTTAGTACATTTATGATGTCTCATGGATATTCCTATTTGAAATCAGAACCTAACATTTGTATCTCCATATTTGGTAATTTTTGCCCCTCATGTCGACATTATTGCAATATTTAGAACTCATCGACTATTGGGGCTAAGTATGGCTTGAACTCTTAGCAGTACATTTAGTCAATTTAGTAGGCTTCACAAAAAAAGAGGGGAAGGAATTGGAGGATGAGTTAGTGCAGAGTACGAACAACAAAGCTATGGGGCAAGCAAGTAGGTTAGAGCACACTCGCGTCTCTTTTTTTTTAGAAGGAGCTTCAACCGAAGCCTACTCCCTCGAGCTTTAACTTTGAAATTGCAATTGTACAAGTGAACGGGCATAGTACCCATGGGACCCCTCATTTCTTTTTTCTTAGGAGGAGGTTCAACTTCTATGCCCCATGGGACCCCTCATCTCTTTTGGTTTTTTAGGAGGAGTTCAGCCGAAGCCTACTCCCCTGAGCTCTAACTTTGAAATTGCAATTGTACAAGTGAATGGGCATAGTACCTATGGGACCCCTTGTATCTCACAAGGGAGAGGTTAGACTCCCCGAAGGAGACACAAGAGAGAACTAGTTTCAACTGAAAATACCTTGGTTTTACATTGACCTTAGGCCCACATTGTCTTGCCTAAGAAGGGATTGAACCTTCGCGCCTGTATCAAGAAGTGAAAGGTCCAGCCAACCCAGCTAACGGGTTGGGACCTCATAAGGAGACCAAAGTTCTTCCTCGGATCATTTGCTATCAAACGTCAAAGGAGACCAAAGTTCTTCCTCGGATCATTTGCTATCAAACGTAAAGCAGCAACCACCATCATCCATGTACGCATAAACAACAACATAGAAGATTATTAAACAGCTTGAGCTGAAGATCTCAGGTCTGAAGAATCTGTCTCGCTCGATGCTCCAGGACCATAAGAGGATATGGCTCCACCAAGCTTGCCTTAATGAATCAGAAAAGCACGTTCCTACGTTACCACGACTTTCAGATTCTTCTCCAGACTTGGACCTTGAAAGAATCAGAGGAGAGGGAAGAACACGACAGGCCAATTCAACACGTTCAGACAGATAGCAACAGAACAGAGAAACAAACGGGACGGTAGGCCAATGGCCATTCTTAAGATACAACTGCGGAAGGGAAGGCATACGATACGCTAATGCGTCCCACGTTTAGGATCGTGGCATGGCTGTGCGAGCTTCAGAGGGATGGAGGTGAGATCGATCGAAGCTTATTTATGAGCAGCGAAACTGATCTCGAGACGTCGACTGAAGCGGGGCGACACACAGACAGGGCGCAGCTGAAGGAGGCGCGGCTCAAGTTCCACTGCGCTTAGACTGCGATAACGCCGTTCGAGGGCCAACTCTCCGCAGCTGTTAAGGGTGGTAGAGATGGCGATTGCGATTGCTCATGGGAAAGGGAGCAGGCAGGGAAGAAGCAGTGCTCTGCCGATGGCGATTGCCATAGTAGTAGTCTGTGTTCTGTTGGCTGCAGAGCCGGGGTCTGCATCGTCACGACATGGAGTCCGCTCTCCACGCCGCTCATTCGGAAGAATGTATCGCGTCGGGGACAATGGCATGTGGATGCTTGGATCCAAGGTCAGCTACAATAAATGGGCGGCATCAAAGATTTTTCGGCAGAACGATAAACTTTGTGAGTCCACCATCGCGATTCGCCATATCTTGAACCTACGGCCATGCAATCTGGTTTCCAACATTTTACAGGGTTTTTTCTGAACCAGTTCCGGAAGAATGACACTTATAGACCAATCATTCATGTAGCAGATTCTACGCACAAGGAAGGAGAGAGAGAGAGAGAGAGAGAGAGAGAGAGAGAGAGAGAGAGAGAGAGAGAGAGAGAGAGAGAGAGAGAGAGAGACTTCTGTTATCTTTGACAGTGTTTACCTTCAACCCAACTTTCCACAACCTCATGTTGGTGAGCGCTGCCGACTACATGCGCTGCAGTCCAAGAAAGCCCATGGTGATCTACACTAAAGGCAAGATCGACTTCACTCTTGCCAAGAAGGGGACTTACTTCTTTATCTGTGGAATACCTGGCCACTGCCAAGCAGGAATGAAGATGGCAATCAAAGTTCTGTGAATCCTGATTTCCTTTTCAAGAACTTCATCCGATCTTATATTAACAATGCGATGCATTTCATAACTTACTAGAACTTACAGGTCATCACATAATAGCTTATGCTTTACAGCAAAGTCATCACATAATAGCTTATGCTTTACAGCAAAGTCAATTCCTGTTTCTTGCTATTACAATGACAAAATCAATATGATCTAAACATCCTTCCTAGGAAGCATGGACATCCTAAGAAGCTGGTTCAAGAGCTTCTAGACATCTTTCCTTACAAAAAGCATGGCGGAACCCATCAATTTATTTCGAATTCGATTAAAAAATCTGCTAACCGGCCATAGATTTTTCCTGCATAAAATGGGCTTTGAACAAAGCTTTTGATATTGTCGTCATTTTCCGTTGAAGTCGGTCTTTTTTCCTCTCACACTTCTTTCTGCGTTTTATAGTAGAAATACCACGAAAAACCTTCTGTTCACTTGTTTTCTGGTTAATATGCACACGAGAGCTTTTAACATAACTTGAACTTTGCTGTTTGTAATGAAGGCGTGTTCTTACTTGGATTCATGGTTTGTGCAAAGCCAGCCATGTGTGCGCCAAGAAATAATGAACAGCATATTGCACTACTATTGTCAAGAAGGTCGAATCAGAATGGACTCCTTGTTTCATTTGTTTCCAAGCAGTTGGTATTTACAGACAAAAGTTTTAGACAGACAATGGCAGGATTTGAAGATTATTTCTATTAGTCTGTGTTTTGTGTTTCGGATGTACTGGCATGTATTATTATTAGAGATGAATTGAGGACTTAATTTACGTTAAAAGAAAAAAGCGTCCTTTTTATTTTGGATTCATGTATGTGTACCTTTGGTCAGTTTTAATGCTAAGCGCCAAAGGATTCATGTATGTGTACCTCCAGGAAGATGCTCGAGACTATGCGGCGGGCTCGTAGAGAAGCTCTATATCATAGACTCTGGAGGCTCGAGGAGAAAGTGAACAAAGGAAAATCTCAAGCCCAAAAGGTCTTCGAAAAATCAGAGCACTGTTGAGATACGAGGAAGAAATACAAAGGAAAAATTTGCAAATTTTCTTCAAGGAGTGGTGGGCTGGCAAAGCCGACAAACCCACCAAAGAGATGTGTCGTATCCTTAAAAGGAAACATAACAGAGAATCGATCCCCTTATTGCTAGACTTGAATGGAAATGTATGCAATACGGAAGAAGATAATTTTGGGATCATTGAAGGGCACTTCACAAGACTCGTGGGGACCTCGAACCCCCTCTCCCACCATAGAAGGGACTGTATGGCAGCCATATCTAGGGTTTCCCCCCGTAGGATACCACTCAACCTTCGCTCCCTAGTACATGCCCGTATCTCTGAAGTAGAAATCATTGAGGTCATTGATGCCCTCCCTCCTGGTAAAAGCCCGGGACCCAACGGGCTCACTAAGGAGTTCTTTAAATCCTTCAAGTTGGTGGTTGCCACCCCTCTTCGTCTGGTTTGGCAAGAGTCGCTCAAGTTTGGTGCACTTCCTTCTTGTCTCAACAATGGTATTATCAAGTTAATACACAAAAAAGAGGAAAAGAACAGAATAGAGAATTGGCACCCTATTACGATGCTCCAAATAGGATACAACATCATTGCCAAAGTCATTGCCAACAGAATCTCTTGCCACTTGAGAGCGTGGTTAAGCGAGGACCAAAAAGGTTTCATCAAAGGCAGGTCAATTTTGGAAACCATTATGGATATTTGGGAAGGTCTGGAATTTGCAAATGAGTCTAAACAAGACATGGTCTTCCTCAAGATCGACTTTGATAAAGCCTACGACAGGCTTGAATGGGACTATATTCTGCAGTCGCTCCAAGATCTTGGATGTAGTCAGAAATTCACCAAGATGATCGCGACCCTTCTCGAAAATGCATTGACCCAAATTAACATTAACGGCAAACTTTCGAAGGTGATCAAACTTAGAAGATCTATCAGACAAGGGTGCCCATTGGCTCCCCTTCTCTTTGCCATTGCCACGGAAGGGCTTAGCAGGCTTGTGGTGCATCAGGTGGAAGCTAGTAATATCAAAGGCCTCCGTTTGCCTCATGACCACAGTCAGATCACCATGAGACTTTTTGCCGATGATATGAACGCATTTGTTCACAATGATAATACGAGCCTGGAGACATTCTGGAGGTGTCTTGCTACTTTTTGTGAAGCCTCTGGATCCACAATCAACCACTCTAAGACCACCTTTAGAGCTATTCTCGGGTCTCAGCCCGGCCTTCTCATTGATCATGGCTGTCAAATCATTCCAGAGGGCCAAATTTTTTGGCTTCTTGGGATCCCCTTCGGGTTTGGCGTTTCTTTGGAACAGTGGTGGAACTGGGTGCTGGCCAAACTCGAAAACAAGCTTAACTATTGGAGAGGTATGCAAATCAATCTTGCTGGTCGTGCCATGGTTATCAACACGTTCCTCCTTTCTTCTACCATTTATTTCCTTTCTTGTTGGAGACCGAAAGAGCAAGAACTGTCCAAACTGGATAGTATTTGTAGAAACTTCGTTTGGACGGGTGACCACAATAGAAGAGGGATGCCTAAAATCAAATGGTTCATCTGCACCAGCCATAGAGATAGTGGGGGACTTGGTATGCTGGACATTGGGTGCATGGCTAACAAACTGGCGGCCAAATGGATGATTAAGGCTTGGTGCAACAGGGAGGCCTCTTGGGCCAAGTTGATATTCAGAAACAAGAACGAGTTGGCTCTCATGGGATTCCCAAATTGGAAGAATCTTGACATCTTGACCTTGCTGTTTTCCTCGATCCTCGTCTTCCCGAAAGGCTCTAACCTCGTGTGCTCCCTATGGAAGAGTTGGAATAAAGTCAAAAGCTACACAAGAATTAGTGAAGACTGGAAGTGGGCTGTCGGTATCGGACAAAACGACTCTATCTTGTTTCCGATCCATGGCATCCGGGGTGTGGAATCATGGAACATTCAAAATGCCAAGAAGCTATGGAACAAAGGCTTCAAAAAATGGAAACATCTCTGGAAACAAGACACCAACCGCTGGATCAACTTCGAGGATATTGACCCTTGCGTCAACATTTCGTACGAAGAATGGAACACTTTGCAAAGAAGATGTCTCACCTGGGACCGACACAAAACTCGCCTTCTCATGGGACACGACACATCGAGCTCGCTTGGTCTCAAATGGCACAATGGGAATAGCCTATCAAAAATTCCGAACATCAAAGAAATGATTGACTACCATGTTAACCTCAACACGAGGTGGTGCCTGTCATGGACGCGGCTGCGATGGGACATGAAGTTCATGGCTATCTGGCACCCCCTCATAGAAATCAAAAAGTTTGTCCTCTTATGGCAAATTCTTCATCATGGAATCTAGACCAACCTTAAGGCTAGCAAACTTTGTGGGACTCCTCCCTGGTGCAAACGCTGCTACTGGTCTATCGAAGATGTTTCACACATCTTCTTTACTTGCCCCAACTCCAACAGACTTTGGCAGACGGTTGAAAAGAAAATTAGACTTCAGAAACATCTCAGTTGGCAGCAAGCCCTCCTGGGAGAAGCGATCGGTTGCTCCAGGACTCTCTGGAACACCATCAGAGGGGAGGTCCTATGGAAAATCTGGCAGGAAAGATGTGCCTTCAACTTCGGTGACTCCCCCAAAGAGTGGTCAATTGAGAAATCGTTGTTCCTCCTTGGCAAAAGGATTGTTAACTGTAAGAAATCCCCCCCCCCCCCCTTCAGGCATCATCAAGTTCTCCTTTTGATCAATAACAAGCTTAAACCCAAGTGGGCCCCTCATGAGGGTGATGAGAGGGTGATTAACCTTCTTTGTAATGCCATCTAAGCTCTGTAAAAGCTTCCCCTGCTTTGTGGGATTTGGGGGGTCCCGTGGGCACTAGTCCCCTTCCATTGTACTTTTCTTTATTTAATTCAAGCCCGGGAGAGTAGGCTAATGCCGAACTTCCTTTATATTAAAAAAAAAACTTCTCCCTTTAAAATCATGTGGCTTCCGCATGAAGGAGATCAATCATCACAAAGCTCCTTGGGGTCAATTCACAATGCACGGAGTCTCGGAATTTAGATTTCCTTTCACAAAGGGCGGACTCCCTGAAGGATTTTCATGCCACGTCACATAAGTTTTTTGCGTCTGTTCTGACCCCCTCCCCTCTGCCCCAACCATATGATGCTTGCCATATTAGAGTTTGAATGAAAATATTTCCTAAACTTCTGCCGCCTTCTGTGAATGAGAAGCTGGAACACCTTTCAAAAATTGTATAGTTGCACCTCGAATAGCCTCACGAAGGCCCCTCATTCCAGAGCCCCAATGTGAAGTGAGTCTTAGTAAATCTCAATAACTTCTTCGTTCATGTAATCCATGTGGCCTTTTTTGTGTCTCCTTTCTTTTTTCTCTACTTCGCATTTTCTTTTTTTAAATGAAGGTTTCACAATTGCCACCTCTCTCAAGCTTTAACTTTGAAAGTACAATTGTACAAGTGAATGGGCATACTAACCACAAGGCCCTCGCATCCCATAAAGCAGGGGTTAGATAAGATTTCAACTAGTTATAATGGCTTTAGATTATCCAAAAACACACTACAAGGAATATGGGTGCATAGCCATGATAAACACGACATAGTTCCGTCGTTATAAAATTGCATAAAGCATTGCAAGAAGCATCGAGCACGGAACATCATTTAAACGATGAAAAGTACGATGTTTTTATCAACGTGTGGCAGGAGGGGATTTGTAACGCTCACATTGAGCATCGATAAGGTGACGATTTAAAAAAGCGTCGCATAAGCGATGCTAATTTGCATCACATAAGCAATTAACGTCGCTTATGCGACGCCAATTGGAGGGGCCTTTACGATGCCTTACCATCGCTTACATGACGGATTTTTGATGAAAAAAATTAAAATGTTGGACGCTCTTCGATCGACATCTTCACGCATCGGATCGAAGAGCTCTCCAACGTTTGCAATTGTGTTGCGCTTACGAGCTGAAAGAAACACTTGGAGAATTGTTGTTTTGTTTAATCTCTATCTTATTGTCTCTCTCTATCTCTATTTCTCTCTTTCCACCTCTTTCTCTCTTTGAGTTATCTCTCTCTCTCTCTGTCTCTCTCTCTCTCTCTTTCTCTCTTTATTGCAAGTTATTAAAGAAGATAACCAAGCAAAAAATATGGCTAAATATTCATTAGGGGAAAAACTGAACCTTGCATGGGCCTTTTAGCTTAAGGAGTGATTAGGGATGGACCAATGAGAAGAGGGTGGTGGCCACAGTCTAGTCCCTTAATCACATAGGGTAGGCATAGGCTTCCCTTGTTTTCCTCTGGTCAAACATGTAAAAACCACCTAGAGTTGGTGGGTTTGCTCTTGAGAATGGTTTTGAAAGTGTCGAAATTCATTTGGAGCCCTTGATTGCCTAAAAGATCCAATGGCTAAGCTGAAAGGACAAAAGTCAAGGCATCTTTAATCTTGGACCCTTAGATTTTCTTGAGAACAAGCGGCTAGGATGAGAGCAATGATTAGAAAACACATGAATTGGCATACAGCATTGGATCAAGGCCTCCATCGGACAAAAGGAGTTCAAATTTGAAGGAATTTGGGTGCTTCCATTTTATACCATTGGATCTGGTCATGATTCCATGGCTTAGATTGCTTCTTAACAATCCAAAGGTGCCTTTTCTCCACAACCATCAGATTAAGCCTCCCAGCTAATGGCAGATATGCATCGCCGATTGTGGCTCAGCCCCATTTGCGCTCCAACATTGGATGCTTCAATATCTGACGGCCGAAAGCTTGGAGAGTCTATCCAAGACTTGAGGCCCACACCCACAAAAAGTAATGCCCTTCTCTCTCGGAGATTCCATGCATTTTAACACTAGCCATTGATTTAAAGGATCCAATGCTTCTAAATGCTCACGTTTGAGACTTCAAATGAAGTGGATTCATCAAACATTATTTTATTTTAGAAAACCATCGGTGGTTTTATATGCCTGCTTAAGCTCAAAGATTAAGCTCTTTAATCCCTAAAAATTAGGGATCCTTACAAGGCCCATGCACGGTCCATTTTTTCCCCTAATGTGTAAGTACAATTTCCATTCTTTGTATATCATTTGAATTGTGTTATTTTCATTAGTTAGCATACTCCCACTTATTGATATGCACATATACACTTATACATGATGAAGATGCATGTTCACACATATACACATATACACATGCACATACACACACATATATACACACACATACATGTGCACATACATTTACACATACACACACATACACATGCATATGCAAACATTTCTAGAACCACATAAAAAGACTTGCATGCATGCATTATTGCATATATACATACACATACATACGTTAACATATACTTAAATACATGTATATGCACATCCACATGCATGCACATTCACATGCATGCATACGGATGCAAATGAAAATGCATCCACACGCACATGCATGTTTCATACATATACACATGCATATACATAAACTTGTATATGTTTATACACATACACATACATATGCACATATGTATATATACACACACATACGCATATATATATGCACATACGTACACACACATATACACATACACACGCATGCACATACATACATATACACATTACATGCACATACACACATATTCACATACACTTACACATATACATGCACATACATATACACACACATATACATATACAGTTACACATGCACATAGACACACATACATATACACACACATACACATGCACATGCACATACACATACATACACATATACACTTACACATGCACATGCACATACATGCATATACACATATACATGAGTACATACATTGATATACACATACATATTACACACATATACCTGCATATACGTACATACACATATTACACATATATACATGCAAATACATACATACATATAGGCACATACACATGCACATACATGCATATAGACACACTTACATATATATATATATATATGTATATATATGTGTATGTATATATATATATATATATATATATATATATATATATATATATATATATATATATATATATATATATATATATATATATATATATATATATATATACATACATATATATATATATATATATATATATATATATATATATATATATATACATATATATATATATATAGTTATATATATATATATATATATATATATATATATATATATATATATATATATATATATATATATATATATATACATACATACACACACACACACACACACACACATATATATATATATATATATATATATATATATATATATATATATATATATATATATATATATATATATATATATATATATATATATATATATATATATATATATATATATATATATATATATAAACATTTTATATACACACAAGCACACATAAATATGAAAGAATTATATAATTAAAGTAGTAAAACACATGCTTAATATAATAAATAATACCAATCAATAGAACAAAACTTTTCATTACTTAATACCATACACACAATTCAAAACATAACTGAAATGAACAATATATATATATATATATATATATATATATATATCAATGTAAATACATATCCAATGTCATAATTAAGAATCCTACTCATCATCATCATGATCATCATCATCAACATCATGATCATCCTCATCCGCATCATCTCGATCATCCACATGATCTAATGTATCTGTGTGAGCACCCTATGATGATCGAGATCGTCCCTCTTTTGTCTGTCTCTCCACCTCATCCATATCTGCCTCTCCATAATACTCATGTATTACATATAACAAACATAAATAAGTAAGACAATTAAAACGTCCATAAAAATAAAATAATTATATAAAATTTAATAATACTCACAAATGCATCCAGATGATCTTGCATATACTCGCTCAAACACTGATATCCAAAATGTGTAGCATACTTGATCTCATGTTTTGTAGGATATCAACCATAATCCTTTCATTGCATTGAAACAAATAAAAAAGATTAGTTTCTTGCATTTTAACGAAAATAAAAAATATACTCTCAATAACACATATACTTACAAATGTAGCTACAAAATCATGATGGCCCATTTGGCCTAGGTGTGATGTGTGGCCCGACTCAACTCTCTTCTTTGCAGCATCCTGTTTATTTAAAGAAAAAATAAATACATAAATCCAATGTAAAAATTTAATAAAATATTAGAGAATTATACATATAAACTATTAATTTGTATACCGTCTGCTGAGGAAATGACTTTTGAAGACATAGCTATCTACAAAAAAACTACCATGTCTCAGGTGGTATGTCAGGTTACCTCTTATTTTTTTTTCCACCATACAATATCTCCTATTAATTTAATCTCAAACAGAAAAAAAGAATCAGAATACATTCACATATATACACACACATACACATACACATACCCATAGACACATATAGATGCAAACATATACACATACACATATGCATATACATACATATAACATAAACATACATATACATATCCACATATATACATACACACATACACATGCATGCATATACACTCATTCATACAAAATACATGCATTTATCCCACAATAATGAGTATTTGTGTATATGTGAATATGTGTGTATGTTTAAATGTGTATATGTGAATATGTGTGTATGTGTAAATGTGTTTATGTATGTAAATAATCATATTATTAATATCAAGTACCATTATTTATAGATTTCGATCAATCAGATGGAACTCCACCACCGTCTCCTAATCGTGCAAGGACTATATACTATAAGTATATCAAACTTTTAATTTTAAATATATTTGATAGATACATAGCTGATATATTTTTTTGTTTTTTCTTATAGTCAGATTCTGATCAATCAGAGGGTAGTCCACCACCTCCTACCCATGCAATGACTTCACATGTGTCCTCCAATAGGAATTATGATGAATTTTACTATCAAGATCATATTATATGTTGGTGTAACTCTTGTTATGGCATGTATTGAAGACCACGATTGATTGGAATGTATTGAACATGAGGCAGACTATGGTACTTTTGAGCATGCACTACCACCTGGTCAACGTGACAATACTTGGGTTTGTATTTTTTCTATAAATTAATGTCATTATTCTATTTAAAAACCATATACAAAATCAAATTATTCTTGATATACAGGATTACTTGCTGGATGACGATGATGATGATAATAATTCTCATACTCATAATGTTAATATACCTCGTACACGTCATGGACTTGTTGTTCATCAATTACAAGCAGAGGTTTCTAGATATCCTCTACCTCCTATTCATGTGTGTAGATTCCAATGTAGGCAAACATGTATATATGCATATGCATTTGTGTAATATATGCAAGTGTTTATAATTGTGTATGCATGTATAAGTATACCTGTGTGCATGTAGGCATGTATATGTGATGTGTCCATGTATATATGTATATGTATCTATGTGTAAATGTGTACATGTAAATATGTATGCATGTATATATATACATGTGTGCATATAGGCATGTATGTGTGATGCATAATGTATCTACTCCATTCTATATTTATGTATGTGTAACTACATGATGTGTATATATCTTTATATGTATTATGATCCTCGTTGATTCGAGTAGCTATATATAGAGGCATAAGGTTGGGAGGAGAGACATCTCTCTAGTAGGAGGTCGGAGGAATAGATGCAATGTGTACATATACTTCAATCATATGGCTAAAAGGCTAAATTAGATTTTCTTAATTAGGGTTTGTAAAACCCTTATATCAAAATTAGTGTTTTCAAATTAGGATTTTTGAAATAGGATTTCTGAATTAGAATATTTATAATGGGGTTTTCCAATTAGGATATATATATATATATATATATATATATATATATATATATATATATATATATATATATATATATATATATATATATATATTATAAATATATAAATTATAGTATATATATATATATAAAATGAGATATATATATATATATATATATATATATATATATATATATATATATATATATATATATATATATATATATATATATATATATATATATATATATATATATATGTATGTATGTATGTGTGTGTGTGTATCTATATGTGCGAATGCATGTGTGTGTATGTATGTGTATCTATATGTGCATATGCATGTGTTGTGTATGTGTGTATGCATGTGTATGTGTATATATGTATGTAAATATGACTACTTTTTTGGCCAATCACTAGTTATGTAGGTGTTCAAGGGTAATTACAAATTGATGATGTCAATAACGATGTTAACAATCCAGAACACGATCCTTGGTTGTCAAAATCAAGCAAGGAGACAATCGATCTTAACATTTTTGCATGTTTCAAATGCAATGGTAGCATTTAGTCTCTACAAATTTTGGACTGATGGAGAGTGTTAATCTCCAAAAGGACAAGTTACTCTTGTATTTAGAGCACCTCTATAACAAGAATAACTCAGATCTTCACCAATTTTACAAGATCAATACTCAATTGTCAAATTTTCTGAACAAACTGTGAAGAAGGAGAATACACAGAAAGTGTGTTGCACATAATTCACTCATTGCCTTATCAAATATGTAAAGTTTTTTATAAAACTTTGTATGAGGTGTCGCCGATAGATTGCGCACCTTCTCCAAGTTGAATCACTCCAAAAGATTCATTAGAACTTGAGAAATGGACTCAACAACTCACCTATGTCTAAAACTGTTCTTTTGAGAAGTCGATTTAGACACCTATGACTTTAAACCTTTCGTTCTCTCAATCTAGAACCCATTTCTACAAATGCTTTTAGCCACAAGTAGCTTACCTTCCAACATAAAGATTAAGTACTTGCTTGCTCAAAACTTTAAACTGTAGAAGGAGAATTGATCAAAACATTCGTATTGAATTTTGCGCCTCCTGTAACTTCACTTCTTCTCATTCACATATGCAAATGTTCCTACACTTAATTCTCTCAGCCTGATCACAATTGGAAGCTAAACATTTGTAAAGAGGTCGATTACTTATAAACATAGACTTGTACAAAAGCATTTCACAAAAGATCTAACACACAAGGAGAAAACTCAAAAATATCGGGCGCAACATTTTCTTCATTTATGAGAAAAATTACAACTGAGTAATGAGAGAGTCTTGACTCACTTCTAAGATGTCTAATGACACATACAACTTCTGATTACTCTATTCTCATGCTCTCTCATGCTTGCCCCGACATTTTCATAGTATATATATACAAAAATTTACAACCTTATGACTTCTTAAAGATATAAGTGAACTATTTGTACATATGTGTACACATCTTCCTCTTCTGAATGTATTCTTCTTCCATGCTTCACAACTTGAATCTTTCCTTCAAACCTTGACTTCAACTCTTCATCAAAACATCAATTGTTGATTGACCTGCACCAGCAGCTCCCCCTCAATCATCAATTGAGGTTTCCTCTATCTTCTTTATGCCTGCCATGTCTTTGAATCTCTGTAGCTTTGGTCCATCCAAGCTTTTGGTAAGCATATCAGCTATCTGATCTTTTGTTGAAGTATGTATAACTTCAATCTCTTTATCCATCACCTTCTCTCTCAGAAAGTGATACTGAATCTCAATGTGTTTAGTCCTTGCATGAAACACAGGATTAGGAGCTAAATACAATGAACTCATGCTATATCCATAAATGATAGGTGTACTCTGTATGATGTCAAAACTCTTCATGAGAGTCTTAAGCCATATCACTTCCTTTGCAGCTTCAACCATACCTTTGTACTCAGCTTCTGTAGATGATAAAGCAACTGTGTGTTGCTTCTTTGAACATGAAGAGATTAACTTATCTCCCACATAACACAAGTATCCATATGTTGATCTTCTATCATCAGCATTACCTGACCAATCTGCATCACTATATATTTTGATGTTTGTATCTGATGTAAAACCATAATACAAACCCTCTTTGAGTGTACCCTTAATGTACCTCAACACTCTTTGACCTGCAATCCAATGTTCTTTCCTAGGACAATGCATGAATTGAGACAAAACTCCAACTGCATATGATAAGTCAGGCCTAGTTAATGTAGCATATATAAGACTATCAACCAAACTCTGATATAGCTTCATATCCTTGAACTCTTCTCCACCATATCTGCTCAATTTGTGATTCACCTCCATTGGAGTAGGTGCTACCCTGCAATCATTCATTTTAAACTTGATCAACAAGTTTCTCAAATACCTTTCTTGAGTCACATACACTCCATGTTGAGTGTATGAAATCTCCATGCCCAAGAAATATGACAAGTCTCCCAAGTCACTGATTTTGAACTCTTTCTCCATTTGCTTCTTTAGGCTTTGAATGCCTTTCTCATCTGTACCTGTAAGAATTATATCATCAACATATATGCACATGTAAATGAACCCATCATCACTTGCTTTAACAAGCAAGCTACTATCTGCCTTAGATACTTGAAATCCAATTTCTTTCAAGAACTTCACAAGTCTATAATTCCATGCCCTTGGGGCCTGCTTCAAACCATACAAAGCTCTCTTCTGGATACCTTCCATCTCTGAATCCTTGAGGTTGCTCCATGAAAACATCATATGAAATGTAACCATTTAAAAAAGCATTCTTCACATCTAATTCACATAATTTCCAACCTTTACATGCAGCAATGGCTATGAGTGTTCTGACGGTTGTCATCTTTGCCACAGGACTATAGGTCTTATCATAATCAATACCATATGTTTGAGCAAACCCTTTCACAACAAGTCTAGCTTTATACCTAGACACACTTCCATCTGCAAACCTCTTAGTCTTGTAGACCCATTTGCATCCAATGATCTTCTGACTATTTGGTTTAGAAACCAAATCCCATGTCTGATTCTCCATTAATGCATCATATTCTTCCTGCACAGCTTTCTCCCAATTTTCCTTACCTTTCGCCTCTTCATATGTGGAAGGGTCTTCATCTGCCTTTATCATGTAAGCATAATCTTTGGTAGCCAAAAAAAGAAGTGTCATAGCTATACCTTGTAGGTGGCCACTTGTGTCTTGATGACCTTCTGATTTCTCCACTCCTTGAGGTTTCTAGTTCTTCACACTCAGGATCAAATCTTGGCATTTCTTCAACTTCAACCTGCACTTCATTATTCTCCTCTTCATCAAATATCTGAACCTTTGATTTACCTTTATTTTGACTCATAACTTCTTCATCACCTATATTAATATTGATTGTACCTGCATACCAAGTACCTTGCTCATCAAATGTAACATCTTTTGATACAAGAAATTATTTTGTGGATGGAATCCACAACCTATATCCCATCTGCTTATCATCATAACCAATGAATACATACTTTTTTGCTTTAGGTTCTAACTTGTGTCTTAATTGTGATGGCACATATGCATATGCCAAACATCCAAATACTTTGCAATGATCCAAGGTAGGTCTCTTACCCCACCATGCCTCATATGGTGTCATACCATGCAAAGCTTTACATGGTAGCCTATTGACCAAATAAGTAGCTGTATTTACAGCCTTAGCCCACAAATAATTTGGGCAATTTTTCTCCTTCATCATTGACCTTGCAAACTCAACAAGAGTTCTATTTCTTCTCTCTGCTACACCATTTTGTTGAGGAGAGTACCTGCAAGTGATTTCCCTTTTTATACCTGCATTCCACAAGTACTCACTGAACTCATTAGAAAAATACTCTCCCCCTCCATCTGACCTTAGTCTCTTCAATTTATGGCGGCCCTGTAATTCTTTCTGCATACACATGATAATGTTTGAATGTATTGAATACCTCTGACTTATCTTTGATCACATAGATAGTGATCCATCTGGTAGCATCATCAACATAAATCACATAGTACCTTGAACCATTTATACTGAAATCCTTTGATGGTCCCCACACATCTGTGTGTACCAACTCAAGCTTCTCTGAATACATAAAACCATGCTTGGAATAAGATTTCTTATGAGCCTTACCTAATTGACATGCCTCACATCTGTATGTCATATGTTGACTTGCAACAGTAGGCAATCCAAGCACTGAACCATTGTTAATCATATCTTTGATACCTCTTTCATTGAAGTGTCCAAGCCTCTTGTGCCAAAGATCTAACTCAGAGATCTTATGTCCTCCATAAGTGAACAAGGCATGACCAACATTACCTTGAATCTTCAATGTGAACAACCTTCCTTCTTTCTTCCGTGAAACAATTTGTTTATACCCATTGCTAGGGTCTTCCACAAACACTCCTTCATTAGTGAATCTAACTTCATAACCTTTTTCAACAATTTGTCCTACACTAATGAGATTCTTAGGAATTATAGGAACATACAAGACCTTACTCAAGAGAGTACTTCCATCCTTGGCCTTCACTGATCCAATTGACTTCACATTGTGCTTTGTATTGTCACCTGTTTGAACAACATGATTAGATACCTTATTTTCCAAATCAGTCATCAATGCTATGTTACCACTCAGGTGATTGCTACACCCTGAGTCAATGTAGAAGACTCTTTGGTCTTCACTCTGCCTTTCACAAGTTGCATTCATTATCAATGTTGAATCCTCCTCCTGATCTGAAGCATAATTGTAGTAGATATTATTGTATTGTTGACTTTGGAATCCTCTACCTGCATTTCTTCCAAAGTAACCCCTACTACCTCTTCCTCTGAAGTTACCTCTTTGATTTCTGCCACCTCTTCCTCTTGAATTAAAATTCTGATTATATCCACCATTACTCTAATTATTATGCCAATAATCATTGGTTAAGTTATTTGTCTTACCACAAATCCAACAAGCTTTGACTCCATCTTTATTATTCCTGCCTCTTCCTCTACCTTTGCCACCTCCTCTTCCTCTTAGGAAGTTGTCTTGACTAGTTGTGCCTTCATCTTCATTTCCTTGTTGCTTCCCTTTGCTATTTTTCTTCTTATCCTTTGAGTTCATTGCATGACCTGTACTCTTGTCACCTTCACCTTTGACAGCCTGCTCAAAGGTTAACATATGTCCTAGCAACTGATTTAAGTCAGGAGTAAAATGATCAAGTGATAATTCAATAGACAAAATGAATGGCTTCCATTTGTCATCACCTCTCAAACCTGTGAGGATTTGCCTTACCAAT
This sequence comes from Ceratopteris richardii, assembly GCA_020310875.1. Classification (NCBI taxonomy): domain Eukaryota; kingdom Viridiplantae; phylum Streptophyta; class Polypodiopsida; order Polypodiales; family Pteridaceae; genus Ceratopteris; species Ceratopteris richardii. The sequence continues at coordinate 108,490,701 of CM035434.1, forward strand.
TTATCCTCCTCAATGTCTTTATCAACAGCTCCTAATGCATCTGCAATGTCCTTCATTCTGGTTACATAATTTGAGATGGATTGAGAGGCCTTCTTCTTGAATGTGGTAAATTCTGCCCACAAGGATGCCTTCCTAGACTTTGTGGTATTTTGGAAATGCTCCTCCAAAGCATTCCATATATCACTTGCACTTTCAAGACCTCTAATGTGAGGTAGCAAGTAATCATTGATTGCCATATAGATAATGCTCCTAGCTTGAGCATCTCTCTTCATCCAATTCTTCAAATCTGATAATTCCTCCCTAGTTGGAACACTAGGATCTCTGAATTGAGGCTTTTCTTCTTCACCTGTAATGTAAGCTATCAAGTCTTTGCTCATTAGATGAGCTTCCATCCTCATTGACCATGTTGGATAGTTCTCTCTATCCAATTTCTCTATCTGAAGAGAATCTCCCATCCTTTCTTCACCTGTATATTGAATTCTTCAATCTTTATGAATAATAGATGTACCTTTACTTCGAATAATACTCCTTTTGTCTTCCTTGGTGTCGTATGACCTTCTTCACGAGCTTTATCCTCAAGCTTTCACCTTTTGAACCTTCAGATGTTGAATTTTTTGCACCTGCAGCAGTTGAGGTCCTCCTTCCTTCAATTCTGATGCTTCCTACTCTGATACCACTGATGGAGAGTGTTAATCTCCAAAAGAACAAGTTAATCTTGTATTTAGAGCACCTCTATAACAAGAATAACTCAGATCTTCACCAATTTTAGAAGATCAATACTCAATTGTTAAATTTTCTGAACAAACTGTGAAGAAGGAGAATACAGAGAAAGTCTGCTGCACATAATTCACTCATTGCCTTATCAATATGTAAAGTTTTTTATAAAACTTTGTATGAAGTGTCATCTATAGATTGCACACCATCTCTAAGTGGAATCACTCCAAAAGATTCAGTAGAACTTGAGAAATGGACTCAACAACTCACCTATGTCTAAACATGTTCTTCTAAGAAGTCGATTTAGACACCTATGACTTTAAACCTTTGGTTCTCTCAATCTAGAACCCGTTTCTAGAAATGATTTTAGCCAAACGTAGCTTACCTTCCAACTTAAAGATTAAGTACTTTCTTGCTCAAAACTTTAAACTGTGAAAGGAGAATTGATCAAAACATTTGTATCGAATTTTGCACCTCCTGTAACTTCACTTCTTCTCATTCGCATATGCAAATGTTCCTACACTTAATTCTCTCAACCTGATCACAATTGGAAGCTAAAAATTTGTATAGAGGTCAATTACCTATAGAATTAGACTTGTACAGAAGCATTTCACAAAAGATCTAACACAGAAGGAGAAAACTCAGAATTATCGAGAGCAACATTTTCTTCATTTCTGAGAAAAATTAGAACTGAGTGATGAGAGAGTCTTGACTCACTTCTAAGATGTCTAATGACACATACAACTTCTGATTACTCTATTCTCATGCTCTCTCATGCTTGCCCCGACATTTTCATAGTATATATATATACAAAATTTACAACCTTATGACTTCTTAAAGATATAAGTGAACTATTTGTATATATGTGTACACATCTTCCTCTTCTGAATGTATTCTTCTTCCATGCTTCACAACTTGAATCTTTCCTTCAAACCTTGACTTCAACTCTTTATCAAAACATCAATTGTTGATTGTCCTGCACCAACATGAACCAATCATGAGATATGGAAGGCTGCATGAAATCAAAGAGTCAAGATGGTTTCCTTTGTGTCCATGTCATCACCTAGCCCTTAAGCAATGAGTTCCATGAGGAGTGGTTATGTGATTCTCAAATCTTGTATGAATTGAATCTTCATAGATATTGGTCTTTTCAGATGCTTGATATATGGTAGTCAAGCAAGATGATAATGGATATGCATGATGAGAGTAGAAATTTTTTGTAGTATATCTAGGTACAAAATCAAGGGAATGATTCTCATGATGGATTGTATTCCTCTTTTGACTAAGATGATGATCTTTCTAATGTGGGATATGATTGTGACAATCTTGAAACCAACTTGTTTCCTCTTCTTAGGACATTTGCATAATCTATTATCCTTTCAATGTTTTCTTTCATGTCATGTAAGTCACCAGATCTTGATGCTATCCAATTGCATGGGTTTTGGTTGATTTTCTTCCAGCATATGTTGTTGTGGAACACAGGTAAGCTTGTATTCTCCATATCTAATAAATAATGTTTCTCTCTTGCTTTCTCTTGAGCAACCTATTTTTACACTCAATTGTTTGACTCATGAATTCATTCAAAGTGTTTAACCTAGGCATGGTAAGCATGAGATCCTTGACATCATCATGTAAGCCCCATGCAAATTTTTTGATAAAATAATCCTCATGCCATATGAGATCACAAATGATTTGTCTAAAGTATGATGCATAGGTAGAGGCATACCTATTTCCTTGATGTAGCTTCATTAGCTTTGTTTCAAAAACATGCAAACAATTGGTATCTCCAAATGGAGATTTGAATTCTTGATCAAAGGCCTTAAAATCATATGGAATAGCCATGTCCTTCTCTAAGATAGGTGCAAGCCATGAAAGTCCAATACCCCATAATAGAGTTCCTATGAGACCTACTTGAGAAGCATCATGAAGGTACCTATTGGTTTTCATTCTTATGAAAAGGTTAGTATGTAGAAAAAATACTTTGAGCTTTGATCTTTTCACATCAAATTTCTCAAACATGCTCACCCAAGTGATACAAGAAGTCCCACAACCCCAGACTGATAGGTATGGATAGTTCGACTAGAGAGGATACAAGAAATTGCACAATTGGGCACTGTAGGTGTGAATTAAGGTATCTAAGTTACAAGAACTCCCTTGTGGGAGGTGAACTAGGTACAAGAAAGAACTCTACAAGATCATCTATTATCAGATTACAAGAGGGGAAGATAAGATGTCTAGGATACTAGACTACGTAGGACTAGAACAAGGAACAAGATGAGAACTACAATTAGAACTTGGAAAGTATGTACTTGAAGGAAGTGACTTTGTGAGATACCATGAGAGGTATTGGCAAGACTATATGTGTGTAGCCAAGCCCTCATATAAGTGTTCCAAGGCAATTATGAATTGATGATATCATTGATGATGTTAGCAATACAAAACAATACCTTTGGATGTTAAAATCGTGCAAGTAAACAATCAGTCTTAGGGTTTTGGATGTTGCACATGTGATGCTAGCATTAGTTTCTCAAAATTCCAAACCAAACATGAGATATAGAAAGTTACTTTGAAATCAAAGCTTTAGGATGGTTTCCTTTGTATCCGTTACAATGTCCTTCTTTGCTCTTGTGTGTACTTTTTTTGTGCTTCCTCACTTTCTCACACACACCAACATATATTCCTCCTAAATCCATCTGGAGTGATCTAGGGCTTGTTTGAATGTTTTGAGGGTCTAAATTTTGTGTACCAAGTTGTAGAGGGTTTGTCTAAAGGAACAGAGAGAACTTCAGTTTTTGGTTGAATGTGGTAGCCATATATGATGCCCTACAAAGGTTCCAACACATTTTTACTGCAATATGGAGTACATATTCTCCATGAGTGGTATGAGAGCTCCGTGCAAAGCATTCAAGAAATCATGGGGAGCTCTTGAATGTGGATGAAAGACATGTTTTGAAGCAAAGACAAGGCAAGCTTGGAAGAAGAATTGAAGGAAGATGGAGCTTTTAGCATCCTCAAATGATCAAGAGAACATAAGGATTTTGTGAAGATGTGAATCATCATCCCTTTTTGTTTATGTCACATCTATGGAGGCATTAGAATCAATTAGGTCAACCCAACACTATTGGATAATACAATACACAAATTGAGAAGCTTGAGAAGAGAATTAGGAAGAATGGAAGTTTAGAATCTGAAACTTTCTTATGGGAAATGTTCTATGGTGATTGGTTAGTGGTACAAAGCTTAAGCAATACCTAGGTCCACACATAGCTATACATGATCAACTCAGGTCTATTTAGAGAGTGTTAGGAAAGGGATAGAAGATCTTAATACTATTCGAACACATAAGAAACTCTATGATATGACATATGCCAGACCTAGGCAAATCAAGGAAGATTTAAGAGTTTCTAGAGATATTATACTCCAAGTTAAAAAAGTATAGGGAGATAAAGATCAAGAATGAGCTTAATAACCTGAGGAATTTATCCAATCATAGCATCAATCACTTCATTCTTAAGCTAAAGTGGATATCATTTGCACTTGGGTCAATTGGGTGTGTACTAGATGATGATGATTTAGTTTTCTACACTCTCATGGCTTAGAGAAGATAAGAAATGGAATGCATCCACTACCTTTCTCCATGTAAGGGATTCAATGCCATATTTTGGGAAACTCACCTCATTTATGGTGATTGAAGAACTTATCCATGGAAACAACAAGTCAGATTGGAGCCAAGATTCTCTTCTATGCAGGTAAAGGAGGAAGATGATCAAGAGGAAGAGGTAGAAGCAACTAACAAGGAAACCAAAGAAATAAATGGAGGTAATACAATGAAGATAAATGCAAATTCTTAAGGGGAAGAGGAAGATTTAGAGATGAAAGAGGGAGTTATGGAAGTATAAGAACCTCCACCTCTAACTGGTGGTACAATTGCGAGAAGGAAGGGCATTTTTCCAAGGATTGTGATAAAAAAGCAAAGAGAGAACAAATTAAAAGGTCAAGGTAACTATGGGAACTCATAAAAAACATCAAAGAATGAGCATTTTTTAGCCATGAGGCATATTAATGAAGTTGAATCACAGGATGAAGTATGGTATATAGATAGTGGATGTAGTAACCACTATCAAGATGCAAAGTGTTTTTTAGCAATCTTAAGGCACCCAAGCAAAGAGGTTTCCTTGGAGCTAAATCAAAGCATGAGATACAACAAATGGGAGATGCCAAGAATGAAGTCCACCACAAAGAAAGGAGCTTATCTAAGGTATTACATGTTCACACCATCGCAAATAATCTAATGTCTATCAGATAGAGGGTAGAAAGAGCTTATGAAATGAAGTTCAACGAGAAGGGATGATTTTTAGAAGATCCAAGGAATGGTTGTGAGCTGATAGCCAAAGATAATAAGGAAGAAATAATGTTTACACTTAGTATAGGTAAAGTACAAATCAATAAAGACATGTTCATCACATATCAAGATAAGAAGATTGCAAATTTGGATATGTGGCACAAGAGGTTTGACGACATCAAGATTCAAAAGGCTTGAGAACATCGAGAAGAGGAAATTGGTAAGAGGACTACCTCCCCTTTCATTAGAAATGTTACATGACATGTGTGGAGCATGCCAACTTGGAAATTGAACCATCAAAACATTCAAGAAGAGTGGCTATATACCACATGATTTGCTAGACCTTGTGCATATAGATGTATGGGGGCGAACATAAGAGACTATTCTGGAAAATAATATATATTTCCTAATATTATAGATGAATACTCAAGGAGGGTATGGTTATATTATATTAAAAAATCCGATGTGCTTGACATGTTTAAAAGGTTCAAGACTCAAGCAGAGAAGGAATGAGGATGCTACATCAAAAACCCTAAGATCAGATGGAGGGGAAGAGTATTTGTCTAGTGTTTTTTGTGACTTCTAGTAGGACCAAGCGATCAAGAAATAAGTAAAATATCGGTTTACACCACAAAAAAAGGATTGATGGAGAGGAAGAATAATTATATGGGGGAAAGCGTTATGAGCATGTTGAACCAAATTAATGTTCCTTTAAGATGCTATGTCTACTATTCTATATTTAATGAATAGGTTCTCAACCTGAAGAATTCATGATATGCCACTACAAAGATTATCGAGTAGAAGGAAACAAGACCTTTCACATGTTTTAATTTTTTGAATGTGTGTGCTACAACACATTTCTCGATAATAGTTGAGAGGTAATATTGATGCTAGGGTAGAAAGATACATGTTCATTAGTTACTTTTTGAAACAAATCACATATAGGTGTTACAGCCCAACCACAAAGGAGCTTAAAGTATCCAAAGATGTAGTCTTTGATGAGATAAAGCCATGCTAAAACTCCAAAGTTGTATGATAAGATGAAGACATTCAAGAGGTAGAAAAAAGACATGTGGCTAGGGCTCAAGAGAACTTGGAAATGAGTGGCCCAAGCACTCAAAGAATCACAAGTATGGATTGAGCTCATAAATTAGTAAATCAAAACAAAGAAAAGGAATGGATAGTAGTGTTTGTTGAAGAAGGGACTGAAGTAGAAGATGTTGAAGGGACCTTGATAGAAGGTGGATCTACATACACAGGCAAAGAAGATATGTTCCACCTAAGGTAGAAGAAAGGTGATCAATTAGGGTAAATCACCCCATTTCAAGGCTAATATATGATAATTTCATTGCAACGCATTATGCATATGTGTCTAGTTATTGAGGATCAATAACCCTCCACCTATGGAGAGGCAAAGGACACAACGGAATGGAAAAATGGAAGAGGACTACAAAGCACTAGAAGATAATTAAACTTGAAGCATGTTAGCATAGAAAAAGGATTAAGGTAATAGGTAACAAGTGGGTATATAAAGTTAAAAGAAACTTTCATAGTTCCATTGCTAGGTGCAAGGCAAGGCTTGTGGCAAAAGCATTTTCCCAATCTTATGGGATAAGCTATGAGAATACCATCCTTATTGAAAAGATAATGATACTGAGTTCTATCATTACAGTGGCCACATCTACAAGATGTCCTTTCTATCAATTGGATGTGAAGAATGCCTATTTTAATGGTGATTTGTAGGAAATACTCTACATGTCCCAACATCAAGGTTTTGAGGATCTTAATCAACCAAATTATGTGTATAAGCTTAGGAAACCTTTTTGTGATCTCAAGCAAGCCCCTAGGGCTTGATGTCGAATCAATCAAGTGATGCAAACCTCCCTCTATACCTAGTAGAGAAGAAAACCTAGTTATTTGCATATGCATATATGTAGATTAACTAATCATAATAAAAAGTGATGATGCGAGTATCAAGTTTATCAACACCAATATTGGGAAGGAATTCAAGATCTTTTTATTTTGGAACAATTAAATACTTTGTAAGGATTTAAGTAATAGCAAGTGGTGTATACTTAGTGTTGGTGCAAATGAGTCCAAGCCTACATAGTTAGACCATTAGCATTCACTTCACATAATCATTAAAAAGCCACATATGACTATTCTCTTGTAAAAGGCATTTACTTTTATCCTTGTAAAAGTGCATAGCACGTACTCTCATGTGGAGTTAGGAGGAATCAAATCACGAATCATCTGGTAGGTATTTGATGAAAAAGGAAGTCCTAAAGTTTAGGATTCACTTTATGATAAGAGTTTGAATTTGAATTCAAACACTGGCTCCAACTCTAAGCTATACAAATGGATCAAAATCTTGTGGGATTGTGAGCCCGATTGGAGATCATTTTGAGAGGGATCTTTAGTGATTTTTGAGCTCACCCTGTAGCTCCATCAATACCCTCACATTGTGCAATTATACATTGCCAATGTCTTTGTAACTCTATGTGATTCAATACATATACATTGATCACATCTCTACTTCATTGAGATGAATAGTCAACTTCTCAGACTTGGTTCTGAGTGCATAATTGATCATTTGATTCTATTTAAAGTGGTGTAGATATATCATAGTGTCTATTTTGTTGCTGCAAAATTTCATTATTATTGCTTCTCTCAATCTTGAGATATCTTTGAAATTTTGCTCACTGGTCTGCATATCGTAGAAGCCCGAAAATGTTGGGATGGTCATCTAATTGGCTAAGCATAATTCTCAGTGTACACTTGATCATTTTTAGTGAAATAACTTGTAATTGGTAGCTATCTAATTCAATCAAATAGTCTCAAAATGTATTTGATCAATTGCTAGCAAGTTGAGAGCACTGTTCATTTTACTGAGCATATGTAGAGACAAAAATAGCAAGTCTTACCTCATAGTTGAATCTCCTACTCATCTGTTTTGATCCATTCATTAGAAGATCATACTCCAAAGCACTTAGGTGATTATTTGTGGTTGTTGAGAAGCTCAAGGATTCTACTTTACACTCCTCAACTTGTTCCTGGCTTGTGTGAAGCAGGGAACCTCTTCATTCTGGAATCTGTCCACCATCTCCTCCAATAGTGTTATCAGAGCAATATCAAAGCAAAATGGGAGATGGATTTCCATCACTCATTGACAAATTGGATAGGGGCAATTATCCAGCATGCTCCCTAAGGATGCAGGCTTACCTTCAAAGAAGAATTTTGTATGGATACATCTATGGAGATGAAGAAAATATGCCAATATTCAGAAGCAAACATCAACCCACAAGAGAAGATCAAGAAAGACTAGTTGCATGGTGTGCAAAGGATGCTCTAGCGAGGTCCTATACACTTAACTCAATATATGACTTCTTATTACCTCATATTAGGAATCGTAAGACCTCCCATGAGACTTGAGGTGTACTTTCTTCATACTTCTCATCAAACACAAGAGCTAGGAAGAACTAGCTTTGGATGGAGTTCACAACCTTGAAGAAACAACCAAAGCAAAGTGTAGCTGACTATGTGACCAAGATGAAGGATGTAGCTGACCCACTTGGGAGCATTAGATAAGAAATAGAAGAGAAGCATATAGTAAGGCAGATCATAAATGGCATCAAGGTTGATGACAAATGGGAGTCCTTCACCACAGCAATGGACCTATATATGGACATGCAGATACCTGACCTCAACACATTAATGGCGCAACTCTTCACACGTGAGATAGAGCTCAACAAGAATGAAGATAACTCTAGAGGTATTCAATCTTTTGTCCTTTACATAGATAGAAATAAGAGTAAAGATAAAAGCAAAAGTAAAAGGAATGAAGAAGAGGGAAGTACCTCTCAACTGAACTTCACAAGTAGAGGAAGAGGTACTAGGGGAAGGGGCAGAGGAGGAAAGCAAGGCAGGGGGGATCATACAACTCTTCAACTTTCAATATCTATGGCTTGACCCATCATACCGCACATGAGTGCTTCAATAATACAAAGAATCAAAGAGGAAGAGGCTATCATAGAGGAGGCTATGGAAAATCCATAGGCAGGTTCAATAATGGAGGAAGCAATTAGAATCATAATTACAACCAAGGCTACAACAACAAATATCAAGGAGGCTTCAGAGGTAGAAGAGACTACAACAACTATACCAAAGACCAAGAGGATTCTCTATTGATCATGAACATGACCTCCAAGCAACATAAAGATGATGAGCATCTATTCTATATTGATTCTGGTTATTTCAATCATGTGGATGGAAATGTAGAATTGTTATCTGATCTTGAAGAACCTAAAGGGAAGCATGGTCCACACAGGTGATGACACTAAGCAAGGTATTGTATGTGCCAACCATAACAAAAAACCTAATTAGTGTTGGGCAGATTGTTGAGAAGGGCTTACAAGTTATATTCACAAGGCATGGAGCATACGTGGATGACCCTCAACAAGGCTTCAAAAGGATTGCAAAAGGTGAGAAATCTGGTAGACTCTTTACATTTGAAGTTGAAGATACCATAAATACTGCTCTCTTCAATTACAAAGATCAAACCCTATCTAATTTAGAGATATGGCATAAAAGATTAGGTCATATAGGAGAAAGGACACTAAAACAAATATGGAGGATGAGAGTGTGTTTGGCATTCCAAATGTGTCCAAGCAAGACATGATTTACAAATGTGGAGCATGCCAATTTGGCAAATCACACAAGCAACTATTCAACAGAAAAGGATACATGCATGAAGACTACTTGGAGCTTGTGCACATAGATGTGTGGGGTCCTAGTAGAGAGCCATCAATCTCAGGATCAAGGTACTATGTTTCATTCATAGATGACTATAGTAGATGGACAATCCTTTACTTAATGAAGCACAAAGATGAAGTCTTCACTCATTTCAAGACGTATTTGGCATTGGTTGAGAATCAAACAAGTAGAAGCTTGAAGAGGCTTAGATTTGATGGAGGTGGTTAGTATTTCTCACATGAATTTGACTCCTTCTTACAAGACATAGGAATAAAGAGAGAGGTTACAACAAGATACACTCTTGAACAGAATGGAGTGGTAGAGAGAAGAAATAGAATAATAGTAGAGGTTGCAAGATCAATGTTGAATGAAAAGAAACTTACAAATTACTTATAGGAAGAGGATGTTTCCAAAGCCATATACTTAATTAATAGGCTTCCATCCAAATCCTTGGATGGAATGCCACCTTATGAGGCATGTAATGGCACGAGACCTTCCCTAGACCATTGTAAAATCTTTGGGTGCATTGCTTATGCACATATCCCCTCAAAGATTAGAGGAAAGCTTGATCCAAAAGCTGAAAGGTGTATATTCATTGGCTATTACCAAAATTAGAAAGGATATAGGTTGTATAATCCCACTAATAAAGGATTTATAGTTAGTAGGGATGTGGTGTTTGATGAAAATAACCCCTGGTTTGAAGATGATTGCAGGAAAATAAAGCTACTCTATGACTTGGAAAGTGATTTTCCAACCCTTACTTCAAGGGGAAGACAGATTGAGTTTAAAGCTTGGAAGTCCAAGGGCAAGACAAAATTCAAAAAATTGGAAGACTTTCCAAGGTCATCCAATCAAGAACTTAGAAGATCTCAAAGGGAGATAAGAAATCCATACGGTATGGCTATAACACCTATTAGTCACCAAGCATACTATATACATGGCTAAAGATTCTATGTCCAAAGAGCCTTCTTCATTTGAAGAAGCCAATAAGAAGGAAGAATGGAGAGAAGCTATGCACGAAGGTAATAGGATCTAGGTGGATTTACAAAGCATAAAGGTAATAGGATCTAGGTGGATTTACAAAGTAAACAAGAATTCAGATGGTTCAATCAATAGGTATAAAGCAAGGCTAGTAGCAAAGGGGTTTGCTCAAGCCCATGGAGTGGATTATGAGGAAACCTTCTCACCTATGGCTAAGATGCCAACAATCAGAGTTTTAGTAAGTATTGTTACTTCAAAGAATTGGAATTCATATCAGTTAGATGTTAAAAATGCATTCCTTAATGGATGGATCCCTAAAGAGGTCTACATGGCTCAACCACCAAGTTATGAAGACAAGGACAAACCACATTATGTTTGCAAATTAAGGAAAGCACTTTATGGTTTAAAACAAGCTCCTAGAGCTTGCAATCATAGACTAGTCACATATTTGCAGGATCAAGGTTTTGTTGCTATCAAAGCAAAATCTTCTTTGTTCATAAAGAACAGTAACTGAGAAGTTATTTATCTATTTGTTTATGTGGTTTGTTAACATACTTTCTTGGATTAGAAATTGTATATTCAGATTTTGGTGTCTTTATTACTCAGAGGAAGTACATTCATGATATGTTGATTAAATTCAAGATGGATAACACTAAAGTTGTAGGTACACCCATGGAACTCAATCACAAACTTAGTTCTCATGAGGGAGAACTACTTGAAGATATTACTGGTTATCAAAGGATTTTTGGGAGTCTCAATTATGCAACCCTAACAAGAGTGGACATATGCTATGGAGTAAGTACATTAAGCCAATTTTTGCATATGCCAAGAAAACCTCACATGGAAGCTGCCAAGAGTATCTTAAAGTATCTAAAGGGTACCATAAATGAAGGGTTATTTTATCCATTCACATCTGACTTGGATATCAAGATATATTCTGATGCAGATTGGGCTGGCTCAAAAGATGATAGGGGGAGCACTTCTCGCTACTTATCTTTTGTAGGTTCAGAGTTGATTTCATGATCATTAAAGAAACAACCAACTATGGCACTATGATCAAGTGAAGCTGAATATAGAGGCCTAGAAAATGCAACACAAGAAGCAATGTGGTTAAAGCTACTCTACTCAGAATTGGGGATACACATCTACACCCTAATGATCTTTGGAGATAACACTAGCTCACTTCATTTGGCTGGTAATCCTGTATATCATGCAAGGACTAAGCACATTGAAGTGAACTATCATTATGTGAGGGAGAAGCTACTTAGAAAGGACATCCAATTTTCCTATGTACCAACCAATTTGCAATGTGCAGATATGCTAACCAAATCTATGGATGGAACTAAGATGAGCAGGTTCAAGATCATGATTGGATTGCAGGAAATCAAGGAGAAATGAAGACCAAGCATGTTAGGCTTGAGGGGGAGTTTTTGGCACAAATGATTCCAAGCCTACATACTTGGACAATTAGTATTCACTTCACATAATCATTTAAAAGTCACATATAACTATTGTCTTGTAAAAGGCATTTACTTTTATCCTTGTAAAAGCGCATGGCACTTACTCTCATGTGGAGTTAGGAGGAATCAAATCACGAATCATTTGGTAGATGCTTGATGAGAAGGCAAGTCTTAAAGTTTAGGATTCACTTTATGGTAAGAGTTTGAATTTGATTCAAACAATGGCTCCAACTCTAAGCTATAAAAATGAATCAAAATCTTGCAGGATTGTCAGCCCGATTGGAGATCATTTTGAGATGGATCTTTAGTGATTAGTGAGCTCACCCTATAGCTCCATCACTAGCCTCACATTGTGCAATTATACATTTCCAATCTCTTTGTAACTCTATGTGATTTAATACAAATACATTGATCACATCTCTACTTCATTTCTCTATTATGTTCATCTCAGAAGAGTGAACTTCTCAGACTTGGTTCTCAGTGCATAATTGATGATTTGATGTGATTTAAATTTATCTAGATTCATCACATTGTCTATTTTGTTTCTACAAAATTTCATTGTTATTGCTTCACTCAATCTCGAGATATCGTTGAAGCTTTGCGCACTGGTCTTCATACAGTAGAAGCCCGAAAATGTCAGGATAGTCGTCTAACTTGGTAAGCATAACTCTCAGTGTACGCTTGATCCCTTTTAGTGAAATAACTTGTGCTTAGTAGCTATCCAAGGCAATTAGATACTCACAAAAGGAATTTGATGAATTGCTAGTAGGTGGAGACAAAAATAGCAAGTCTTAGCTCATAGTTGAATCTCCTACTCATAGTTGAGAGCATTGTTCATTTTATTGAGCATATGTAGAGACAAAAATAGCAAGTCTTAGCTCATAGTTGAATCTCCTACTCATCTGTTTTGACACATTGATTAGAGGATCATACTCCTATGCACTTAGGTGATTATTTGTGGTTGCTGAGAAGCTGAGGGAGTCTACTTTACACTCCTCAACATGTTCTTGGTTGTTGTGAAGCAGGGATTTGTAGCACCTCTTCATCTCTAGAATCTATGCACCACCTCCTCCAAATTTAGCACAAAAAGAGTACTTGTTGCATGTGTCGTATAGCAATGGCATGAGTGGATGTAAGACACTCATACAAAGTAGAAACCCAAATACATAGTTATGTGAAAATGAAGGAGAACCACCTGAAGATATTATAGCACATAGAAGCATAGTTGGAACCTTAAACTATGAAACAATTAGAAAAACTAATTTGGATTATGTTGTACATTTATTGTCTCAATTCTTCAATGCCTAAAACAATGTTCATTTGAACAGTAGCTAGAAACATCCTTAGATGTGTCAAGAACATAGTCAATAAAGGGATATTCTTTCCTTATGGAGATGGAATACAACTCAAATGGTTTACTCATGCTGATTGGGATCGCTCAAAGTAGGAAAGAAGGAGTATACCAGGCTATGTCTTCATGCTAGGGTCAAAAGTCATTTCATGGATGTCCAAGAAGCAACCTACAACCATACTATCATCTACCTGTATTGAGTACAAAACCTTGGCCCTTTCTATATATGTGATAATGAGGCTCACAAAGCTACTAAAGGAATTGGATGTGGAGTTCAAGGAGTTCTTATTATATAGGGACAATTCAAACATTCATCTAGCAACCAATCGAGTGTTCCATGCAAGAATCAAGCACATAGATATTCATGATCACTTCATAAAGGAAGTATTAGCAAAAGAGTTGAACATCAAATACACTAAAACCAAGGATTTCATGGAAGACATTACGAAAATTTTTATGGATGCAAAAAAATTTGAGACATTCAAGCACAACCTCAACATGAAGGAGATCAATGGAGACAACCTCAATTGAGCTTGAGGGGAAGTCAGCCTCACCTTTGATAAGTCCAACACATCAATCCACGAGTTCTAACTAAAGTTATATAGATAAAATTAGATTGATTTGTAGGCTTCTTACACATGTTTTTTGAGAACCCATTTATGTAATTTCTTCAAGCCTAAGTATCCCCTAGCTAATCCACACACAAACTAGCTTATTCTAAACATAGGCAAAGATCTTCATATAGGAATATCTCATTGTATGTGGCTTGGATCTCAAATCCAATCACTTCATCTTGTTGCTAAATTTTATTTTGATTATAATCTTATCATTGTTCACTTGTACTTGTAAGTCCATCCATATGAGTTCCTCTTAAGTTTATATACCCATTTGCAATCAATTACCTTCTGATTGGATGACATAGTATCCATCTTCTTCAAAGCATCTATTTCTTCTTTCATAGACTTCTTCTAATTAGGGTTTCCCTTTGGGTCTTCATAGATTGAGGGTTCTTCTAATATTGAGTCTTTAGCAAGTAGATTGAAAGCTTTGTAGCAAATATGGAATCATATCCATACCTTTCTGGTTGTTTCTTCTCCTTTGTTGACGTCTAGGTGCTTGCTTGGAGCATTCTCCACACTCTTGTATTTTTGCTTTGCCTATTGACTTCCATAACCTGTAATACTTTTTTCTTTCAACTTTGTCATCATAAGTATCACTTCTTGGATCTTGGAACTATTTATCATGTTTGCTTCCTAATTGATGGAAATTAGAATCAATATCATATGGTAGAGTTATGTTATGTTTGTCTTCGTTATACCAGGACCTGTGTTCTTCAAACACAATATCCCTACTTGTAGTGAATTGCTTGGTTGAAGGATTGCAGAACTTGTAAGCCATTTGAGTTGAATCATATCCAGTAAATACTACCTTTGTTGCCCTTGTTAAAAGTAAAGAAGTAAGTTCGTATATATTTTTGCAAAAAGGATTTTCTTCTAATATAAGGAAAATACAAAAATGAAAAATGGAAGCATTTACTTCAGCAAGTAGTGGAGGCCAAAAGAGAATCAATCAAAAGAGAATCAAATCCAAAAACTGAACTGTAAGAGGAGTGGTTGTCCAAAGTAGTGGAGAAGTTATGGAGAAGAGCTCTCAAACTCATCATGAGATTTTTTGTTCACTTGGCTATAAACGAGACAAGGAAGGACACTCAAGAATAAAGGAAGAAGGCATGGAAGTCCCCTTGTATCTAGTTCATTTGGTTTGAGTCATTTCGTTCTCTTCACTCTCATAGACTATGTCCAGCCGCATACCCATTTGTGGGTAGTCTACTTGTGAGAGTCATATCTCTCAATATATGTATCCAATTTTAGAGTTTAAAATTTTTTTTTTAAAGCTTTTCTTGCATACCTCCTCTATCTAGAATAGGTTTATCAAATTCTTTATGCTCTGTAAGTTATTCAGTTTTTAGTGAAGTTCAGGTTTTAGTTTAACTGAGTGGATAGGTAGCTTGTTTTGAGGCAAAGATTTGCCAACTCAAATCTACTCCAAATTGAGTGTTTGATATCTCATCTAAAAGCTATAAGTATCTAGATTTAGTGACATAAGTTTCAAGTTCATTCGATTTTTCAGTTGGCACTAATTTTCTTTTGAAGGTTCAGCTATTGGTAAAAGTCTTGATCCTAAGAAGGTCTTCTACACTTTCAGCTAGGAATAGGAGAGGAATTCTCCAACAATTGGTATCCAAGCATTGGAGTTTGAAGAGGCAAAGCATTGGAACTGAAGTGAAGAAAAGGAGAAGCTAAAAATCAAGGGGGGGCTTTGTAAAGTCAAGGAAGAGCACCACAACATACTTGAGGTAAACATCAATCTTAGAAGTTTTCAATGGCTGATTTAGAACAACAAGTTGAGAAGTTAGACAAAGAAAATTTTCAGTCTTGGAGGTATAGAATGACAAATTACCTTAAAGGTAAAGGTTTATGGAGTCTAGTTACTGGAGATGATCCACAAGCGGTGGACCTTCAAGATCCCAACATTACTCCGACACAAAGGAGACAATTTGCTGATTGGGAAGAGAGGAATCGAAGGGTGATGTTCCTCATATCACAAGTTATTTCTAACACTATGATTGGTCATGTGCAAAGCTTAGAAACAGCCAAAGAGGCTTGGGAAGCATTGGAAAAGGTGTATGCTACCTCAATAAGGTCGCGGAGGATGCAACTCAAGAACGAGCTCAACAACATGAAGAAAAGCTCAAACCAAAGCATTAGTGAGTATACATTGAGGATCAAGGGGCTTCGAGACTAGCTAGCATCAGTTGGATGTAAGATAGAAGAGGAAGACATCGTCCAAACAGGCATCAATGGCTTGAGGAGTGAAGAAAAGTGGAAGCCATTCATCAGAAACATTCTTTATGGAGACCCTCTACCAATATTTGATGAGATTATACCAAATCTTGTGGCTGAAGAGGTTGCTCAAGAAGGAGAAGGCAACAAAGGTAAAGAGAGCCATAGTCCAATGTTATATGCAGGACAAGGTAGAGGAAGGAACTCAAGAGGAGGCTCGAGAGGAAGAGGAAGAAGCTACAACAACACAAATTTCAGCCAACACAACTCGGAGGAAAACACATGGAAGCTAGTTCCAAAGGCTGTAGGTATGAAGATGGTTCCAAATAAATGGGTGTTTAAAATAATAAGAAATGCTGATGGTTCTCTAGCTAGGCATAAAGCTAGACTAGTAGCAAAAGGATTCAAGCAAACTCACGGCATCGACTATGAAGAGACTTTCAGCCCGGTTGCAAAGATGGGAACAATTAGAGCCTTGATTGTAGTGAGTGCAACAAGGAGATGGCCATTGTATCAACTTGACATAAAAAATGCTTTTCTCAATGGTGAAAAGCATTTTTTATGTCAAGAGACTTTCACCCCGGTTGCAAAGATGGGAACAATTAGAGCCTTGATTGTAGTGAGTGCAACAAGGAGATGGTCATTGTATCAACTTGACATAAAAAATGCTTTTCTCAAGAAGAGGTATACATGAGTCAACCGATTGGATTTGAAGATAGAAAGCATCCAAATTTGTTTGTAGATTGAAGAAAGCTTTGTATGGGCTGAAGCAAGCACCACGTGCTTGGAATCAAAGATTGGTCGAGTACCTCATAAGGTGTGGGTATAGTCCAAGTAATGCAGATCCCTATCTCTACATAAACAAAAGAAGAAGGCAAGCAGGTATATATTTGCATTTGCGTTGATGATCTCATCTAATAGGAAGTAATGTTGCAGGAATACAAGAGATAAAAGGAAACTCGATAAGGAGTTTAAAATTTCAGATCTTGGTGAGCTGAAATACGTTTTAGGCATTGAGATAGTCTATGGGAAAGATGGCATTTACTTGATGCAAAAAAAGTACCTATTGGATGTTCTTTTGAGATTTGGAATGATTGAATGCAAACCACTCACTCAACCTATGGACACAAATGTGAAGCTATGCTCAAATGATGGAGAGAAGTTACATGATGACATATAGGAGTATTATAGGTTCATTGATCTATGCTATGATCACAAGACCAGAGGATGAAATCAACTTGCAGGATATGGCTGAATGTGCAAGCTCACATGTGAGCTTGAGGGGGAGTGTTAAAAATAAAGAAGTAAGTTCGTATATATTTTTGCAAAAAGGATTTTCTTCTAATATAAGGAAAATACAAAAATGAAAAATGGAAGCATTTACTTCAGCAAGTAGTGGAGGCCAAAAGAGAATCAATCAAAAGAGAATCGAATCCAAAAACTGAATTGTAAGAGGAGTGGTTGTCCAAAGTAGTGGAGAAGTTATGGAGAAGAGCTCTCAAACTCATCATGAGAGTTTTTGGTCACTTTGGCTATAAAAGAGGCAAGGGAGGACACTCAAGAATAGAGGAAGAAGGCATGGAAGTCCCCTTGTAGCTAGTTCATTTGGTTTGAGTCATTTCGTTCTCTTCACTCTCATAGACTATGTCCAGCCGCATACCCATTTGTGGGTAGTCTACTTGTGAGAGTCATATCTCTGAATATATGTATCCAATTTTAGATTTTAAACATTCTTTGGAAAGCTTATCATGACTTCCTCTATCTAGAATAGTTTTATCAAATTCTTTATGCTCTATGAGGTATTCAAATTTTAGTGAAGTCCAGTTTTCAGCAAACTGAGTGGACAGGTAGCCTGTTTTGAGGCAAAGAGTTTCCAACTCAAAACTACTCCAAATTGAGTGTTTGATAGCTCATTTGAAAGCTGTAAGCATGTAGGTTGAGTGACCAAAGTTTCAAGTTCATTAGATCTTTCTGTTAGTAAGCGTTTTCATTTGAAGGTTCAACTGTTGGAAAAACTCTTGATCCTGAGAAGGTCTTCTACACTTTCCGCTACGAATAGGAGAGGAATTCTCCAACAGCCCTTCTATCTAGTTCACCTCTAATTTGTGAAGGTACATGAAAATACGCTAAAAAACCAAACACCTTGCAATATCCTAGACTAGTTTTTCTTCCATCCCATGCTTCATAAGAAGCCATATCTTGAAGTGATTTGGATGGTAGTCTATTGACAAGGTGCACAACAATTGAAATAGCCTCTTTCCATAAATAATGAGGCAACTTCTTCTCTTCAAGCATTGTTCTAGTTGATCCAACCAATATCTTATTTCTTTTCTATGGAATTCCAGTTACTTGAGGAGCATACCTAGTAGTCACTTTTCTTTTGAAACCTTTATCCTACAAGAATGCATTAAGTTCCTTGGAGAAGTATTCTGCCCCTCCATCAAATCTGAGTTTCTTGAGTGATCTATGTGTATGATTCTTCACATGTGCTAGGTACTTTTTGAAGCAATGGAACACTTCATTCTTGCTCTTGATAAAATATAGAAGGTCCATCTACTATGGTCATCAATAAATGAGACATAATACCTTGCTCCTGCCAATGAAGGTTCTTGTCTTGGCCCCCATACATCTGTATGCACTAAGTCCGATAAGTTTTTGCGGATGTAGCCTTTGTGGTTGAATGGTTGTCTTTTGTGCCTCCAATCTCACTTGCATCATAGTTGTTGTTCATATGTTGTTTTGATGTATTTGGCAATCCTAAAACACTTTGATCTCTGCATATATCATTCAAGGTTCTTTCATTCACATGAGCAAGTCTCTTATGCCACACTTCAAGCTCACTTACGATTTGAGACCCAAATTTGAATAGAGCTATGTTCTTGGTTTCTCCTACCTCAAACGTAAAGAGCCTACCATGCTTCTCACCTCTGTCTATGTTCTTGAAGCATTGGCATGGCTATTCCACTCCATATTGGGTGAATCTAGCTTGCAAGCCTTTCTCAACTATTTGGCCAACATTTATTAGGTTTTTTGTAATAGTGGGAACATAGACTACCTCGTTTAGAATGTTCGTCTTGCCATTGGAAGCTTTGACATTACCAATCTTCTTCACATGATTTGTATCATCCCCCAATTGTAATTCAAGTCTATGATTTGGACTTTCCAAGTCAGATAAGAGAGCTATGTTGCACATCATGAATCTATATAGAATAAATCATCATCTTCTTTACCTTCATTGTGGCTTAGATTTATCAAAAGCAATGAGACTTCATGTTATTGATCTTCAAAATAATTGTTGTAGTATTTTTTCTTATTGTTTTTTTTGAAGTTGTGTTCACCTCTACCTCTATTATTTTCATACCCAACTCTTCCACTTCCTTTCTCGGTCTTTCCATTTTACCAACAATTTTGAGTGTTGTGGTTGGTCTTATCACAGATGGCACATGGTTGTACACTTTCAGCTTTGGTTTTTTCATGCTTTGGTCCTTTCTTCTTCCTTTCGATTTGCTCGTGCTTGCAAAGTTGGCTTGGAAAGGGTCTCCTTCATTCTCTTCCCTCTTCTTGCCTTTTAGCTTCTTCTCTTTCTTATCTGCATACAAATGCTAGTTGAATTATCTTGATATGAGTTGCCTTCATGCTATTTTTGGCCTCTTCATTGAAGAGTTGTCCAAGAAAGATGTTGAAATCTGGAGTTTGCACATCCATGATGAGATCATAGGTTGTGGTGAAGGATTTCCATTGCTTGTCACTTCTAATCCCATTCGTAATTTGTTTCATGATGGTTTCTTCTTCAATCATATCTCCAATGGATGGCAATTGATTTGCAATCTCCTTGAACTTTGTAACAAAACTTGTGATGGTTTGTTTTGGAGTCTTCTTCATTTGTTCTAGAAATGATTCTTTCCTGCTTTGGTACTAGTAAAAAAGAAAGTCTCTAAGGCATCCAAAGTCCCTTGAGTGCCTTGCATCCTATAATATGTTCTAAACGAAAATTAGAGATAGAGTTTAGTATCTATGACCTTGCTTGAGCATCCCTTGCACAACAGAGTATGATCTTATCTATTTCCTCTTGAGTAGGTCCTCCTTTGAATGTTGGAATGGGCATTGCTTCATCACCTGATACAATCCCATATAGGTTTCTACCTTGCAAATAGGCCTCCATTCTGATCTTCCAAGCATCATAGTTGTGTATATCAAGCTTATCAACCATTGATGGAAATCTATATCCCATCTTGACCTTGCCCTAATACCATTTAAAGAAGTTCGAGAAGTTTGGAGAAGATAAAATGTGAGTTTCCAAGTGATGGCAGTGGTCCAATAAACGAACATAGGACTTGCCCTAGCTCTTTGGAAATGCCAAATACAAATTTAAGGCTTGTGGTTAGTGCAATAAAATCGAATGGATACTTTGGAACATAAAAAAGAAGAAGTTCATGCAAAATAGATAACTTGCACCTTCACTAGCTCACAAAAACCTTTTTATATTTTGATGGAAAACTATTTTTTCAAACACTCAGAGCAGCCATCATAGATACAATTGGAAAACTTTCTTTTAGTGGAATGTCACATATATAGTTAGCTTGCTATAATTCATAAAATGACCCTTTTATACTAAGCAATGAAGGAGAATTAATCTTAACAATGATTGGGTGTGTTGCGGACTTTTCAAGAATGTGCAAAAGATGAACCTGGGACTTTTAAATGAAGATTTTTCTAAATTTACAGAATTAAATGACTTGAAACTTTATACACATAGACTAAAATATTGTATCATTCTAACAAGTGCTCAATCACTAGATTTGGAGCTTTATAGAAAGAGAATCAAGCTCTACACGATGACAACATATGAGGAAGGAACAGAGAATTGATGTGGCACCAAGCAATGACCAAAAGTGTATTTTTGTTACACCAGAACATTATTGTCCTAATGTTCAAAGGTGATGTAGTCTTCTATAGACCTTCCGATATTCTTCCATGACTCAAATCACAAGGGTTTGAATTCAAAATCTTGTGTTGTTGTTTGTTGAGGATGGTTGGAATCTTCTCCTATATTATAGGAAAAGTCGATGTTGATATAATATTAACTTTTTGATTGATTGATTGAGAATCAATCTTAATCACTTTCAACTCGTGTGTTTTGTGCCTTTTACTCTTTCATTTTACAAAGATAAAACATTTAAGCTTACAAAATAAATGATCATAAGTGATCATACAATTACTACAAAGAAAGGTGTGCATAGAAGTGATATTTGGAAGTACATTAACACCATCCACATGATGGTTGAAGTGGCAATTTTCCTTCAAGCATAGTGAAAGCTTGGAGATCCAACATTTTTTACATGATATTTTACATATTCTTTGGAGGGTCAAAAAGTGTTCAAATTTGAATATGTTGGTTGTTTCTTGTTCCTCGTCTTCATCTCCATCATTTGATTATAGTTGAATCCTTCAAATTACCTTCATGAGGCTTTCTTTTCTTTGAAAATTTTATCTCCTTCCTTCATCACTTCTTTTCTTCACTTGATGTAGAGCAATGTTTGAGCATCTTCATCATTGGGAACTCCATACAAAGCTTTGAATACTTATCTTCATGTGTTGATGAGGATGCATGGCCACAATCACTACCAGAGTGGCATGAGATGCACACACACTTTTAATAGTGAAAATCAACTTGAGAGCATAAAACATTGATTTTCACCAATGAAGAAGCATTTCCAGTTGTTGCATTGGATATTTACACCCATTTTGAAACCATTCATGCAGACAAAATTTCCATCAATGTGACATATTATGAGCTAAAATTTCAGCATTCATTTGAGCTTTAATTGAAGTAACGATCTTTTCACATTGTTGTTCTTTAGTGAAATGCCAGGGAGTAATGGATTGTTTGGCATACTTCAAGCTGAAGATAAGCTTGATGGGACGAACTATCCAAGGTTCTCCTACATGATGAAATATGTTCTTGTTGTAAAACAACTATGGAACATAGTGGTAGACATACATCAAAGAACCATAGGTTCTTCTACTTCATACTCTATTGTCATAGATGGAGCTTCTTCTTCAAGTACAATGGTTACTCCTCCAGCTACATAGGAGTAACTTAGATGGCATGGAAAAGATGCTCAAGCTCATGCATTGATTGCACTCTCTATGAAGCATCATATAGTTCCACAAATTCGTTCATCTTCTACATCAAGGTATGCATGGGAGACTCTTAATTCTTTGTATGCCATGGATAATGAAGCACACGTTGCATACTTGAGGAAGAAAATTGAGGATTTATGTATGGTTGAAAATGACTGTGTAAATGTGTACTTGACATGCATCAAGGACTTGAAGAAGTAATTGACAAACATAGATGAGATTATTCTAGATGCATTTCTCATCTCTAGGTTGTTGAAAGGATTACTGGAATCTTTTAAAAGCTTTGTTACTACAATCTATTTGCTTGAAAAACATAATCCAAATATGTATATATTCCATGAGTTTGTGTCTCTTCTTTTGCAAGAAGAGCAATCAAGAGTGAATAGGATTGGTTTGATTGAGGCAACTCAAGCACTTGATATCTCACAAAAAAGGTAAAGCAAGTATGGTTTAGCTTTGGGTTCATCAAAACCAAAGCCTCAACCTTTCTCTTCCACTCATTCCTCTAATGATGTTAATTTGGAGAAGACGAAGAGATACAAATATTGCCAAAAGACTAGTCATACTATTGATGGGGGTAGAAATAGTGTTAAGCACAATGCAAAGAAGAAGGAATCTAGCATGTCTATTGCTGAAAATTCTTCAAATGCAAAGAATGATGAAGCCAACATGGCTCAAGATTTTTGGGTATGCTTTGTTACATTTCATTATCATGCATCATTGCATTCTAAATGTATGGTTGTGAGTGAGGCTGATTCACATTGGTTCTTTGATAATAGTGCTTCAAAGCACATAGCTTCATGAAAAAGGTTTTTTCATCTTTGAAAAGATGCACCCAAAGCAAGACATGTGGTGTATGCAAAAAATGTCTCGTATCCTATCATTAGAGTAGGAGAAATTAATTTTGGTTTGTTTGATTGCCAAAGTTGGACTTCATGTACATTTTGTTGATGACAAGTATATGGTTCATGATTTCATTAATGATGATATTATTGTGATATCTAGTAAATTATCCAATGGTTTGTATCTATTGGATACATGCAAGAGGTCTCCTTAAAATGCTTTGGTTGCTCATACTTCCTCCACATCTGAAATGGAGCTTTGGCATTGCTTGTTTTGATCACTTGAACTTCAATAGTTTGCTTTACTTACAAAAGAAGGAAATATTTATTGGTTTGAAAACACTTGAGTCCATTGAAAAGCATGCATGTGAAGGTTTCATTATTGGAAAAATGCATCATGCTTCTTCTCCAAAAGATATTCATACACACACTATAAGAAAATTACAGCTTGTCCCTAGTGATGTATGTGGTCCATCAAGACTCCATCTTTGGGAAACATCTATATTTTGTTACCTTCATTGATGATGCTACTGACCATATATGGGTGTACTATATGAAAGCAAAGAATGATATATTGCTTTACTTTAGAGCATTTTTAGCTATGGCTGAATTTTATTTAGGAAACAATCTTTTGACTCTATGCACAGATCATGGTAGTGAATACATGTCA
The DNA here is from genome assembly GCA_020310875.1 of Ceratopteris richardii. NCBI lineage: Eukaryota > Viridiplantae > Streptophyta > Polypodiopsida > Polypodiales > Pteridaceae > Ceratopteris > Ceratopteris richardii. The sequence continues at coordinate 108,514,800 of CM035434.1, forward strand.
CATGAGTTTAATACTTTTCTTCATGAAAGAGGAATTTCACTCCAATGTATGGTGCCACTCAGAAAAATGGTTGGAGAGCATAAAATAGAACACTCCTTGAAATGGCACAATGTATGGAAACCCCTTCTTAACAAGTTTTAGATGGAAGCTGTTATGTGTGCAAACTATGTGTTGAATCCCTACCCTACAAAATAATTGAGAGTTGTCAATACTTATGAGGCTTGGAATGGACATAAACCTATGTTTATTCATATGGGTTTTATGTTTAGTCATATGCATGTGTTTCATTGTTTGGCATATGATCTTGTGTCATCACAACAACATTACAAACTTGATGAAAAGACAAAGAAATCTCTATTTGTTGGTTATAGTGCTGAAAGTAAGTGCATTGTTTGTACATTGAAAAATACAATGATTGTGACTTGAGATGTGGCATTTGCTGAAAAGTTAGTTTTCCCTCTACTTGAATGCAAAACAAAATGCAACATTTACCTCACAATGTTGGGAAAGATGGATGGATCCTCCAGAAGATTGAGTTGGTGCTGCTAATCCTGCTTTGCACCAGCCCTCAGTGACTCCAGATATGATTAGTAGACACCCTTAGCTTCCAAATGATACCAAGAGATCATATATGTACTTTGAAAATGATGTATGTAGTGATCAAATCAAAACAGACTACTTGATACTTCACAGATCCAAGAAAACTTGCTATTTTGGTATTGATACCTGCTCAGAGTTATACTCAGTATGACCAGCACACTTACAATTGGCAAAATTAATTTTAGAGGTATTCTATTAGCTTAGTAAGCTACCATTTGCAAGTGGAATGAGATAAAATGATAAACTATACTCAGAGAAATCACTTTAGCAAAATTATGGACACCCCCGACTTTTTAGGAAATATTCAGACAAATACCAGTGAGCACTTCGACCACGATTTCTCGCGATTGGCTGAACCAAGTAGCTTCAAACTTTGTATGCTTGTAGTATGCTTTGAGCTGAATCTACCATGCTTTGAATCACTTGATTTGATGTAGTAGGCACTGAGATATGCCTCTTTGAAGTTGATAGACTTGAAGTAGTATACTCAGAGAATACAGAGTTGATGTATGTAAATGTATGTATTGATTCACATTAGTTTACAAACTCATTGGCATGCCAAGCATTGCCTAATGAGGCAGAGATGTGTGAGCTATAGTGTAGCTCTCTCACACACTCAATGATAGCAGGAATGAAGCTCGGAAGGACTCTCTCTGCCCGCGAGTTTTCTTTTCACTTTTATATAAGTTGGAGGTTGATTTGAATTTCAAATTCAAATCTAAGACTTCCTATAATCACTCCTCTAAAAGTAGGGAGATATTCTCTCAACTCATACCATCTAATTCCACGAATCTATCAAGTAGGTGTATCCATAAGATTCCAAGTCGTTTTGACTTTTACATGGGTAAAGTGGTAATAAATTACAAGCATAAGTTCCTATGGTTCTTCTCACATGTTGATTTTTCAAGAACAAATCCAAGCCAAGTGTGAGGGCTTTCAAATTACACCAACAGCTCCCCCTCAAGTCAAGCACTTGGGCTTAAGTCTTCATCTTCAATCTTCAATCACATCCTGCAATCCAATCATGGATTTGAATCTGCATAATTTGTTTCCATCCAAAGCTTTAGTGAGTAAATATGCACATTGCATATTAGTAGACACATAAGTCAACTGAATGTCCTTGCTAAGCAACTTCTCTCTCACATAGTGGTAATGAACCTCTATGTGTTTTGTCCTAGCATGATATATTGGATTAGCTGCAAGGTGAAGAGAACTTGTGTTGTCTCCAAAAATAATTGGAGGCCTAGTGTATAGGCCTAACTCTGTATACAAAAGCCTTAACCAAATAGCTTCTTGAGTGGCATTGGATAGCCCTCTATACTCTGCTTCAGTGGATGACAATGCCACTGTTGGTTGTTTCTTGGCTGACCAAGAAATAGGTTTATCACCTGCAAAAGATAAGTATCCTGATGTGCTCCTCCTATCATCCTTGCATCCTGCCCAATCTGCATCTGAATACACTTTAATATCAATATCTGATGTATAAGGAAAGTACAAACCATTGTTCTGAGTTCCCTTTAGATACTTCAAGATCTTCTTTGCAGCCTCAAGGTGAGGTACTCTTGGTTTGTGCATGAATTGACTTAGCACACTAACTCCATATGCTATGTCAATTCTAGTCAAGGTAGCATAATTCAAACTACCTACCATACTTTGATATCCTGTAATGTCTTGGACTTCATCCCCTTCATTAGCACTTAGCTTTAGGTTGACTTCCATTGGAGTACTAGAAACTGTAGCATCCTGCAAGCCAAATTTCTTTAACATGTCCTGCACATACTTCTTCTGAGTGATATATATACCTGAATTAGTATAAACCAATTCAAGTCCTAGAAAGTATTTCAATAATCCAAGATCATTGATCTTGAACTCCTTCATCATCTGATTTTTGATGCTTCTGATTCCTTGGACATCATTACCTGTAATGATGATGTCATCAACATAAACACAGAGATAGATTACCTCTGAATTACTCCTTTTGATAAACAATGAAGTGTCTGCCTTGCTCATAGTAAACCCTTGGTCTTGGAGGTATGTTGTCAGTCTATAATTCCATGCTCTAGGTGCCTGCTTCAATCCATATAAAGCCTTCTTCAATTTACAAACATAATTTACCTTCTTGGGATCTTCATAGCCAGGTGGTTGTGACATGTAGACTTCTTCAGATATCCATCCATTCAAGAAAGCATTCTTGACATCTAATTGGTACATGTTCCAATTCTTGGATGCAGCTACACTCACCAATACTCTGATTGTTTGCATCTTAGCCACAGGAGAAAATGTCTCCTCATAATCAATGCCTAGGGTTTGTGCAAAACCTTTGGCTACCAACCTAGCTTTGTACCTGTTGATTGTACCATCAAAGTTCCTCTTTAGTTTGTAGATCCATCTGGATCCTATCACCTTCATAGAGTCGTTCTTGGGTACCAAGTCCCATGTGTCACTCTCCTTGAGAGCTTCTATTTCTTCATCCATAGCTTCTTTCCATTCTGGTTTTGTGATTGCCTCTTCATATGAACCTGGTTCTTCACTTAACAAGTTCTCTGCAAGATAAACTGAATGCTTAGTTACAAGAGATGTATCATACCCATATCTGATAGGCTTCTTACTTTCTCTCTGAGATCTCCTCATTGCTTGAGCTGAAGATTCTGGTATATCCTCAAGCTTCTTCATCTTTAACTTGCCTTTGGACTTCCATGCCTTGAATTCTTCAAGATTGATTGTGTCATCATCTTCTGAACTTGAGTCTTCCTTCTGGATTGGTTCCTCCTTTGAGAGTTTTGGAAACTCCTCTTCCAAATCATAGGGTAGACTAACCTTCCTGCATTCATTCTCATACCATGAGTCATTCTCATCAAAGATGACATCTCTGCTTACCTTGAACCCTTTATTGGTTGGGTTGTAGAATCTGTACCCTTTTTTATTTAAGTCATAACCAATGAAAATACATTTTTCTGCTTTAGGGTCTAGCTTTCCCCTTACCTGTGAGGGAATATGCACATATGCTACACAACCAAAGATTTTGCAATGATCCAATGATGGTCTCTTACCATGCCAAGCTTCATAAGGTGTCATTCCATCAAGAGACTTTGATGGCAACCGGTTTATGAGATAGGTGGCAGTAGATACACTCTCTGCCCAAAGATAATTTGGAAACTTCTTTTCATTAAGCATGGACCTGGCTGTTTCAACTATAAGTCTATTTCTTCTTTCAGCTACCCCATTTTGTTCAGGTGAGTACCTTGTGGTTATCTCCCTTTTGATGCCTTTTTCCTGCAAGAAGTCCTCAAACTCATTGGAGAAGTATTCACCTCCTCCATCTGACCTTAGCTTCTTCAAGTTCCTTCCTGTTTGATTTTCAACTAGTGCAAGATATCTTTTGAAACAATTAAACACTTCATCCTTGTGCTTCATAAAGTATAACACAGTCCATCTGCTATAATCATCAATGAAAGACACATAGTACCTTGATCCTGAAATGGAGGGATCCTTGCTATGTACCCAAACATCTGTGTGCACCAAGTCTAGGTAGTCTTCATGCATAAAGCCTTTCCTTGTATAAGGTAACCTGTGAGACTTACCAAATTGACAAGCACCACACTTGTAAATCATGTGTTGCTTGGATACATTAGGTATCCCAAGCACACATTGATCTCTGCTCATTTGCTTCAAGGTCCTTTCACCTATGTGCCCTAGTCTCTTGTGCCATATTTCTAATTCTGAAAGTGTTTGATCCTTGTAATTGTATAAAGCAATGTTTTTGGTGTCTTCTAGCTCAAAAGTAAATAATCTACCTGATTTTTCTCCCTTGGCTATCCTTTTGAATCCATGTCTTGGGTCCTCCACATATGCTCCATGTTGAGTGAATCTGATCTGCAAACCTTTCTCCACAATCTGACCAACACTCATTAAGTTTTTGGTAATAGTTCGTTCATAAAGTACCCTGGTCAATATGTTCTGGTTACCATCACAAGTTTTTATATTTCCAATCTTTACTATAGAATGCTTAGTATCATCACCTGTCTGTACTTGATGTTTGCCCTTGGGTTCTTCAAGATCAGAGAGTAGTGCCACATTGCCAGCTACATGATTAGAACACCCTGAATCAATATAAAACAGATGGTCATCATTGATACCTGACTTGGAAGTCATATTCATGATCAATAGGGAGTCATCTTGCTCCTCTGTGTAGTTGTTGTAGTCTTTCCTATTTCTGAATCCTCCTTGGTAATTACCATTGTGGTTGTAATTGTTGTTGTAGCTATTGTTGTAGCCATTGTAGCCTTGGTGTTGGTTGAACCTTCCTCTGCCTTGAGAGTATCCACCTCTTTGATAGCCTCTTCCTCTCTGATTTTTGTAGTTTCTATAGCACTCATCTGTGGTGTGGTTAGACAATCCACAAATATTGCATGGTGATGAATTGTAGGGTCTTCCCCTACCTTGCTTACCTCCTCTGCCCCTGCCTCTTGAAGATCTACCTCTCCCTGCATAGTTGGCTTGGGAGGTAGACCCTTCATCCTTTTGCTTTTTACCTTTACCTTTGTCTTTAACCTTTTTTTCAGTATATAGGGCAGAAGGAGTGTTACCTTTAGATGTATCTCCAACCTTTGTGAACTTTGCTTCATGTGTGAATAGTTGGCCCATCAGAGTTGTGAGATCTGGGGTATGTATGTCCATCTAGAGATCCAATGCAGTGGTGAAGCTTTCCCACTTATCATCTGCCTTTAGTCCATTGGTTACTTGCCTTACTATTTGTTCCTCTTCAATCTCCTCTCCTATGCTTGATAATTGGTCTGCCACATCCTTGATCTTGGTCACAAATTCTGAGACTGACTGCTTTGGTTGCTTCCTAAGGGTTGTGAATTCAATCCACAATTGATTCTTCCTGGCCCTTGTATTAGATGAAAAGTATGATGACAAGGTTTCCCAAGTTTCTTGGGAAGTCTTACAATTCCTGATGTGAGGTAAAAGGAAATCAGATATAGAGTTAAGAAGGTAAGACCTTGCCAATGCATCTTTTGCACACCATGTATTAAGCCTTTCTTGCTCTTCCTTGGTGGGTAGACCCCTTGCTTTGAATGAGGGCAATTCCTCATCTCCTGATATGAATCCAAACAGACTTCTTCCTTGTAGATAGGTCTTCATCCTCACAGACCAAGCTTGATAATTGTTCCTGTCCAATTTATCAATGAATGAAGGAAAACCATCTCCCATGTTACCTTGTTTGCTCTGATACCACTGTTGGGAAAGATGGATGGATCCTCCAGAAGATTGAGTTGGTGCTGCTAATCCTGCTTTGCACCAGCCCTCAGTGACTCCAGATATGATTAGTAGACACCCTTAGCTTCCAAATGATACCAAGAGATCATATATGTACTTTGCAAATGATGTATGTAGTGATCAAATCAAAACAGACTACTTGATACTTCACAAATCCAAGAAAACTTGCTATTTTGGTATTGACACCTGCTCAGAGTTATACTCAGTATGACCAGTACACTTACAATTGGCAAAATTCCTTTTAGAGGTATTCTATTAGCTTAGTAAGCTACCATTTTCAAGTGGAATGAGATAAAATGATAAACTATACTCAGAGAAATCACTTTAGCAAAATTATGGACACCCCCGACTTTTTAGGAAATATGCAGACAAATACCAGTGAGCACTTCGACCACGATTTCTCGAGATTGGCTGAACCAAGTTGCTTCAAACTTTGTATGCTTGTAGTGTGCTTTGAGCTGAATCTACCATGCTTTGAATCACTTGATTTGATGTACTAGGCACTGAGATATGCCTCTTTGAAGTTGACAGACTTGAAGTAGTATACTCAGAGAATACAGAGTTGATGTATGTAAATGTATGTATTGATTCACATTAGTTTACAAACTCATTGGCATGCCAAGCATTGCCTAATGAGGTAGAGATGTGTGAGCTATAGTGTAGCTCTCTCACACACTCATCGATAGCAGGAATGAAGCTCGGAAGGACTCTCTCTGCCCGCGAGTTTTCTTCTCGCTTTTATATAAGTTGGAGGTTGATTTGAATTTCAAATTCAAATCTAAGACTTCCTATAATCACTCCTCTAAAAGTAGGGAGATATTCTCTCAACTCATACCATCTAATTCCACGAATCTATCAAGTAGGTGTATCCATAAGATTCCAAGTCATTTTGACTTTTACATGGGTAAAGTGGTAATAAATTACAAGCATAAGTTCCTATGGTTCTTCTCACATGTTGAGTTTTCAAGAACAAATCCAAGCCAAGTGTGAGGGCTTGCAAATTACACCAACACACAAGATGTGTTTTATACACTCAAATGACATGCCTTTGTTCCCAAGTGGTGCATTCAACTATGGCTACGTAGAGCATCCAAGTGAGGTTCAATGGGCTGAGAAGTTCTACCAAAAAGTAGAGAATTTTCAACCAAACATGGTTGAAATGTTCTAGCAAGACATGGCTTGAAGTGCTTGAAATTTCCAACCACATATGGCTGAACATTTGATTCCAAATATGGATGAAAATGAGCATGCAATTTAGCCCACACTATATATACATGTTGATGGTGTATTACATAATGAATGGATGGTTATCAAGGGTGCAAAAACCATGCCAACATAGTTGAAACAAACTTTGTAGGATAGAAAATTGAGTGCACCTTTACTTTTTAGAACAAGATCAAGCTCTCACTATGCATCAAATAATGTTATGGATTATCCTCTCATTGCAATATGTAATGAAGAGCTACTTACTTTTCATGATGCATGTGATGATCCACATTGGATGAGTGATATGAAATAAGAAACTAATTCCATACATAAGAATGGTACTTGGAAATTATGTGAATTGACAAAAAAAAAATCTCATTGGTGTTTACAAGACCAAGAGAAGTTAAGATCGTAGCATTGTTCACTACAAGTCAAGATTGGTTGCTAAAGGATATACACAACAATATGGCATTGACTATAAGAAAACATTTGCACCTACTTCACACATGACTACCATTCATATTGTGGTTGCATTGGCTACTGTGTTGACCTAAGTATCGACTTAGGGACTTGCGGAGAAAGAGACTATACCTCAATCCCCTCACAAGTGCATATAGTGGGGATACACACCTTTAATTATCAATCCAAAGAGTATACAAACCTAGCCGAGTGTATGAGGACATGCAATCATGTAATGATCAATGCAAGTGAACTACTCAAAGAATGTAAATGAGGCAAAGACTTATCCAAACAAGCTCCAACTGTTGGTCAAGGCGAAACGATAATTGGTGCAGCAGCCGTCAGTATTTTGGACTTTTCTCCCAGCTTCGAACTCCAAATATAGCAAATAGCATATGCGTTTCAAAGCTCTCGAGAAGACGCATCCAATGGCAGTGGTTTCACTCAATTCTGACGCTCGTACTTCAAGTTATGAGCGAAATACTGAGTCGCGGGAATACTTTCCTACACTTCAGCACTTCCTACACTTCGCACACACCTTTCCTACAGCAAAGAAACACTTTCATGGATAGACAACACTCACAAGCACTCTTTCCAAGCAATACACATGCATACAAGCTCACGAAGAAGAAGATAAGGAGGGAAGAAGACACAAATTCGAATTTCTGTGCTCTCTATTCTCACAATGGCAAAAAGTTCTTTACAAAGAGTCACTTTTGACTTATATACTAGTGCCGTAAGTTTGGTCCTTTCACACAAGTGACCGGCACTTTATTCACTAAAAGACTAATTTTCTACTATTTTACATGGGTAAGCTTCTAATCTTCTGTGGGGATGCATCTAGAGGACTCCTCTAGTGCCTTTACAGCGGATTATATTACAAGAATGATTATGATACAAAAATATGATGTCCAAATCGGAAAAATTTTGGGGCCCGTCTTTTTCTCTGCTTTGTGCGCTCTTTAGCTCTGCAACACTCTCCCCCTCTTCGTCTCTGTCGTCCCTTGACAGACTTTGCTTCTTGTCATCAGTTTGTTGTCCGCCCGCACCCAGTGGTCAGTATTGTCTGATTCTTGATCTTGCATTACGTTTTAGAGGCGCTCTGATTTGTCCTGGTTGCACACATCGGACCTTGCTGTGTTATTCACTTCTTTTCACTGCACGCAACCTTTGCCCATCGTTACCTGTTTATAAAACAGGTGTTCAGTTTTGACGGCCTCTTCTTAATTCTTGTTTTACATTCTCTGGGCCTGATGCATTCGCCTTGCTTGCCCGCAACCCTCGGAGTTAGACTGACGACCTGATATTCCACAGTCTAATTCACCTATAGGTTCCTTAATTCTGGGTTGCCACGCACGCCACCAGTGGAAGGTCTGAAGATGTGGTGCTTCAGTCTTCGATCTGGACCTTCCAGAGATCAAGAGGTTGAAGCACCCATGTGGGTTACGTCCTTTCCTTGGTGTGCGTGCCCCTGCGGGGCTCTGTGCAGAGATGGTTGTTGCGCCCCTACGGGGCTTCTTGCAGAGATATATCTTCAGATATTGCTTTTTAGTGAAGCTGCTTCTTTCGTTGTCTTCTTCTTTTCTTCTTTTTACTCGATTCTCCCTCAACACTGCCCCCCTCCTGGACTCTGTCGTCCCCGACAGGCTTTGATAAGCGACGGGCATATGTTTGATAAACTCTTTGCTCTGTAGCATTCGGCTGATTGGCTTCACGTATCATGAGTTGTTTCCATTGTTCTGCCTTCACACCGTCATTGGGTGGCTGTCTGTGATCTGCGAAGAAGCTTAATTCATATGCTACGAGTCTGGCATTCAGGTTGGATGACATCTTCAAAAAGATCTCTGAATCTATTTCAAAGAATCCTGTAAAAAACGCTTCTTCAAATGTCTGCATATATGGACTTGGCAAGAACATAAGCCTGGAGTAATAAGCCATTATAGTTGGTCTGCTTGGCATCACTGATAGATCAAAAATAAGTATGTCTGTGCCCTGATTAATTCCAATAAAATTCAAAAAGGTGTATGCCGCATGGTTGAAAACTTTCAGTACAGTGAGTAGCATACTAAGTATTTTATTTGTCATTTTGACAGCTAAATCTGGTACTGTCGCATAATTTTGTAGCCAAAATTCTATGGTCTTGACCATATAATCCTCCGTTGGCAAATAGTTATGTGGAGGGCTTGGAAGTAGCGGATAATTCAGCCACTGATTATTTATTGTACCATTCCTTTGCATGTCCAAAAATGCTCTAGCTTCTCTTCTACGAGGTACAGGACAAAATGCAGGGTTTACCTGCAGGGAATATGGAGCAGCTTGCCAGTGTATCCTTAGTGTCGGATGTTTCTCCAAAAACTTTCTTCTCCAAACTGGCTGTGCGGCTTCAAATTCTGCTTGAGTGAAATTGAATGTGTCATTCTTGAAGTTGAGCTGCTCATCAGGGCTCGTTTTTGTGATCTTCTTTATATATTGACGTGTTTTCTCTTTCAGTAATCCGTATGGAATATTGAAAGGCTTCATAAGCGTCTCTAAGTCTTTTCCTTTGATCTTTGCTTCTTTCATGACTTTAATAACTTCATTTTCAAAATTTTCCGTCAATCGGGACACCACTAGTGCCCGTTCCTTCTGACTTATTTCTGCAGTATATGGCATAGGATGATCATCATGTGGATCCGCCACCTGCTCACGTATTGGAGAATGATAGATCGGGTGAGATAGAGGGCTTACCTCTACCTCGTCAGTAGGATTTTCCTTTTTTGGCACTACTGATGTCCCGATCGGTGCTTTGTCTTTCGTCTGATTCTTTAGCTGTTCTATGCATTCATCTTTTTCTTTTATTGTTTGCATGGCTTCTCCGAGTGCTTCTTTGGTTGCCAATAGTTCCTTACCTATGTCACCTACATGATCCATATTTTCACTGTAGCTTTGGACCAGTTTGGCATTCACCTTTTGTAGTTGACGCTTCAGTTCACTGGTTTCATTGGCATATCTGCTTTTCCATTCTTCTATCTGGGCTTGTTCTTGCTTTAGCAGCTCTTCATATTTCAAGATCTGAACCCGTAATTCTTGATCTTTGGTTTTTGTGGATTCCTGTTGTATGAGTGGTTGATCATATAATAAAGACTTCATTAATTCTTTATTTCTGTTGCGTAGGCTGTCGTTCTCTTCCATATATAGCTTGAGTTGTTGCTCTAAAATCATGCTTCGCATCTTCATTTTCTCTTTCTCAGCCTCGCTTGCTTCGTGTAATCTTTGCAACTCGGTTAGTTGTGTATGCAGCTGTTGATTCTGAGCACTGGATTCTTCATGTTGTGTCTTGATTGCCAACACTTCAGTACTTTTGTTTGCTAATTCTTTTTGTGCTGCAATCAATTGTGCCGATAGCTGTTCACTCATGAGTTGAAACTGATTTTTTTCTCTTCTTGCTTGATCATACTCGGCATCTATATCCATCATCTGTTGTTGAGTGTCCATGGCTGTTTGAATCATCTGCTTTACTACAGGTTTCAACTGCGTAACATCCACGTTAAGCCATGTTTTTGGTATTGCCGGTTCTTCTCCGGTATTGACGTCTTTGCCCTGAGCAATGTGTAATGTAGTGTCATGGGGCTGCCTAATCTGAAGCTGGATCCTTGGCTCAGCCCCCATGTGTTCTTTATTTCCCTAAGGTGTGTCATCAGGCACCTCGATCACGGTCTGTTCTTGGTGTTGGAGCTCCTTCGTTTCCTTACTCACTGGAGTTTGATCTTCCTCTTTAATAGGTGGTTTTACATGTATAACACCAGTGGTTGTATCTTCCTTGATGCTTATTTTTGTAGTGTCATTCAATTGAATGACGTGCTCTGGTTCCATAGATTCTTCGACTTTCTTTTCCTTTTCTTCCTGATTTTGTGGCGTCACTTCCACTTGATCTATCTCGTTCCATTCATCTTCGTGTGTTTCTGTCCGAATGTCAGTATCTAATGTATCTTTTTCAGGGCTGGATTCTGTGTTGGTACTAGAATCATCAATGCCAAGCTCTTTGTATCTTCCAGTTTGTTTCGGTGTTTGCTCTAGATTCCGTTGTGTCTTCTCTTGACTAGCTTGTCTATAATGATGACCCTGAATATTTAAGTTCACTTGCCCTTGCATATACTGATGTGTTTCCTCAAGAGCAGCGGACAGATCTCTCTTTGTAATCGGTATTTGAGCCGTCGTGACCTTCGGTAAGAGATGCGTTCTCTTTGATTGTGGTGTTGCTTGGGCTTCCTCTTCCCGTAAACGCTTCGTACCCTTCATGGGTTTCTGTGTGCTGGTTCCAGCTTCTTCCACCATAGCTACTGCTTTCTTCTTCTTAGGGATCGTAGCTGATTTTACGTATCTTGCTAGTCCTTCCGAGGTTGGCATCTCTCTCAAACAGTGCTTCATTTCTAAAGCTTCATAAATCAGTAATGTAAGAGCTGAACTGCCATTCAAAAACTTCTTTTGCCCCCACTTCTTTTGTGCTTCAAACAATCTTTCTTGGACATACCCTGTTAGATTGATTTTGTTTCCCATTTGCCTCATGGCATGCGATAATAGTTGGACTACTATCTTCTGTGGAGCTGTATACCTGTGCATGCTGGGAAAGCAAAAATGTTGATGTACCAATCGCACAGCATCTTCTATGTCAATTCTATTTATCTCCAAGAATGATCTCTTCTTAGGATCATGGCATTCTTCTTTCACACTAGTAATGCCTGCTTGATTCCATCCAAAAGCTTTATTAATTAATTCGTGTGTGAATTGGATGGTCTTCCATGTCCCGACTTTATCCAATACTCGGGCTTCTGGGACTGATATTTTTGTTGCGGCAGGCTGCATGGTATTCATCACCTGTGCACACCTCTGAAAGTCTGGTACATATATAGGCAGTTTAAGAAATGCCTCTATTCCTGCTTGTGTCCATACATCCTCAATATGAGGTAGTCCTTGTATGATCGTTTTGAAATCCTGAGACATGATTGGAAAGTAATGATCTGTGTCCATAATTTTGATTGTAGCCATGAAGATTAGCTCTGCCACTGGTTGATCATCTCTGAACCAATGACCTCTTGCTTTTGTTACTGATTCTAATGGAAGAAGTTGTACCTCTTCTTGCTGTGTAGATTCGGAATCAGTGGAAGCCATCTGCACTCAATATAGAGCATGAATTAGTATCCATATGTTCTCAGAAATCCTCCTCTATATGTTGGTTATAAGTTCGATGTTGCTCCGAGTGAATGGTGTCGTCCCTTTCCCGTGTGTGTGAGAAAGGTAATACCTGGATCTTTTACATTTTTGTGTATTTTTATATTTTTTGCTGAAAAGAAAACAGAAAAGTTAGTCCATAGCCGAAGCGGTTATTAAATTTTTTTTTAATTTATTTATTTATTTTTATTTTTTTTGTGGTATTTTCTTAATATATGTACAAGTGCTCTCCTATTTCTCCATTAGGAAAATGTGCTTGACTATCCTGAAATAGAAGAAGGATGTGCCAAATGCTTGGCCTTGTAATGTGGCCCTATCATGCATACTTGGGATCTCGACAACTCCATATGTGTGCAATTGGAAGTAGTTGGTGTATGCATGCCGTCCAATTTGTCTTTCGGTATCCAGATTTGCTTCATTGTGCTGGGCTTCGTTGTATATTGCCCCCTTCCACTGAATGTGGCTCGTTTCCTCTTGTTGTAGATCTGCTTAGTCTGCTTTGTGAATTTCGGGGAGGGTCGGGTTGCCCTTGCAGACTCTTTTTTTCTCCAGTAACTCTTTATTTGTGGTTGTTTTGCCTGTGGATTGCATTGGTTCTTCTTGTTTTGGGGATCATCCTTTCAGTTTATTTTCCTTGGAATGCAAGAATTCGGAACCCATATTTGGGATCGATCGTGTTGAGCAGCTACGACTTTCTTCGGAATCCAAACTGTAGTAATTTGTCGATGATTTCGCTGTTCAGATGGAGTTGGTTTTTGCTGTGCTCCTTTGTTCTGATGTCGGTTGTGCTTTTGTCGTCGAAGATACTCCTCCACTTGATCTTTCTTAATCCACGCTTCATTAGAAGATGGAATAGGGTATATTTGAATGGTGACAGATTTTGAATTACTCTGAGGCTTAGTCTCTCTAATGCATTGTGTTTCAGTGAGGTTGATTTCAGTTTGACTGATACTCTCAAGACTTGCTAGACTAGAACAAGGTGTGCAAGCAGAATTCAATGTGTCCGCACATATAGTACTCGATGATGGTGTATTTATAGTGCAGGTAATCATACATTCGGGACTTTGTTTGTTAGAATGCACAATTTGCTCCATGCTTCCAGATTTTAATGGTCGTTCGTCTAGCAGACTGAATACTTCACGATGTCCTATCCTGGCTGAGATATATCCTAACGCCAATTGAATGGTCACCTCGTATTCGTAAATCCAGTCTTGACCTAACACAACTTCTTCAAGTAAATCTTGGTCATGACACACTAACAGCTTTTGTTCCATGGTGTTGTTGCCAAGATGCAATGGTAAGGTGATCTCACCTATGCATTGAGTAATTGTTCCTCCTATTCCTATCAACTGGGCCATTGATGGGCGTACTATCTCTTTGAGTTTTTGGGTCAAAGAAAGCTTAATGCAGCTTACGGCTGCTCCTGTATCAATAAGAGCATTTATCAAGTGATACTCCGTTTTTGCGGCTCCCAAATTTAGATATGGTTGTGTTCTTTGCGATCCTAGGTTTTGAGTGGCTCTAAAATTAGCCATCGGGATGAGTTCTTCTCCTTGACGATATCTTTCATCGCGCTCTCTCATCCACTCTTTTCGTTTCTTTATCCTTTCCAATGCTTCTTGTCTCGCTTCTTCTCGTATTCTTTCCTCTTCTAAGCGTCTGTTCTTACCTTTGTTTAATCGAGACATAGTTTCTTCTGTTAATGGTTCTAGGTATTTTTTTACTCTACACCCACTGATGTAGTTTGGTAACACGTCTCCATCTAAGGTCGCTAAGCTGATGGCTCCACTTGTAGATACACGATTAATGATTAATGGACCATATCCTCTCTTTTGCAATTTCTTAGCATGTTGTTTCAAAGTGTATACCAAAACTAAATCTCCTTCCTTCAATTTTTTGTCCTTGATATGAGCATCAAAGTAGGCTTTTTGTCGTCTTTTTGCAGCATAAATACCTGCTACTGCTTGTAACCTAGTTTCATGAAGCTTTTCTATTTGGTCCAATTGAGCTGATAATTCATGGCCTGTCCACTCGTAAGTAGTTGCTACTCTAAGAGTGGGAATCAAGAAATCAATTGGCAAAATAGCATTTTGTCCATACACTAAGTTAAAAGGAGTAGTGCCTATTGCAGTTTTATAGGCTACTCGGAATGCCCATAAAGCATGGTGTAACTGCTTATCCCAATCTGATCTACCGTTGTTAACGATTTTGGTGAGAACAGTACACAAGATTTTATTTGAACTTTCTGCTTGTCCATTTGCTTGTGGGTTATAAGGGGCAGATTTCTTATGAATTACCAGTAATTCATTCAATAAGGCTTCTATTACTTCATTAACAAAGTGCGTTCCTCTATCACTCACAATCTCTATAGGTAGTCCAAATCTAGTGAAGACGTTCTCGAAGAGAAACTTGGCTGTAGTTCTTGCGTCATTCTTCGTTGTTGCCTTTGCTTCAACCCATTTGGTCAGGTAGTCTGTGGCTACAATTATGTATTCGGCATGTGACCCTTTTGCTGGTGGGCTAATAGGTCCTATAAAGTCTATTCCCCACTTCGTGAAAGCTCTAGCACTCATCATGGGCCTAAGTGGCATCTCATCTCTTCTAATAGGATATTTCGTTCGTTCACAAGTATCACACCGTTGCACATATGTTATGGCGTCTTGATGTAGAGTTGGCCACCACATTCCAGCGAAGAGGATCATTTTTGCTGTTTTGTCTGCAGAGAAGTGTCCTCCTGCGGCTCCTGTATGGGCCATCTCTAAGACAAAGAGATATTCATTTTCATGAATGCACATTCTTAATTGGTTATCTTTCCCACGTTTAAAGAGTTGTTTCCCTATAATGGCATAATCCTTACTTTGTTCTTCCAGAGCACGCTTCCTTGCTGAAGTAGCTCCGTCAGGGTACTCTTGAGTTTTCAAGAACTTTACTAGAGGCATACTCCATCTTGGTGCTATTGTAGAATAGCATAATGTAGAGTTCTCATCTGGGATTTGTTCTTGACAGGTTTGACAGGTTGACACATAGTTATGTGCATCTCGTTGCATGGTTGGCCAATATATGCCAAATCTCTTGAGTGTTTGCCACGTTCCATTTGCATTCAAATGAGTGTTCCATTGGTTTATGTGTGCTTTCTGAAGCCACATTTCTTGTTCCTCTTCTTCCACGCATCTCATCAGTAATCCGCTTGAATCCTGGTGGTACAAACTTCCCGCAATGATGTGAAGATTCTTGGTCCTCCAGAGATCTTGCGTTTGGTTTGGTGTGATCCCATCTTTAGGTCCATGTGTAAGTATAGGGATCAATTTTTCTGCCCACTGAGGACATACTTCCAGGTTAAAGAGATAAGTGTCTGGCAGGTCATCGGGTACTCCTATGGGTGGTTCTCCATGGGTCATTCGAGATAAGTGGTCTGCTCTTATGTGGGTGTTTCCTTTCTTGACTATTACCTCAAAATCAAATTCCATTAGCAATAAAAACCATCGTACTAGTCGTCCTGTATTACAAGGCTTGTTGACTAGGTACAATAGGGCTTGATGATCAATGAAGAATTTGAATTTGTTTGCCAGTAAGTAATGTCTGAATTTCTTGACTGCGTATACCATCCCTAGACCTTCTCTCTCCGTAGTAGTATAATTGCGTTCCGCTTGATTTAACTGTCTACTGGCATAGGCTATCGGGTGGTCTAATTTTCCTGTGTCAGCTGGTTGAGCTAAGATGCAACCAGTGGCAAACTTGGAAGCATCCACATGAATGTGAAACGGTTTATTCCAGTTGGGGACTCGAAGGATGGGTGCTGAACTCAATCGATTCTTTAACTCATTAAAAGCTTTTTCACATTCTTCGGTCCAATTAAATAGAGTCAATAATGCATAAAGAGGTCTAGCAATTATGGCGTACATATGTATGAATCTTCGATAGTAACCACAATGTCCCATAAATGCTTGAACTTCTTTAGCAGTCTTTGGTCTTGGTAAATCCAAAATTACTTTAATTTTGTCTTCGTCCGTTGAAATCCCATTCTTAGAGACAATATGTCCTAAGATTTTTCCTTGTCGCACCATGAAGACACATTTTTCCGGATTGAGGCATACTCGATATTGTCGACATTTGACAAAAATCTTTTCTAGTTCAGGGATGTGCTCTGATCGTATAGCTGAATATGTACAAAGATCGTCCACGTATACCTCCATACTTTTTCTCAGAAATTCCTTGAACACATGACACATCAATCTTTGGAAAGTAGCTGGGGCATTCGTTAAACCAAAAGGCATGACTCTGAAGGCGTATACTCCCCATTCAGTTGCAAATGCTGTCTTATGTTGGTCCTCAGGAGCAATGGCTACCTGATTATACCCTGAAAAGCCATCTAGAAAACTATAAACTTCCTTCCCTGCTACCCTTTCCAAGAGATGATCAGTGATTGGTAAGGGGTAGCTATCCCTTATGGTTGTGGCGTTCACTTTTTTCAAATTGATGCACACTCTTAACTTTCCATTCTTTTTTGGTACAACCACCAAGGGTGACACCCATTCCGTGTGCTCAATTTCATAGATGAATCCAGCATCTAATAACTTATCTATTTCCTCTTTTATCTTGGCTGAATACACATCATTATAAGTATATGGTCTCTGTTTCGAAGGTTTGGCTTCGGATGTCATGGGGATTCTATGTGCACATATAGATGGATCTACTCCCTTTAAGTCCTTATAAGTCCAAGCAAAAACATCCCGGTATTCTCTTATGAGTCGAATTAACTCTTGTTCTTCTTCTAATGAGACGTCCTGTCCTATGAAGGTACATCGTTCTTCTCCTCCTTCCATAGTTACCACTATTTTCTTGGTTTGTTCATTATTATCATATGCTATTCCAGGTTGTGCTTCTCTTTTAGGCATTTGAATAGCAATTTTCCTTTCCTCCACTTCATATTTTTTAAAATGAGCTGGTACCTCAAATTGGTCTTGTGGTCTGTTTTCTTCATCTTCTAATTCCCTTTCAACTTCTAATTCCCCTTTCTGTGTAAGTTCTTGGTGTTTCTCATTGGTGGTGATATTTATGTTGGTAGTACCATTTCCTAGATCCATGGGTTCAGGTTCCATTTCAATGCTCTCGTAGTCCTCCTTCCAGTCTTTCTCGATCACTTCTCCTTCTTCTGCCTCCTGGAGGACTACCATATACAGGCTAACATCATAACCCTCCTCATCGATACATTCGTTCATGGTCACTACTTCTTCGTTTACACAGACATCGAGGGTAGCTAAGATTTCCATCCAACCATGAGGTTCGAATTCTTCATCCGGAAATACTTGTGGCATATAGGCTGGATCTTGTACAGACCTCACTATTCCTTGTTTCTGCTGCCATCCTTTTCTTCTCTCTTCTTCCTTCTTTGCAGCTTGACATATCCACAGATGAGTGTCCTCGTTCATCCAGGATTGATCACTAGAACCTGCACTATGAACAGATTGATCGTCTTCCTCTTTATGGATTTGATTCCATTGTAGAGGTGGAACATCTTGATACGTGTATGTATGTAGGTTTATCCTAGTGGTAGTTCCTGCGTGTTGTAGGTATACTGCATCTTTTCCCCAATCTTGTACGACCTTTAGCTGTCTCATGAAAGGCCTTCCCAAGATCATTTCATAATTGCTTGGCCTTTCGAAGTGACAAATTGCTAAGGTGTGTTCGAATTCCACTCCACAAGTAGTGAAGACTACTCGTTCCAACAATCCTAAGGGTCTTTCCGTATGTCCATCTGCCATTTGTATTTTCATGCGTGTTGGTCTTAATGCTGGTTGTCCCCATTTCTCCCAAATTTCTTTGGTAGCAATGCCAACACCAGCTCCTGAATCTAGTATGGCTTTGGTAGTGTAACCCCTATAGGTGATTGGAAGACAGGTATTTCCTTGATCTCCTTCGCTAAAGTCTCCTACCTTATCCACTGGAATTCTCACTGTTTTTACTTCGTCAGCTATCTCTTTCTTTTCCTCCTTGACTTCCCATTGATTGATCAATTTCTCTTTTAAGTGTGGTTTTACCTTTAACAGTTCTTCAAATGTCAGGGTACATGGGATTTTCACCTCTCTAAGACGTTGTATGATCTCAGATGTTTGGACTGATGGGTTCGTTTCCCGTCTCCTTATTGATGGAATGCGATACAATTCTGAATTGTGCTCGTATTCCCCTGTGTAGTTGGGTAGTTCCTTTACATCATCCTCTTCTTTGTCACTCGCATCCATTGGAAAAATTTCTTCTGAATTTAGTTCAGGTATTGAACCCTCTATTTCATTTTCTGCTTCTAATTCTTCAAAAGGCGGTTCCATTCCTTCCACCTTCTTCCATTTGTCCTCTTGAACTCGTGCCCATAGATCCTTAGTCCATTCTCCTTCCACTTCGGGAACTATGGATCCTTCCTTTCTCTTAACACCAAATTCATCATTCTGAAGTCTATTTACTTCAGGCTTTTCCTGAGTGTTTAGGCACTCTTGGAATTCTCCTTCGGAAATTCGGTTATTGGGTAAAGGTGGTGCAGGTTTTTCTAAGGTTTGTTGTGCAACTTCTATCAATTTCTTGCAGATTTCTAACCTTTCTTTCTCTAAGTCGCCTCTCGGATATTCTCTCTCATGTTGCTCTATGGAAGGTCCTGCTTTTATTCGTGCCTTATATGCCTGAATCCACATGGCTAATTCTTCAGGCATAGGATCTGCTAAAACTGATCCTACCTCCTCCCTTTTATTCTCATTTTTATTTTTTTCTTCCACTTGCGGTTCCTTCGTTGGTTTCTGTTTACTCTTTTCATTTTCCTTCTTTTGTAATAACTTTTTTTCTTTTATCCTATCTCTCCGGTTCTTCCATTTTTGTGACCTTTTACTGGCGATACTTTTCTCTGGTTCTTCGGAGTCTTCTACTCTGTGAGGGATGGGTGCATTCCCCTCTTTGTCACTTTGATTATTCTCTTTCGTTTTATCAGGGGTCTCTCTAGCTTTGGCTCTTGTTATTGCTTTTAAAGGTACTGTGTACTCTTTGTCGCTCCCTGATGATTCAATCACTTCTATCACATTAATCTGCACGTTAGATGTGACTTTGTTGGGGTTCTTAGGACAATCTCTGAAAAGATGTTCCTTACCACAATCGCTACAGCAGCCTTCCCAAATTCGTTGTGGTGGTGGTGGGTTTGGTAATGTACATTCTCTAATATAGTGGTCACCTCCACATCTGTAGCATGGTCCTCTGGGTACAGGCGGTCTATTCATTGGTCGAGGTGGCATGGTTGCTCTAGGAGCTGTGTACATTAAGGATACATAATCCTGCTCATAACTGTATGAACTATCTGGTATTTCCATGCCATAAGCATATGGTTCATGCAGTTGTCCATATTCCGTTATTGAGCTTTCATAAGTAGAGTATGTTCCTTGACTAGAGTCGTAAAATGAGTCATATGATTCTCCACTAGTCAAAGGTGTGGCTGGCACTATAGCCCTCTCTAAATTTTCTTCTGGTTGGGCCATCTTGACTGGGACAACGTTCTGAGGATGGGGCGGTTGTTGTCCTAGTACTGGTTGTGGTTGTGTGTGTCCTTGATATGCGTATGGTCGTGGTACTGGCGCCTGCGGCTGATAAGAGGGATATCTAAAGGCTTCACCTCCTTGATCTCTTTGGGGATATCCATACGGTCTCGCATAAGGCTGGGTGGGTCTGGTTTGCCTATTGTAGGGGCAATTCTCTGTGCTATGGTTTGTATACCTTTGCTCTACACTGCAATATTGTAGAGGTCCGGGGACAGAGGGTCTATGATAAGCATAGGCAGGTGGTGGGACCACTCCCCTAGTACACAAGTGAGAAGGGTGATCTTCTCTGCACTGCATACATCTTCTAAGCATAGGCAGTCTCATAGGATGAGTGGGATAATTTCTCTGTCCTTGAACGTTCAGTTTTTTTGCTACCAAATCTGCTATTTCTTCCACATTGTTTTTAGAGTTTGATGTGCTACTGGCTGACTCTTCGCTTTTCAAACTAGTATTTTCAAGTCTTCTGCAAGGTTGTCTTCTAGGTCTATACATTCCTTCATACACTCTTGCAGAGTTTGAACCCTCTTTACATACACTAATGACCTCAAAGTTCCGTTCAACAATCCTTCCAAGAATAATGATACCATTTTGTTTTGCGTCGGTCTCTCTACTACGGGGCATCTGTCTACATATTGTTTGAATCTCCTTGCAGCCAATCTCACTGACTCGGTAGGGACTTGTTTGAAGCTGTGGATTAATGATGAAGAATTGTTTTTAATTCCTGATTTGGTAAATTCTTCAATCATTTCTTGATATACCTGCTCCATGTTCTGAAAGGTATTAGGGTCTAATGGCTGAAACCAAGCCAAAGCTCTGTCTGACAAGGTAAGACCAAAGGACTCATATTGAATCAGAAAGTCATCTACCTGCTCGGCTCTAACTACTTGCTTAAATTCTGCTATGTGGTTGTAAGGTTCACTAGAGCCATCATAGTGATTTCTCATGCACTTGGCAACTTGGATCGGCCTTAGTCGTCTTCCTGCTTCAGGTTGTCTAGGCATCACTGGGAAAATTGGTCTTCCTATTGGTATGCCTGGTCCTCTTACTACCTGTGGTTTGACTGGAGCATGAACTCCATGTCTTGGGTCAATAGCTGGTTGAGGCCGGTAGTTAGGGTTAATTGCAGGCATTGCAAATTGCACATGTGGTCTGACTGGGATCTGGGTTTGTTGTGTTTGTTGTGTTTGTCCCGACTGTTGATATGAATCATTCTGGGATGTTCCAAGTGGGTTCCGTGAAGTAGTGGCTTGATCCCTAGGGGGAAACACTGGGATATTCTGATATTTCAACTCAGCTCTCTCTAATTCTGTTAATGGCCAATATCTTCTCTGATTTTTATCCAAATATGTGATGATGGTGGGGAACTCAGGATCTTGTAACTCATAGATGGTAACTGGATTAGGAGCAGCTTCCCATATAGAAGAATGGGCTCTAAGCAGATGTTCCATCCCATTGATCAAATATACATCTATTAGAGTGTCATCCTGGGGAATCAGGTCTCCTCTCCAAATTTTATTAATCGTAGATCTCCCTCTAGGAGTAGTTACTTGCTCTTCGCTTCCACCTCCATTTAAGCTTGAAGCATTATTTTCTTCACCATGCTCATTAATGTTTTCCGGGTGTTCTGTGACCACATATTGAATATCTCATTTGTCCATGTAAAAACCTCCTACGTATTTGACTGCTGGTCTAGGCACTATGTAAGCCTCTGAAGCCTTCTTCAGTCTGGCCACTGATCTGTTTAGACCATCCAGATAGATAGGGATCTCATTGTGGTTGGTGTTCACATACTCTAAGGAGGTTCTGTATTCTCCCTCGATGATTGACATCATGCCAATCATGGGTACTGTGTTTTGCATATCCTCTGAAGCCATGGGAATTTCTCCTTCTGACTCACTGGAGGTCTCCCAGTAATGTGAACGGTTACTTGGTTCAGCCTTACACTCCCTACAGAAGAAATTAGACTTCTTCGGCTTCCTAGGGTTCTTCCGGATCTCAGGTTCATCCACTTAAGAGCTCTGATTAGACTTTGATACCCTTGGGCCTTTGGCACTCTTCTCTATAGGTAAAAAATGTCTAGAAGACTTGGGTTGGAAAGAAATGAGTAAAAAAGAATTTTGTCAGAACACGATACTTGTCTCCCAAACTCACGATACACGATCTCCAGATTTAGACGATACCCGATACTTGACAAATATCGCGACACTTGCGAAACGATACCGATCGCTTAATGAAATGATACCGATACCTGAAGGTAAACGATACACGATATTCGAAGGGAGACGATACTTGGAATAGACGATACCCGATATGTGGGAAGTATCGCGATCTTTGCTCTAAACGATCTCTGGGCCAAACGATACTTGACTGGACACGATATACGATACTTGAAATCCACGATACACGATCTCTGAATTGAAACGATCGACGATACTCGATATCTGGTAAATATCGCGATCTCTGAAGATCAGACGATACACGATATTTGAACCAAACGATACTTCATACAAACGATACACGATCGGCAATAGGTATCGCGATCTCTGAGAAGCGATACACGATACCTCAGCTCAACGATACTTGATCTCTCGCAAACGATCGCTGGCAAAACGATACTCGATACTTGTCAGGTATCGCGATCTTTAACCAAACGATACTTCTCAAGTATCGCGATCGGCACGAAACGATACACGATCAACGATACTCAATAAACGATCGCTGGCAAACGATCTCTGATCAAGTATCGCGATCGGTATGAAACGATACATGATCGATGGGAAATATCGCGATACTCAACCACAGGAGCAAAACGATACTTGTGAAGTATCGCGATACTCAACCGCGGGAGTAAAACGATACTTGACCCTTAGACAAATTTTAACAATTGTTTTTGAATTTTTGATTTTGCCCCCTTGATCTCCTAGCTCTTCTGTCTTATCCTCACTCTCTGTATCAAACAAAACACTCTTTTTATCCCCTGTAGAACTCAGACGATACCTGGCGCAGATCATTTTACACAGATATTGAATTTTTGAATGATCAGAAGGATCTAGCAATGGAGTGGCTCACCTTTGAAGCTCTGCCACACTCTTCTAGCACCTTTTCTAGCTCAAAGACACTCCACAAGCTCAGTCACGATATTCTGCAGCTCACGATACTCGACGCTCACTCTCACGATACTTGCTCAGAAACACAAGTAACTTGCAAAATGAATTTTTTTGGCTTTTATAGTTGGGATTTTCTTGCTTACAAAAAAGGAAACTTTTCTGAACCAAACTAAACTCTACCCTAATGACTTGATCCACTCTCTAATCACTCCTACTCTACTCCTTCTACTCACTTCCCTAAACTAACAACTCACTACACACACTCCAAGAATGAGAAGTAGCAAGTGCGGCTGAAAATGACTTACCAAAGAAGAGAAGATTTCCACTCCTCCACTTACTTCAAAGCAAAAAGCTACTTACCATCACACGAATGCCTCGGTTTGATTCGTCACTCCCCGGCAACGGCGCCAAAAAGTGTGTTGACCTAAGTATCGACTTAGGGACTTGCGGAGAAAGAGACTTTACCTCAATCCCCTCACAAGTGCATATAGTGGGGATACACACCTTTAATTATCAATCCAAAGAGTATACAAACCTAGCCGAGTGTATGAGGACATGCAATCATGTAATGATCAATGCAAGTGAACTACTCAAAGAATGTAAATGAGGCAAAGACTTATCCAAACAAGCTCCAACTGTTGGTCAAGGGAAAACGATAATTGGTGCAGCAGCCGTCAGTATTTTGGACTTTTCTCCCAGCTCCAAACTCCAAATATAGCGAATAGCATATGCATTTCGAAGCTCTCGAGAAGACGCATCCAATGGCAGTGGTTTCACTCAATTCTGACGCTCCTACTTCAAGTTATGAGCGAAATACTGAGTCGCGGGAATACTTTCCTACACTTCAGCACTTCCTACACTTCGCACACACCTTTCCTACAGCAAAGAAACACTTTCATGGATAGACAACACTCACAAGCACTCTTTCCAAGCAATACACATGCATACAAGCTCACGAAGAAGAAGATAAGGAGGGAAGAAGACACAAATTCGAATTTCTGTGCTCTCTATTCTCACAATGGCAAAAAGTTCTTTACAAAGAGTCACTTTTGACTTATATACTAGTGCCGTAAGTTTGGTCCTTTCACACAAGTGACCGGCACTTTATTCACTAAAAGACTAATTTTCTACTATTTTACATGGGTAAGCTTCTAATCTTCTGTGGGGATGCATCTAGAGGACTCCTCTAGTGCCTTTACAGCGGAATATATTACAAGAATGATTATGATACAAAAATATGATGTCCAAATCAAAAAATTTTGGGGCCCGTCTTTTTCTCTGCTTTGTGCGCTCTTTAGCTCTGCAACAGCTACCCAAGGAGGTTGGAAAGTACATTGCTTGAACATAAAAACAACTTTCTTGAATGATCATTTGCAAGAAAAGGTTTATGTGAAGCAAACTCATGGATTTTCTATGAAAGGGAGAGAGAATATAGTTTTTTGCTTGCATAAAGCTTTATATGGTCTCAAGCAAGCTCTAGATGCATGGTATGACAAAATCCATAAGCACTTGATTACTTGTAGATTCACATGTAGTCCCATTGCAAGCACACTCTATGTACACAAAGATGGGGTTGATCTTAATGTTCTTGTTCTTTATGTTGACAACATACTCGTTGAGCTATCAAGCTCAACATGTGACGAACGAGGATGATATGTATCACTTTTCATTTCTTTGACATGTATAATGGTTACATTGATATATGTTAGGGATACTTCATTGAGTTTTACTAGATTTATCTACTGAAAATGATGGCACATTTGTTTCTTGCGAGCTCACTCATTTGCAGACATTAGGATTTTCTTTATGTACTATTCTTTATATAGTTCACTAATTGTATTTTTGTATTAAGTCTTTCTTGTATATTCTCTTTATGTAACACACAAAGAAGTAGATCATTCCTCCTTGCATCAATCTATGTGTGATCCTCTCTTTGTGAGAGTGTGTGACATCTCTCTTCCTTATCTCCTTTCTCTTGACAATACTCATGACTCGGTCATGTGATGCAAAACTTGGCATCCTTATGGTTGATTTGTAAGATACTTTTGATGTCACTTATCTTGGACTTTTGAGCTACTATCTTGGCATCCAATTTGTATCTATTGAGGGGGGAATCATTACGCATCAAGCAAAGTATGTTGAAAAACTACTTCAGCATTTTGACTTTGAGGATTGCAAGCCAATTTCCACACTAGTTGAGATAAGAATTAGGTTTTCAATTGAGGATTCCGATGATGCATTTGACACTTCTCTTTATCAGCAAGCTATGGGATGTCTTATATATGCATGTAACACAAGGCTATATATATAGTATATAGTTTCCCACATGATTCGATTGATTCATAGCCCTAGCACTAAGCATTGGTTGGTAGTGAAATGTGTGTCTAGATATCTCAAAAGCACCTTGAGTTTTACGTCTCTTTCATTGAAGATATATTCATCCATGCTTGCATGCTTTTATAGATAGTGATTGGGTTGGTTGTGTTATATTCCAGAGATGTACATGCTTGGAGGAATGAGAAGTTCCTTGCTCGAGGGATAGCCCTTGCCTAGTCACCATCTAGAGTTCTCTCTAAGGTCCCTCTACTCATCTGGCCATCATGAGTAGGTCCTCGTATGAACTCTCTGGCTTTTGGCCTTGGCTATCCCCCAAGCAAGGAACTTCTCATTCCTCCAAGCATGTACATCTCTGGAATATAACAGGTTGTTATGATACTCATGTGTCCACTAGTGGTACTTGCTTTTTCCTTGGAGACTCACACATATCTTAGATGAAGAAACAGCCTAGAATGTTGAAATCGATTTGTGAAGATGAGTATTAGGTAGTTCTATACCTATAATGGATTGTATATGGCGAGGCCACCTATTGATGGATCTTTACATGGAGATTGATGTTGCTATGCATATTCTCATTGAAAGTCAGAGTGCATCGATTGTTGCACAAAATCTAGTGTTTGATGCATGGAACAAACATTTTGTTCCATATGGAGCTTCATTATCACTATGTGAGAGAGTGCCTTTATGCAAGAGATATGGATTTTGTATATGTGCCTACACAAGATAATGTGGTAGACATATTCACCAAATTTCTTCCAGATGAAAAGTTTGAGGCTTTTCACAAAGCTTTAGGAATATTAAATATACAAGTGGCTATGTAAGAGATAAATCAAGTAACCCCCATCAAGCGACAATACTACCAAAAGCTATCCTCTAGTAGAGGTTTAGTCAATGCATTTGTAAGATTGTCTCAATTATAACCTTCTTAAGAGTAATGTGCTCAATGGCTAAGAAATCTTTAATGAAGTAATACCTCTCCTCATTGTGCTTATCAGATTCTTAGCCAAAGCAATGGCACTCTGACTATCACTAAGAAAATGAGGTAGATGCTAAGGTAGAACCATATCAAAAGCAAGAAAAGAAAGACACAATGCTTCCTTACATGCCTCACTTGCTGCAACATACTCCACTTATATGGTCGAAATAGTTGTATGTTAATGAAGATGAGATCTCTAACACTTAGCACCTCTAGCAAAATGCGAAATGTAGCCTGATGTAGACTTGTGATTGTGTATACAACTAGCATAAGCAGAATCTGTGTAAGAAATAATGGATGCCTTTCTTCTACCTAAGCATAGACACTTTTCTTAGTGCCACTCAGATATCTCAAAATCATATTGAATGCTTCTTTCATTGATGATTCTTTTCCTTGTTCTTCCTCCTACCATGTTGTTGATTCTTTCCTTGCTAAGAATCATGAACATTATATGCATGTCCACTCCGAGTGTGAACCATAGAATCTCTATGAAACTCCTCACTCAAGAGTGCTCCATATATGTCATCATAGACTAGTTTACCACTAGGTGCACTATTGCTAATAGCCATGCAAAATGTATTCCATAATGATGTTAGGGTGCATAACAACAAGAGTGCTTTCGTTTCATTGTCCATCTCCATTTTTTGAGTCTGTAACTAAGAGAATATAGCATCAGACTCATTTAGATGAGCAAAAACACTATCTGTGTCCTTCATGAGAAGGTCATATAACTTTCTCATCAAGTAAACTCTATCTGATGTTGTTTCTTATTCATATATATTGCATAACCTCTTCAAAAGCTCCTCTACAGTTTCATTGTCCAATACAATAAAGTAAATATTATCTACAAGGTGTAATTGAATGGTAGACATATCCATTCCATTCAAATCATCCCAATCATCTTCATCCATGTCAACAGGATTCCTTGATATTCTATTTACTCGCTTCCATTTCATCCTCTAAATCAACACATTTTTAATCTAATTCTTCCGTAGAGCAAAGTTTGTGCCATCAAATTCATGGAACTTGAAATAGTCTTTGCCCTTCAAGTTATAAATCCTCCTAGGAAAATTCACAATAGAACCTTATCCACCCAATGTGCATGACATCTCTGATTCCATGATGATAGAGAATTGACTAGAATGATAATGGAGTTAGAAGAGTTCAAACACTACTAGCTCAAAAAGGGATGACCAAGTATTAGATTCTAGGAAACTTTCAATAGAGTATCCCTAGAAAGATGGATCAATAAACAGTAATGACCATTCAAAAGGACCATGTGAGATCACGGGGTCATTCAACCATTGTATAGTTGACAAAAGCAAAAAGAGGAAAAAAAAATTCCAAAGTCTCCTTTCCAAATGAGCATATGATCAATGTCAAAATCTCATAAAGCAACAAGTACTGACATGTAAACTGCATAGCAAATTGCTAACTCCACTACATATAATCAGTTAATCAAAAGAAGCCAACTAGGTTTATCGAGCACATATGAATAACTAGCATATATCTCCTATGGCATGGTTGGGGAATTCTTCTACTTGCATCACCAAAGACACTTGACATATGGGTGTCTCCTAGTTAAGGAAACCTCACCACAACCCTCCTTCTCAATGTCAAAGGCTTTATGCAAAATCCTAATCGCTATATTAATGACCACATGGATGTACATAAGAAATATGCACAAAAGCATACAATATATGTGCTCAATATATGAAGTAAAATGGCCTTGAATAGTTGAATCACACCTAAACAGTAGCCAAAAACACCTGCCAGTGTCTATCAACTATATTCTTTAGGCTCAAAAACTTTCATAAACTTGTTATGGTTGCTTCCACCATAGCTAAGATCCTTTCAAGAAACCTCTAGATCTACTAGTGTGGCAGAAATCACAGCCCCAAAGCTGAATATTATTTGTTGGAGAAGTACAAACAATAGTCTCCTTGATATTATTGAGCCTGTGTAAAGGGAATTGTATGTGGAAGTACTCCAAAATGGCTCTTAGAATCATGCCAAAAATGCTTCAAAATAGGCTTTGAAGGCGAACAATGAAGCTTTGAGGACCCAAAACATGTTCAAGATAATGTGAAACTTAGTCTTTCCCCCTCTTCAAACACCATAAGAGTGTAGCTTAGTGGCAAGAGATTGCCAGTTAAGCGAGCTCCGAGGGGAAAAATACTAGGATGGGTGACCTCTCGAGAAGTACCAAGATCCTCCATCTTCCTTGATCAGGTCTTCCCTTATGCATAGCCAACGATGCCAACAATAATTTTGGTGACTATGATGACACGGAATGCCAAGATCTATGCTTTGGTTGCCACCTTACTCCAAAGGCTTGGGTGGGTGAGCGGGTACTTGCTTTGCTCGTACAAATGCAAGAAAGCTTTTACATCAAAATGCTCTAATACTAGTTAAGTATTGTGATGGAGATGCACCATGATTGACTCCCCTTCTAGAGAGCTCACCGAATATACCCTTGCAGTAGACAATCGAGCTCTTGATGTTGCACACAATACTCTCCACAAGGGTTACATAATACGTAGAAAACACACAGTACACAGAGAGCACAAATACAGATTTCTTATGTGTTACAAAGGTGATTGAACTTATAGCTTGTGGTTGACAATGCACCACACTTGACTCTCCTTCTGGGGAGTTCCATGAAGATATCCTCAAAGTATTGTGATGGCAGTGCACCATAGTTGAATCTCCTTCTAGACAGCACCATGATGATATCCTTGCAATAGACAACCAAGGTCTAGATGCCACACACAATACTCTACGTAGGGGCTACAAAATATGTAGAAAATAGATAGTACATAGGGAGCACAAACACAAATTTCCTGTGTGTTACAAAGGCAATCAAACTTATAGTCTATGGCTAACTAGGCCACTGTATTTTTTATTAAAGAATACATAGAAAAGTTTCTAGCATCCATTTGGCTTTTCACATGGACACTAATGGAAACATGAACCTTTTCCCTATAGATGGTCACTTTTTACTCTAGTGTTAGCTAGAGGTTTTTCTCCATGTTACCACATACATGATACACTCATGTGTCTTGGTACTTTCTACTAAGTGATACTATTTAGCTTTAGTTATGTTACTCAACAATAGAAAGAGATATTCTAACCATCCATCTTCTTCATGTGCCTTGTTGTGTTTGTGATCCTTGTGTGTGCTAATTTTTATGCGTCTCTTGAAATTCTACACACTCAACATATTTTTTAAATGTTGTAGCATCCATTTTGATTGCATATGACTAACCATAGGTAATTGCTTTTTCCTTGAAGACTCATGCATACCTTGGTTGATTAAGAAGCTACCAATAGTGGTGACATCCAATTGTGAAGCTACATCGAGGGCAGTTTTCACATCTATAGTGGAGTGTATATGGCTCAAAGGCCTATTGATGGATCATTGCATGGAGATTGATGTTGTTAGGCATATTCTCATTGATAGTTAGAGTGCATTAATTGTTGCACAAAATGTAGTGTTTCATGCATGAACCAAACATATTGAGGTGCATTATCACTATCTGAGAGGGTGCCTTCATGGAGGAGATGTTGATTTGTTGTATGTGCCTACACAAGATAATGTGGCAGACATTCATCAAATATCTTTCATGAGAAAATTTTGAAGCTTTCTACAAAACTTTAGGCTTATTGCCTTGTGGGGGGCTGATCTGTCACTCCTTTTATGTGCTCATATCTTTCACTTCAAGCAGTTTTGTTGCACTATGTGTTCTGTGAGTAGTTTTGATGTGAAGCTTTTCCCTATACATGGGTATTTTTTACTCTAGTGTTGGCTAGAGGTTGCTTCCCTATGTCACCGCATACATGATACACTCATATGTGGTGGTACTTTGTAATTGGGGATACTTAGGTATAGACCTTAGCATACCTTGTCATCCAAGTCACCAAAATCACCATTGGCACTATTGGTTGCACATGAGGGGGTATGCTATTACTAATAGAATGTTTGATCTTGGATTTCAATTCATTGAGTTATTAATGTGTTTGGTGTTATGATATAGCACTGAAGGTTTGTGAGGGTGTGGATGGGCATGCACATTTTAGATGTGTCTGGACATGAGTAAGAGAGATTATATTTTCTATATATTTTGTAGATAAAGACCCACTTAGAGGGTTCTTTCTAGAAAGTAAAAGATAGTGGTCAAGATTAGAATTACTCTCGATCGTGATTTGTGTAAATAAAAGATAGAGATCTCAATAAAGTGAGAAAATTTTAAGCTTCACGCTTTCTTTTGAAATGCCACTCTCATTGTAATCTGCTCTGCTTTTTATGCAATAAAATTCCTATAAATACATGCACTTTGTAGAGTTATCAAACAAAGTGTGTGGGGAAGATTGCATCCAATATTGTGTACTATCTCATCTTCTGTGTATCTCTATTTTCTATGTGTTTTTAGTTTTCATACTCTCAATGAGCACATGCGCATAAGATCTTGTAATAGTGGTATCAATGCCTATGCACATCATTGGAAAGGGGTGTGGTGATGTATGTTTTGTTGCGAACATTTGTTTTATGTAGGGTACAAGTTTGAAATTATGTAAATACCTTTGGGAAGTCTTCAAATACTTCAAGAAGGCTCATATTATTCATAAAATATAGCCAAAATACCACGTGATTGTTGATATATTTAGGTAGTGATGTGTGTGAACACTCTAGGACCGCCGGGGCACTTTTTTCCCTCTTTAGGAGGTTTTTTTCCCCCGGCTTGTATATACGCCTATTGCCCTAATGGGCTACTTATCTTTGTACATTCTCTAGTAATACATTCAGTCTTATGTGTTGTGCTCCAAGCTTCTTCTTCTTCCTTGTGCTGTTCGCGTGCTTCCGCAGACGTCTAACTCCAACAATTGGTATCAGAGCAGGTCGTTGCTTCTTCTAGGGCGCTGTCGACACTCCTCCGTTTGCAGTCTCAGATTCGCACAAAATTTGGTGAGCATACTCAGGGTGTTTCCGAGATCAAAACAGCTTTGCTGTGTGGTGCCGAAATCGCGATCTGAGCTCGTTTCGGCCTCCGAACGCACTATCGCAGTGCTTGTGCAGGCTATTTCATCCTTTTGTGCCAAAGGTATATACCAGTTTCTGTTCGCCAGTTTAAGCGTCTCGAAGTCTGCTACAGGTCTAGCAGAACTCGTCTGCGCAGTTCTGTTCAACTTTTTGAGATACAGTCAATTTTCTGCATCAAGGTATTTTAGTCACCGGCCATGGCTGAAAGCAGTGATGTATTCCGTATGTTGGCTGTTGAGGATAAGTTGGATGGTACCAACTACCCATTATGGGCTTATATGATGCGACATGTACTGGTTGCAAAAGGATTGTGGAACATTGTGCAGGGTGTTGAAAGACGTCCTGTTACACCTGTAACGACAGGTACTGCAAATATAGGTGTTGGAGCTGATGAAGATGGTGTCGAAGATGATATTCCGCAGATTCCTGTTCGTGCTGCTGTTTCTGTTGCACCTACTATAGAGCAGATTCGTTGGGATGGCAGAGATGCCCAGGCACATGCATTGATAGCTTTGTCTGTCAAACGTGCCATTATTCCTCACATTCGCTCTTACAGAACAGCAAAGGATGCTTGGGATACACTTACCACTTTGTACCAGGCTAGGAATGAGGCTCATGTTGCTTACCTCCGAAAACAGTTGGAGAGTGAGCACATGAATGAAGGTGATTCGATGGACAGTTTTCTTACAAAGATCAAAGACCTGAAGGAACAATTGATTTCTGCTGATGAGGTTATACCAGATAGCTCACTTGTGTAGACCGTTCTGAATGGCCTTCCTGATTCATATCAGAGTTTTGCCTCTACTCTTCGATTGATGATGAAAGGCAATCCGAATGCCTTGTCATTTGAGGAATTAGTCTCTGTTCTGTTGCAGGAAGATCAGTCCAGGCAGAACAGTTCCATTATGCGTGTTGCAGATCAAGCTTTCCTGGCTAGTCAGAAGGGCAAAGGAAAATGGAGCTCTTCTACTAGTAAGCAGAAATCTGCAAATGCTGCACAATCGAAGAACCAGGATAAAGATGAGAAGAAATCAGAAAAGCAGAAATTGTTCTGCAAGTACTGTAAAGGAAATGATCATATTATAAAGAACTGTCCAAAACTGGCTGCTAAAGAGGCAAAGAAGAAAGAGGCTGGAATGGTTGTTGCAGAGGCCTCTACACCAAAAACAGAGTCTGCAAATCTTGTGCAGGAAGAAGAATGGGCGTTTACTACTGTCTGCAGTTTTGACCCATCTTCTCATGATCAGTGCATGTCTGCGGTAGACTCAGATGTTTGGTACTTTGACAGTGGGGCAACCAAACATATTACCTCGCAGCGCAGTTTCTTCTCTTCACTCGAGCCTGCCCCTACAGGGAATACTGTCACATGCGCCAATAACTCCTCTTATCCTGTTATGGGAGTTGGTAAGATCATTCTGACTACTGCTGATGGTAGTTCTTTCACTTTGTCAGATGCTTTATTTGTGCCAGGGATCAAAAAGAACCTGTTATCAGTTTTTGCATTAGCCAAGATTGGCTTGGTTGTGAAATTCGTTGATGACAGGTGTACAGTCCATGATCTCTCAAATGGCGATGTGATTATTGCTTCTGGCATTTTATGTCGTGGGCTGTATAAGCTCATAGACTATGAAAAATCTGTGAATGATTCGGCATGTGCAGTTCATGATTCTCAGGCTATGTCAGATGCAAAGCTTTGGCATGCACGCTTTGGTCATCTGAATTTTGCTAGTTTGTTACACCTGCAGAAATCTAAAATGGTGTCCTCTTTGCCCAAACTTGAGGCACCTGGAAAACATGTTTGTGAAGGCTGTATTTTGGGCAAAATGCAGCGTTCTTCCTTTCCAAAAGATGGTACAGTTCGGGCTATGCAGAAATTGCAGCTTGTACATAGTGATGTCTGTGGTCCTATGCAGACACCCTCTTTTGGAAATTACCTTTACTTCGTGACTTTCATTGATGATTTTTCTAGGCATGCATGGGTATATCCACTCAAAGCAAAGTCCGAAGTGTTCATGTGCTTCAAACAGTTTTTGGTTTTGGCTGAAAATCTGTCAGCATGTAAAATGGGCACCCTCCGTTCTGATCGAGGGGGGGAATATATGTCTTCAGATTTTAATGCATTTCTGGCTCAACGTGGGATAAAACACCAGTGTACAGTGCCGTATACACCTCAACAGAATGGAGTTGCTGAACGAAAGAACAGGTCACTCATGGAGATGGCGAGGTGCATGGTCAAAAGTCAGGCTTTACCACATAGTTTCTGGCTTGAGGCTGTCATGTGTGCAGCATATGTACTGAACAGGTGTCCCACGAAAGCGTTGCAGTCTATCACTCCATATGAGGCTTGGCATGACCGCAAGCCATCTGTTGCTCATCTGCGTGTTTTTGGTTGTTTGGCATATGCATTAGTGCCTGAACAACATCGTAGAAAATTGGATGATAAGGCAGTAAAATGTATTTTTGTTGGGTACAGTTCTGAAAGTAAAGGCTATCGTCTGTATCATCCACAGACTAAACGCATTCTAGTTAGCCGTGATGTTGTCTTTGTGGAAGATGCTATTCAGCCATTGCTTTCATGTACTAAGGAGACATCTGTTAGCTCCAAAGACATGTATGATACTTTGATGCCTCTTTTTACAGGTGGACAGGCTAGCGCTGGTCCTAATGAGGCAACTTCTCAGCCTTTGCAGGTTTCATATGATGATGCAGATCATTCCATTTCTGATGCAGATTTACATGATGCACTTGTTGATGAGAGAGCTGATATTGAACAGGCAAAAACTATGCCAAAATGGCTGGTGCAGACTTTGCGTGACAACAAATTAGATGCACCTTTGTCATATCGTACTCGTTCAGGCTCTCATAGTACCTCCTTTGCATCAGATTGCTATGCTATGGCTGCATCTAGTCTCTGTGATGAGAATGAGCCTGTTTCTTTTGATGAAGCACAAAATTCAGAAAATTGGATGGCTGCTATGCAATCTGAATATGATGCTATAATGAAGAATGGTACATGGTCTTTATGTGACTTGCCTCCTGGCAAGAAGGCCATTGGCACTAAGTGGGTATACAAGCTGAAGCGTAAACCTGATGGTACAGTTGACAGGTATAAGGCTAGGCTTGTTGCAAAGGGTTATGCGCAGGAAAGAGGCATTGATTTTGATGAGACCTTTGCACCTACATGCCGTATGACTATTGTTCGGAGCATTTGTGCACTTGCAGCCCATCATGGTTGGAATGTACATCAGTTGGACATTAAAACAGCATTTCTGAATGGTGACTTGCATGAAGAAGTGTATGTTTTTCAGCCCCGTGGCTTTGTGTAGAAAGGGCATGAAAACCAGGTGTGCAGGTTAAAGTAGGCGTTATATGGTTTAAAGCAAGCACCACGTGCTTGGTATGAGAAAATACATGCCTATCTGATTGCACATGGTTTTGAGAACAGTCCAACTGAAAGCACCTTATATGTTAAGCGTGCTAATGATGTGCTTTTGATCATTGTTGTCTATGTAGACGACATGCTGCTCACTGGTCCTCTTGAGAAGCATATTGCTGATTTCAAGGCTGATTTGCATGCCTCATTTGAGATGTCTGATTTGGGGCATTTGCATCACTATTTGGGCATTCAGTTTATGCAAGTTGATGGTGGAATGGCTTTGTGTCAAACGAAATATATTGACACATTATTGCAGCGTTTTGGCCTTGAAGACTGTAAGCCTATTGCCACTCCTATGGAGACAGGTTTACGATTGAGTCTTCATGATGCTAGAGATGCATTTGATGCTGTTCTCTATCAGCAGGCTGTTGGATGCTTGATTTACTTATGCATTACTCGGCCAGATATTCAGTTTGCTGTCTCACAGATGAGCAGGTTTATGCATTGCCCAGGAGTCACGCATTGGAAAGCGGTTAAGCGCATCTTTCGCTACTTGAGTGGTACTCGGCTACTTGGGTTGTTTTATCCCAAGGGGGGATCACTACCGCCAGATTTGCATGCTTTTTCTGACTCAGATTGGGCTGGTTGCTATGACACTCGTGTGTCCACCAGTGGTTTTTGCTTCATGCTTGGTAGCTCATGTATATCTTGGTTGAGCAAGAAGCAGCCTACTGTGGCCACTTCTAGTTGTGAGGCTGAGTATAGGGCAGCTTTCACAGCGACTGTTGAGTGTGTGTGGCTCAGACGCCTTATGGCTGATTTGGGTGTTGGCCAGTCTTTTGCCACCACCATCTTCACTGACAGTCAGAGCGCATTGGCAGTTGCGAGGAACCCTGTGTTCCATGCTCGCACTAAGCACATTGAGGTGCATTATCACTATGTCAGGGAGAGGTTCTCTGCTGGGGAGATCAGCTTGGCATATGTGCCCACGCAGGAGAACATTGCAGACCTTTTCATGAAGGCTCTGCCTAGGGAGAAGTTTGAAGCTTTCCGCAAAGCTTTGGGCTTACTTCCTTTTGTGGAGTGATTTCCACATAGCTCGGCACTTCCTTATACATGAGTGCCAGCTCCTTGTTCACCGCATCACTCCCAGGGGGGATTTGTTGATATATTTAGGTAGTGATGTGTGTGAACACTCTAGGACCGCCGGGGCACTTTTTTCCCTCTTTAGGAGGTTTTTTTCCCCCGGCTTGTATATACGCCTATTGCCCTAATGGGCTACTTATCTTTGTACATTCTCTAGTAATACATTCAGTCTTGTGTGTTGTGCTCCAAGCTTCTTCTTCTTCCTTGTGCTGTTCGCGTGCTTCCGCAGACGTCTAACTCCAACAGTGATTTCTAGAACATGGTGAGTCAAATTAGTGAGTCACAAGGGAGCTGCAATGGTGTCCTAGTGGAAGGTCGATGTGGCTAGTTCTCAAAGTCCATCAATACTTTGCTTATTTGAGCACTTGAGTCATGTAATACCTCCACCCAAGTGTCTACCACGACTTTAGATGTATTAGGAAGGTTTTAGATTAGTTCCCCAAGCTATAAAAAGAGGAGAGAAGTCGTGATCTTGTGGGAAGTCCAATAGAGGCATATGTGTATCTCTATGCTGTTGTAGTTTTGTATGCAGAGATTGCAGAGCTTGTATCTCCCTCATTATATATCCAAATTACATGTTTGATATCTCATTTGAAAGCTCTTACTGTCTACATTTTTCCTGTAAATTTTCATAATCATTGGATTTGTGAGCTGAGAGCAGTATTCTCTGCAAGTAGTGTGTGTTCTCTCGTTTTTCCCCCTGTTGAAGGTCTCCATTAAACCTCAAACTTGCAGAGGTCATATCTCCTTGTGTATGTATCCAAATCATGTGTTCTTTGGCTTGGTAGAAAGCTCTCAAAGTCTACATGTAGTTTAAAAAGGTTTAAGATTCATTGGAGTTGTGAGTTAAGATCAGTAGTCTCTGCAAGTGATGTGTGTCCTCGGGTTCATCTCTGTTTCAAGGTCTCCATTAAAGCTGCATATTACAGAGGTCATAGCTCATTGTGTATTTATCCATTTGAGTTCTATAGCTTTTTGGAAAGCTCTTAGAGTCTATTTTATGTGTGTGAATCAGTTTTGGAAAATTCTCAGTGAGTAAAGAGCAGTTTGCTCTGCAAGAAAACTGGTCTGTGCATACAAGTTTGTGAAAAAGTCAACTAGGTCCTGTTGGGTTTCACCTACTTCTAGCTGTACTTTGGAGATCAATAAACTCAAACATTGGTATCAGAGCAAGTACTTGGAGGCTTGGAGAAGGTTATCATACCTTGATGAAGAATTTGAAGCTATAAAAAGAAGCAGTTCATCATCAACACTACACAAAGGTAGAAGAAGATCGAAAGGAGGCATCTCAAGCAACATCCAAGCAAAGAAAGGTGCACATACCTCATTTACAAGGTAAATATTATATTTCTTCTCATCACACACATTGGAAAGAAGGCTTAAAGGAGGAAGCTTAGCATTTGTATTATGGGAGACCAACATCCACAAATAGAGAAGCTTAATAAGACCAATTATCAAGCATGGAAGTTTAGAATCACAGCATACTTGCAAGGTAAAGGCTTGTATGGTTTGATTGACGGCACATATATCAAACCCACATTACCAGAGGACCCAAATCAGCAACAATTGAGGGAGTTTAGACTTTGGAATGAGAGAGATAAAAGGGTTGTATTCATTTTATCACAAAATATTCAAGATTCAATGGTAGGACACATACAAGATCTAGACACAAGTAGAGATGTTTGGCTTGCATTGGAAAGGTTGTATGCAACAGGTACAAGAGCAAGGAAGATTCAACTCAAAAATGAGTTGAATAACATAAAGAAAGATACAAGGACATCGGTCAATGATTACATATTGAAAGTTAAAGAGATAGCAGATCAATTAGGATCAATTCAAGCTCATGTGGAGGACAACGACTTGGTTGCACATACTCTCAACGGACTCAAAGATGATGAGAGATGAAAACCCTTCATTACTTCAGTTTATGTCAGACAAGAATTACCAGATTTTGATCAACTTATTGCCCTCATGGTCATGGAGGAGATGAATCTAAATGGTTCTACTTCAAATCAAAAAGGATCTCAAGGACAAGCTCTTTATGTAGGATCATCAAGAGGTGGAAACAGAGGTAGAAGAGGTTCAAATAGAGGTCGAGGAAGAAGGAGTGATGATCAAGGGGCTTTAAGTGGCTTCTTCAACACAAGAGAAAGAGGAAGATCAAGTGCTAGAGGTACGAGAGGCTACTACAACTACAATCAAAGACAAAGGAGTGAAGATAAGAACAATTGCTATATATGTGGAAGGTATGGACACTATGCCAAAGATTGTTATCAAAATGAAAATAATCAAGGTGGTAATCGAAGAGGAGGCTATTCAAGAAGAGGTAAACAACAAGGAAATTATGCAATTGAAGGTAAAAGTGATGATTATGATTCTCTTCTTATGATGAATGTTGAAACTAAGATGAACTGCAATAGCGATGTATGGTATGTAGATAATGGCTGTTCTAATCACATGTCTCATGATGCTTCATGGTTTTGAAATATGCATAATCCATCATCTAAAGGTCATGTTGAAACAGGAGATGATACAACACATAAGATTATGCAGGTTGGAGATGTTGTTATGCAGGATAAGAGCAAGACAAATTACTTGAAGGATGTACTTTATGTGCCAATGATCACTAAGAATTTGATGTCGGTTGGTCAAATGGTAGAAAAAGGTTTGCAAATAAGATTTAATCATGCAGGTTGCTTCATTGAGGATCCAAAGCAAAGGAGGTTAATTGCTAGAGGTCAAAAACAAGGTAGATTGTTTACATTCAAGGTAAACCCAAATCATACAAACTATTTCTCTTATGGTATGCATCGAATAGCAGAGCTTGATCTATGGCACAAAAGGATTGGACACATGAATGTACACAGGTTAAAGGAGCTATCAAAGAAGAGGATTGTTGAAGGATTACCTGATCTTCCTAAGCAACATATGGTGCATCTTTGTGAAGCATGTCAAATGGGTAAGCAGAGTAGACAACCTTTTAAGCATTCAAGCTATGTAAGTGATGGTTTGCTAGATCTCATACACACAGATGTGTGGGGACCTACTAAAGAGGCATCCTTGGCTGGTAATAAGTACTATGTATCATTCATTGATGATCATAGTAGAATGACATTTGTGTATTTCATTAAACATAAGAGTGAAGTCTTTAATTGTTTCAAAAATTTTAAATCATTTGTCGAGAAGCAAACAGGAAGATATGTTAAGAAGCTAAGATCTGATGGAGGGGGAGAGTATTTCTCTCAAGCTTTTATTGATTTTTTATATGATGAAGGTATCAAAAGAGAAGTTACATGCAGGTATACTCCACAACAAAATGAAGTCGCAGAAAGAAGAAACAGAATCATAGCAGAAGCATCTAGAAGCAGGCTTAATGATATGTGTTTGCCTAATTAATTTTGGGCTGTAGCACAAGTGTTTACATTATGAATAGAGTTTCGACTGTTGGAGTTCATCATTTGACACCATATGAGGTATGGCATAGAAGGAAACCAAGTGTAAGTCATTTGAAAGTATTTGGTTTTGTATGTTATGTACATGTACCTAGTGAGGTGAGATCTAAACTTGATGTGAAATCAGAAAAATGTATATTTATTGGTTATGCAGATACTCAAAGAGGATATAGATGCTATAATCCTCATACCAATAAGGTTGTTGTGTCAAGAGATGTAAACTTTGATGAATCTCTTTCATGGTATGCAGATAAGAATTGTTTGCAGGTCATGGATGAAAATGAAGAAGGTGTGGTTGAAGGAGATGAATGCATAGTTCAGCCATCAGGAAGTTTAAATGATGAAAGGAGTGGTGTGGATGAAGAAAGAGGATCACCTTTCAATGGAAGATTAAGGCAAGAGTCACCTCCAAGTGTTAAAAGTAAAGGTAAACTCAAACTTGTTGAAGTTAATGATGAAGGAGAGGAAATTAGTGATGTATGTGAGTATGGAGAATCATCAAAGGTTCCTAATAAGAAAGGAAGAGCATCTACATTGGAGGTAAGAAGAACTTCAAGAGTGAGTAAGCAACCTCAAAGGTATACTTATGAATCTTTTATGAATACTCATTATGCTTTTATGACAAAAGTTGAGCAGGAACATGAGCCCACATGTTATGATGAGGCAAAAGGAGATGAAAAGTGGAAGAAAGCAATGAGAGAAGAAATGGAAGCACTACAGGATAACAAGACTTGGAATTTAGTTCCAAAGACACCAAAACAAAAGGTAATTGGTTGCAAGTGGGTTTTTAAGATTAAAAGAAGTAGTGATGGTAGAGTGTCAAGATATAAGGCTAGACTTGTAGCAAAAGGATATAATCAAACTCAAGGGTTGGACTATGAGGAGACATTTAGTCCAGTAGCAAACATGGCAACGGTAAGAACTTTGTTGGCTTTAGCTGCAAGTAAAAGGTGGAATATATATCAACTCGATATAAAGAATGCCTTTCTTAATGGTGAGTTAAATGAAGAAGTGTATATGTCACAACTAGATGGTTATGTGGATGCAAAATGTCCTAATCATGTATGCAGGTTAAAGAAGGCATTGTATGGTCTTAAGCAGGCGCCAAGGGCATGGAATGCAAGGTTGGTAAAGTATCTTATGCTACAAGGATACACAGCGAGTCATGTTGATCCTTCACTTTATGTAAAACATGTAGATGACATGTGTGTCTATGTATGCATTTATGTGGATGACTTGTTGATTACAAGGAATGACGCAAAAGAAATTGATGAGATAAAAGCTAATTTGGGAAAGGAATTTAAAATTTCAGATCTTGGTTTGCTTAGATACTTTCTTGGGATTGAAATTGTGTATAGCGATGAAGGTATGTGGTTGATACAGAGAAAGTATATATGTGATATGCTGAAAAGGTTTGGTATGCAGGAATGTAAATTTTTTTCTACTCCAATGGAATGTAATGTAAAGATGAGTGCAAAGGAAGGTGATAAGTTACATGATATGAATGTATATAGATCCATGGTAGGATCTTTGATTTATGCAACAAAAACTAGACCTGATATATGCTATGCAGTGGGAGTATTGTCACAGTTTATGCATGAACCTAGAGTACCTCATATGTAGACAGCGAAAAGAGTGCTTAGGTATTCGAAAGGTACCATGAACGAAGGATTATTTTATAGTCATGATGCTGATCTAACTCTTAAAGTCTTTAGTGATGCAGATTGGGCTGGAAGCAAAGATGACAGAAGATCCACAAGTGGATATGTGGTAATAGCAGGAAACAAGACATTAACATGGAGTTTAAAGAAACAGCCTATAGTTGCTTTATCTTCTACAGAGGCTGAGTATAGAAGTTTAGCATTGGCTACTACTGAAGTTATGTGGTTTAAAAATTTGTTTCATGACTTAAATGTGCAGGTTGATGTACCACTGATATATGGGGATAACTTGAGTAGCATTCATATGACCTCAAATCCTATCTTTCATGCTAGAACAAAGCATATAGAGGTTCACTATCATTATGTTCGAGAGAAGGCCATAAACAATGAAGTACAAGTTTCTTTTGTGGGAACAAAGGATCAAGTTGCAGATATCTTCACCAAATCCTTGGATGGACCAAAGCTTCAAAGATTCAACTATATTCTTGGCATGAAGGAAATACCCTTTGAAACTTGAGGGGGAGAATGTTGCGAACATTTGTTTTATGTAGGGTACAAGTTTCAAATTATGTAAATAACTTTGGGAAGTCTTCAAATACTTCAAGAAGGCTCATATTATTCATAAAATATAGCCAAAAATACCACGTGATTTCTAGAACATCGTGAGTCAAATTAGTGAGTCACAAGGGAGCTTCAGTGGTGTCCTAGTGGAAGGTCGATGTGGCTAGTTCTCAAAGTCCATCAATACTTTTCTTATTTGAGCACTTGAGTCATGTAATACCTCCACCCAAGTGTTTACCACGAATTTAGATGTATTAGGAAGGTTTTAGATTAGTTCCCTAAGCTATAAAAAGAGGAGAGAAGTCGTGATCTTGTGGGAAGTCCAAGAGAGGCATATGTGTATCTCTATGTTGCTGTAGTTTTGTATGCAAAGATTGCAGAGCTTCTATCTCCCTCATTATATATCCAAATTACATGTTTGATATCTCATTTGAAAGCTCTTACTGTCTACTTTCTTCCTTCAGATTTTCATAATCATTGAATTTGTGAGCTGAGAGCAGTACTCTCTGCAAGTAGTGTGTGTTCTCTGGTTTTTCCCCCTGTTGAAGGTCTCCATTAAACCTCAAACTTGCAGAGGTCATATCTCCTTTTGTATGTATGCAAATCATGTGTTCTTTGGCTTGTTAGAAAGCTCTCAACGTCTACATGTAGTCTAAAAAGTGTAAGATTCATTGGAGTTGTGAGTTAAGAGCAGTAGTCTCTGCAAGTGATGTGTGTCCTCGGGTTCATCTCTGTTTCAAGGTCTCCATTAAAGCTGCATATTGCAGAGGTCATAGCTCATTGTGTTTTTATGCCTACAATTTATGCCTACGTTTACTCCTATGTTTACTCCTTTGGAGTAATACATGAAAATTTACTATTACTCCGATCTTTACACCTATGTTTACTCCTTTGACTTACTCCAAGGTGTTGATTAAGGCATAGAACTTTGGCTTCTCATGCACGCACATCTCCCGTGGTGGCCATTGGGTATGCACAAAAACCTTTTAATTAAGGAGTTTCAATAAAGATTCTTTTATCTACCATAAAGGTTTTGAACCCACAACCTTACATTCACAAGTCAAGTGTTTTACCACTACACTATCCACTCCTATTCTCCCTCTACTCCTTTTTACTTATATTTACCATAATGTTTATCTCTATTACTTTTTCAATTCTTGAGAACCACCTTTTCCTTTTCCATTTGAATTTAAGAATTCTTAAAATTATTTTCACATCTTTAAAAAGGGGTTTTCTTCTTCTACACAGCCATGGACCCTACATGTAACGTGGAGGACTTTTTTGAATCATCTCTACCTAGGGTATTGCTTGAATAATAGTTGGAGGTTTTGTGGCATGAACTTCAATGCACCCAAAAGGAGATTCAAGAACATGAAGAAATACTTTAAAAAGATGCATTTTGAGAAGGATAACCTTACAAGAGTGGTGAAGGTCATTGTTACGGCTCAAGCTGATGTCTATAACTTACAAAGATGAGTTGTGGCAAAGTCTACTACTTGTTCGCATGCTTGAAGGTGTTCTTGAAGTTACCTTGTAGAGAAAGTATCAAGACGGTTTGGAGATGGGATCCAAGCCAAGCGTCA
Source organism: Ceratopteris richardii (assembly GCA_020310875.1). NCBI lineage: Eukaryota > Viridiplantae > Streptophyta > Polypodiopsida > Polypodiales > Pteridaceae > Ceratopteris > Ceratopteris richardii. The sequence goes on from CM035434.1 coordinate 108,558,361, forward strand.
CATACTCTAGCCTATAGTGCTTCATGAAGCTATCTCTTTTTCTCATGATGTAGAGAGGGAATTTCATTTGATTACCAAGTCAATCTGTTTGAAACAATTGCATCAATGAACACCTTATGTTAAGCCTAATTTCTCTTTGAAGCACAGTTTTAGTACCTCTTCTTGTCCTAGTTTTCCACAAGCTCCTCAATATAACTATTCAATAACACCCATACCCTTATCCCTCCAACTTGCCAAACCTCCTACCCTTCATACAACGGTGGTAGATGCTCAACAGAAGTGACCATGTACCACACATTGGAGTTGTGGTAAACAAGGACATACAAAAGTGAACTATAGACTATCACTTCTTCACATGAAACCTATTGTAGCCCAAATGCAAAACGTGGAAGCATTCAATGAAGAAGTTCCTCCTGTTTTGATGAAAGAAGCCTTAGAAAGATATTTAAGTATCTTGGGTAACAAAATTTGTATTCATTGTTTACTTTGCATCCAGGGTACTATTGATATTAAACTTGTTAATATTTTACTTGATGATGGTAGTTCTCACAATATTGTTTCACGTTTGTTAGTGTAGGAACTCAAATTAAAGATGTTTCCTTCCTTGTATAGAGTGAAGATCACATTTCAAGGAAGTCGATATATTGTAACAAGTGAAGTGCATGATGCTAGGATTTGTATAGGTTCATATGTAGATGCACAAACTTTTTTAATTGCATATTTTTAATCTTTCAATGTTATACTTGGTATGCCTTTTCATCATCATTATAACCCACATATTGCCTATCATACACATACCTTTGATTTTGAACTCAAAATTCAACTCACGTTTTTTGCAATTCATGATTCGTTGATTAGTCATACTCAAATAAAACATGCATATAGGAAAGGTTACAATTCATGCATCAATTTTCTAAATTTCATAAATGATTATACTCATACCCTTTTTGATGCACATAAACCTTTTATGATTGGTGATAGGGATTGTTTTATGTTTGATTATCCTTCTAAAGTCCACCTTCTTGAGGATCCTTTGACCATGGAATAGATCTCATTCTTGGTAGTTCTCCTCCGCATAAATCACCTTATAGGTATGGCCCTCTTCAACAAAAAGAAATAGAAAACCAAGTTAAAGATTTACTCCACAAAGGACTTATAAGGCCTAGTTCTTCCCCATTTGGAGTACCAATTCTTCACATTAATTTAACTCCATCACAATATATTTCCATGCATGTGTTTTTACATGGAACATGTTATGTTGTTTAGTGATGAGACATGTGGCTGGCCATCCATGTCTATTTTATCTATATCACCTAAGGTGAGTTTCTTTTTCAACTAGGGGCATGTTATCACTTATGGAATGTTGAATTGTGGAGTCTCATTTATGGAGTTATTAATGTGCTTTGTGTTTTGTGTTTTGATATAGTAGATGAAAGTTTTCCTAGGCATGAATGGATGTGGACATGTCCAATGTTTCTTGATACGAATAAAAGAAATTATATTTTCTAAATAAAGACCCATGTCGAGGGTTCTTTCTAGAAAATAGTGAAAATAGTGGTTGAGATCATGATCGTTATAGATCATGATTAATGTAAATAAAAGATGGGGTTGTCCATAAAAGAGACACTACAACATATGAGGGGCATACCCATCCCTATATCGATGCAAATACGCGGGTGTATTTTTGCCTCGAGGTCGATATAAGTGCAAGTATGCATGCCAATATAATAGTGCCGGTATAAGCGTCTGTATAGGCACTGGTATAAGCATCGATAATCCCCTAGTAGCATCAATATCAAGCTCGGTATATGGATTGGTAGATTTTTGTCAGTATAGACATCAGTATGTACCTTCAAACCGAGGTATGCATGTCGGTATCAAAATCACCAGTATAAGCATCAGTATGTCCCTAGGCAAAAGCATCGGTATAGACATCAATATGTCCCTAGACATACTAACGCTCATACCATCACCCATACCGATGATCATATTTGCAAAAAACTTTGGGCAGAGTGTGTCATCTCTTGGTGCACCAACATTACCATGTTGTTGTGTAGCAAAAGACAACACACTCTACCCAAAAAAAAAAAAACGAGTACATCTGACATGTACTCTAGTGGTTGTTGATTTAAGGTTTACATGACTGGCAACCAAAACATGATTTGATAAAGCAAAACACATGAACATAAAAGAGATGAGCAAAATGAACCATGAACGATGTAGAAAAGAGATATTCCATAAATGAACCATGTACAAAAGAGATATATATTCCACAAATGGACCACGTACAAAAGTGTGGCAAATTGTTATATATGAGTGTTGGTAGTAGCAGTCAAGGCACTGAAGGACTCACAAGACAAGGAAGCCAAAGAAGGGAGCCAGAGCAGAGAGAAGGCACAAGCAGACTAAGCAATCAACGAAGATCTCGCAAGTAGGCCATTCAAATTTTTCCAAAACAACATCTTCATAACAGTGTTTCTCATCACTACAAATCATTGTAAATACCATTTCACCTTTTTGTAACTCCATTTTGTGCAAGCCGAGGAGTCCTCGAGCTTGAGGATATTAGAAGTAGCATCGTACCAATTTTCATAATTTTTAGACTTCGTTTGAGCCTCCAAATAGGCCCTAGAACCTAATTTTTAACTAGGTTGGACACTAGGTCTGGACAGGGCCAAAAGCTAGTGAAAAACTATAAATAGAGCTAGAGAGCTCATTTTTGAGCTTAGCTTGTAATAGAATTGAACTTGTATGAGCATCTTGAAAGTAATCTAAAAGAACTCCATTGTCTTTCTCTTTGTCTTGCCGTGTGTGCGCGCGTGTGTGTATGTGTGTGCATGTTTGTGTGCTTCTCACTCACGCACTTGTGCCTTCACTTGCTCGAGCTCATCATACCATCCTCACATCTTCCCGGATTGACATTAAAGGAGGTGCTACTCATCACTGAGCTACACCAAATTTTGGCGCCATTGCCAGGGAACGAGCTTTGAGGACGAGCGTGTGATGGTAAGACGTAGAGTTGAGGCGTTGGAGTCATAGGTAATTTCTTCACTTTTATCTATTTTCTTTTGTTTTTCTCATCATCATCATCATCCTCACCATCTCCCACTTCCATCTCCATCATCGCAAAAATTTCAGTTTTTTGGTCATATCACCATACCCATACCATTCCCCTCATTTCACTTGTGAGAGAGAGCGAGAGAGTGTTTGTGTGCTTGTGATTTTCTGTGTTTTTTGAGATTTTCTATAGGAATCAGCCTCCACAGCAGCTCCACCAGCTCCAGCAGGTAAAAAAATAAGATTGTGCAGGTCTCGAGGCGTTGACCTCTATCAATCGCGACAGACAAAAAATTTGACTATTTTGCAAAACAAAGTGTATAACCATGATGTGTAGGCCTAGGGCATCCTAAATGTGTGCTTGAAATTTTAAAATTCCTCAGTTTTCTATCAATCGCGATCGACCTATCAATCGCGATCGACAAACCATGACGGACACTTGCCGACCGACCTGTCAATTGTGATCGACCCATCAATCGCGACCGACAGAGTCAATGACCGACTGACCACGACCGACAGAATCTATGCGTGACATTTGTCAATCGCGATCGAGCCATCAATCGCGATCGACCAGTCAATCGTGACTGATAGCCCCGATGGACGTGTCAATCGCGATCGACCCAGTCAACGGCTGTTTGACCACGACCGACTGAACACTCGCGACGGACCTATCAATTGCGATCGACCCATCAATCGCGATCGACCCATCAATCGCGATCGACAGAGTCAACGATTCTTTGACCACGACTGACTGAATTTTCCGGCCACGTGTCAATCGCGATTGACCCATCAATCGTGACTGACAGCCACGATGGACCTGTCAATTGCGACCGACACATAGATCGCGATTGACAGAGCTTTTGATCGCGATTGATGGGCAAATTCGGCCAATTTTTTTAGGGCAAAAATAGTGGTCTAATTTTTGGCAAGTTGTGGGGAGCTTTTAAGGGTTAGTAGAGCATTGTGAGGCCAATACCCAAAGCATTTCAAGAAGTCTTGTCTGCTTGTTAACCTGTTTTAAATCCTGATTTAGCCCCAAAACCCTGAATTGGCATAACTTTCTCATACGAAATCCGATTGCTATGATTTTTGTTTTGTTGGAAAGCTCGTGTGGAGTACAACCAAAACTTCCACTGTTTACAGTAAAATTAATATCAGAATTATTAGATAGGGTAATTTGAAGTTGATCATATCCCGGGGCAAGAAAAAACTGAGGGTCCCTTGGGATTGTTTTTCATAAAGGCAAAATGCAAGTTGGTTAGTGAATTACGTGCATGAAAGTGATCTGTTTGTCAATCTAATTTAAGTCTTGAGCTAACTTTGGGACTTTTTCAGGTTCTTTGAGAGCATCGAAGGGTACTTGAAGCAAGAGTAAGTGCAAGCTTGGGAACACGCTTCCTGGGCACACAAGGGCAACACACAAGGACAGAAACTCAAGGTTGGAAATTCTCAACTCCCTCTGTCCACTCTTAGCTTAGGCTAAGTGCGAGTACTACTAGAAGTAAGTCAGGGCAACGATAGACACGAGACAAGTCAAGAATTTCTAAGAAATCAAGTTCAAGTCAAGAGATAACCTGTGTGTGACCGACAACTTTAAAGGAAAAGAACCAACGTGATACGATCAACATTCAAATGCGGAAATTAACTCAAGTGTTCCTGACAACGTGATATCAGACAAGATCATAAACACAATAATCAACTAAAAAGAATCAAGTAACTGATACAAAAGAACTCAGCAACGAGGTTGTACCTTGGGTAAAAATTAGGATTGCTCAGCTAAGCATATGAACCTTAGATCAGGACGACACCTAGGAAGAGATAGACAGAGTCTTCGATCTTCAGAGGCTAGTGTCAATCATACTGCTAGGTCTTGGGCCCAGCAGTTGAGCCATTATTCGCACTACCCTAACTCTGAAACTAGTGAGTCAGAGATGTCCCACGGTATGGAGAGACCTACAGGAAGTTCAGGAGTGCCATATTTACATGGGGTAGAAGGCCCTTACAAGACGCAACTCGAATACCTTAGGACCAACCGATTAGGTGCTTGCATCTATGACGACGGCCTAGGAAGATCTATGGTCCAGATTAAAAACCCTGACCAATCCATTAGACTAGAGCACCCAGCTATCAAGTTTGAAAATGGAGCATACTTAGACAAGGAAGGAACCATATATGTAGTCACGAGTCATCCAGATAGGACAGATGAATTCGGGAATGTGATCCCAGAAATGGACTTAGGTGACCTAGAGCAAGGAAACATGGGTGTAGAACCTAGAACCCCCCGAGGAAAATCTGTTCTCACTAGGATTATCACACCAGAATGGATTCCCCAAGACAATAAGAGCATGGATCTACTCCTGAACCGAGAGACTGATGAAGCCTTTTGGAGGTATAGATCTGATCAGCCGAATGAGGTAGAAACAATCATGATATATGAGTTCAAAGATCCTGATAGCCCAGGCAGAGTGACCTACTTAGATCACGCTTTAGAGAGGGTCTTTGTGGTTACAAAAAATGATAGGCATGCTTACACTTGGAAAGGTGAATTTATTTTCCCCCAACCAAGATCGAATGTGTCCTTTGGTCACCCAGGAGCTGGAACGTCCCAAGCTCATGGAGCTCAAAGAGACAGACATAGAGATAGACCTGAGGTAAGCTTTGCCAACCCAATGGGAAGAGAAAGCTCTTACCTGAGGGACTTAGAGCCCCAAGGAATCAAAGGAATGCGGATGAATTCCCTCTACCAAGACCTAGAGAACACACTTGAACCTTGAGACCTACACAGCTGGTTAAGTCCATGAAGAACTACTTCGATGGCACAGGAGACCCTTATGATCATGTGGCTGAATTTAGGCAAGTCTTGAGAGCTGAACAAGTGGAGGATCTATTCACTCAGTATAATGCCTTTGTTCTAATCCTTAGGAACACCGCTCTTACGTGGTTCCAACCACTAAATGAGAGGCACTTTAGAAACATAGACCAACTTCTAGAGGCATTCATTATTGAATTCTCTAAGAGTGGCATCAGGCATAATACGTCCTCACTGATTCATAGCTTCAAGCAAACCCCTCAAGAGACAGTTAGACTTGCAGGAAGAAGGTTTAGGCAATATTTAGAGAGATGCCCTATTTCTGAGTTACCCACACCAGCCAAACAAGTGGCTTTATTCTTGGATGGATTGCTCAGTACCAAACTACAATCATATGTGTACTTGAAGGACCCTAGAACTATAGAAGAGTGTGTATGCATGTGCATAGACATTGAAGATAATCTAGGGGAGGAATTAGAATTATCAAAAATCTACAAGGATTCGGATAGTTCTTCCAGCCTTAGTTCCACGCAATCCACCTCTATTGAGGAACTCGCGGAGAAGGTAGCTCAGAAGCTAGGTGTATCAAGCAAACAAATACCAAGGTTTGCCCCAGGGAGGCGATGCTATACTTGTGGGGGTGACCATTTTGCGAGTGTATGTCCCATTATGGCTCAACCCCAAGTGAATCCTAGTAACCAGTACTGCACAATAGAGTGAAGATACACCAACCACACCGCACAAGATTGCCCCTATAACAAACAAGCTGTCAGAAAAAATCACCCTCAGCCACCTCCACAACAAGGAAGATATCAGAACCCATACCCACCACAGCAGTTTATTAGACCTCAACAAATCTATCCACCACAGTATCAGGACCAGCAGAGACCTCAACCAGTGCTAGCACAACAACCACCTGCTCCAGCTAATGTGATTTCTGTAAAGTATGCAGCTGTAGAAGAGAACCTGAATAGAGCCATAGTGCCAGTGACTCCGTTGCTTTCAGAAAGTGACCCGAGTGATCATAGTTTTGATTCCACTCACATAGATAGTTCACAAGCTTACTATATGCAGTCTCCTGAACATGGTGAATCCTACTATAGTGAAGAACTGAGTGAACCTAGTTGGGAGCCAGAGTATGCAAATATCATATACATGAATCCCAACACTAGACCTCAACCGAGGCAGGTAAGACCCCCATTCCCTAGGGGACCATGTTATAGATGTCAAGGAGATCACCTCATTCGTAATTGCCCAATGCCTGCATCTACACAACCACAATCAGTAACAATACATGGCTTTTGTCAAGTTTGCGGAAAGGAGCATCTCTTACGAGATTGCCCAAAGAATCCCACTAATATGCCGAAAATAACTCCAATTAACGTGATTGGGTTAGTTGTAGACTCAACAGGAAGTGTCACTTCCACTGCACCAGTGCAAGTGGTCACTAGAGCCGAGGCTTTGCAACAAAATCCAGGAGTAGGTCAAGAGAAGAGTGCAGAGGTTAGTGAAACTAAGAGCATAGCCAAGAAACAGTCGAGATCCTGGAGGGATAGCCGAGAGAGAATGAAAAGACAATGGTCTAAAAAGATGAGCGACTTAGAAGAAAGCATAAGAGAAACAAAAGCCAAAATTGTTGAACTCACCTCTCAAAAAAACTCTCAAATACCACCACCACCCTCATTTCCATCACCATCCAACCCACCATCTGTCCACCTACCTCAGACCATCCCACCACCCCCTAGAGTAGGATCAGTATTAGCTGACCCCACTCCTGAAGACATAGACATGATGCTTAAGGCATATCAGGCCAGAATCCAAGAAGGGCCAAATGTGACGGATCATGACAAGTGCTACCCTAGAGCTGACCTAGAGATAGAAAGAACCAAGCTTTGCGCGAAAATGGTCGCGTTGGCTCAGACCATATTTGAAGCCAGTTGCCTCTTCAACTACTCTGGCTCAACTAAGACACAATTGCACTTGGATGGACTCCTAGAGAAGTTAGAGAGCATAATTGCAAGATCTGCCAAGGAAGAAAAAAATCAAGGAAGAGATGAGGCAAGTAAAAGAATAAGCCTTCCCCCATAGGAAGCTTTTGTGGCCAATTCCACTGAACCAGACACCTCCTCTTCTATGAATAGGTACACACCAGAATTCCTACGAGAGATTCAAGAAGACAAATGGGCTAATGAAAGTGAAGTCCCTCCTCCCATTGAACTTGTGGATGACACGCATGATCAATTCCCACAAGATATTCCTTCCATTTATGGAGAGCAGGAGAGTGCACAAAGTCAAGAGAGGTTAGACTTCGAGTCTAAATCCCTACAAGAATTACCCCATTTCACAGGCCCATGGGAAGCCAAGTCTACTTGTATGAGAGCACGCACGGTCATGGTAAGAAACGAAGACTCAGTCATACCTAGGAATACGGAGGTAGTGAAAAACACTAAGGTGCAGTGCAACCTCACTTTAGAAGAGCTACTCAAAGTTAGGCCATAATTATGGAAACATGTAGCTAACCAAGTGCCAGAAGTAGTGAAACCCCGTTCCCAGCTAGGTTCTCATAGAACAGTGCCAGAAATTCCTCTAGACAAGATAGGAGATATGAGTGAAGGTGAAAAAGGAAACACCTATCTTCCCATTACCCATCAGGGGTACACAACCAAGGCAATTCTAGACTCAGGTGCAGGAGTTGCCATTGCTACCACTTCCCTATGGAAGCATTGGGGCAAGCTAGCACTCAGGCCCACGAGGATGAAATTGCAGATGGATGATGGTCACATAGAAAGACCCTTAGGCTTGCTGGAAGGAATAACTCTCACTACATGCGGTGTTGAGTTTGAGCATACTTTTGCCATATGTGATTTTATCAAGAACCATGTCTATGAGATGATTTTGGGAAGATCATTTATGCGACAGTTGTAAGTGGTCCAGGATTGGGGAACCAATTCCTTGTATTTGCAACACTTAGGTGTTACGACCAAAGTCAATCTCAAAGATTACTCTCATAGAGATGTCCCTCCTATCCAATGGAACCCGATCCATAGAGGCAAGGATGACACGGAGTCTGTGCACTCCATAGCATCAGGATCTTCATGGATGCATGAAGACACTCACTTATGGATGTGTAAAGTGGCAGTGGAAGAAGAGAAGAGAGAAAAGGCCAGAGAGATAGGTGCAAAGGAAACCCATAGATCAATTCAAGACCAAGCCTATGCACCAGTAGTATTTCCTGACGAAGAATTTGAGCCTCACGACTGGGCAGAAATCTTAGGAACAATGGATGTAGCCATCAATGAGGAACAATGGACACCACACTGTGACGAGGATGGCTATGATATTTCAATTTTCTCCATAGTGCCAATCATGGGAGATGCAGTTTTAGAAGAGTGCAAACCTAGCCCTGATGCATTTGAGGATGCAAGTAACTCCGATCTAGAGTCAATCATTATGGACCCACCTTTCGCATCAGATGAAGAATACTTTTATGAAGTAGAATTTCAACCCCAGAGACATGGAGAGCTCACCAATGACGTAAGGTTAACCACACAAGTGACCCCTAAGGATGAAGGAAAGAAAAGAAAGAAGAGAGAAGTCACACCAGAAGAGGAAGAATCTTTGTTTGAGGTCCCTGACAATTTCAAAAAGTACGAAATAGATGATAGGAGAGTTATGGTGAGAATGCCTAAACGTGAAGCTCAGTCAGGAGAGGCCTATGATAACAAGGAAACCACCAAGAAAATTGTTGTAGCCATAGAAGAAGGAGAAGAAAGGTGCACTTACATAGGACATGACCTCATAGAAGAAGAAGAGCGCGAATTGATAGCCTTGCTACGAGAATACAGAGATGTATTCACTTGGAGTTACAAGGACTTGAAGGGTGTTGACCTAGACATATGCTCACACACAATTCCCATCACCTCAGACGCGAAACCCTCTAAGCAAAAGCTATACACATATAACCATAATTATGCTGCTAAGATCAAAGAAGAGATAGATCGTCTGGTGGAAGCTGGATTTATCTATGAAATTGAGCACACCAAGTGGGTATCCCCCATTGTAGTAGTGCCCAAGAAGAATGGGAAGCTACATGTGTGCATTAACTTGAAGAGGGTTAATGCAGCCACGATTCGAGATAAGTATCCACTTCCTATCATTGAACATCTCTTAGAAAGAGTAGCAGGCAAGGAAGTGTACAGCTTCCTTGATGGATTTTTGGGCTACAATCAGGAGGCCATAGCACCAGAAGATCAGCATAAGACAGCTTTTCCCACAGAGTGGGGCATATTTGCCTTTAGAGTAATGCCATTTGGGCTTACCAATGCACCTGCTACCTTCCAGAGGCTGATGTGTCACGTGTTTAAAGAGTTCTTGAGGAAGAACTTAGAGGTCTATGTGGATGATCTTTGTGCTCATTCCAGCATTAGACAAACCCATATCCTTGAACTCAAACAAATCTTTGACAAATGTCGAGAGTATCAAGTCTGCCTGAACCCAGAAAAGTGCGTTTTCATGGTCAGGCAAGGCAAGATTCCAGGACACATAGTGTCAAAGAATGGTGTATCCACTGATGAAGAGAAAGTAAGAGCCATAGCAGAGTTTCCTAGGCCAAAGAATGTCAAGGAAGTACAAGATTTCATGGGGCATTGTGGCTATTACCGACGCTTTATACACATGTATGCCATCATTGCCAAGCCACTGTACGGACTTTTGACCAACTTTGAGTGGACTGATGAATGTGAAAACTCTTTCAACGAGCTCAAAAGAAGATTGTGTTCAGCACCAATCTTGACCACACCAGATTGTAATAAGCCCTTCCATGTTCATGTGGATGCATCCAATTATGCTATTGGGTGTGTACTCGCACAACCTACTGGTGAAGGTAATATGGATCTTCCAATTGCCTATGCTAGTAGACAGTTGAATGCAGCTGAACAAAATTATACCACCACTGAACGAGAAGGTTTAGGCATGGTATATGCAGTTAAAAAGTTTAGACACTATTTGCTTGCAAAGAAGTTTAAATTTTTTACTGATCATCAAGCATTGTTGGACTTGGTAAACAAGCCATGCAATACAGGTAGATTAGTAAGATGGTTTCTCTTACTAATGGAATACGACTTTGAAGTTGTGGTGAGGAAAGGGAAGACTCACTTGAGAGCAGACCATCTCTCTAGGCTCACATCTGGAGAAGCTCCACAAGGAGTATCAGATGACCTTCCTGATGCTTACTTGTTTAATTTGGAAGTTGTACCTCAATGGGCTAAGCCATTAGTGCCAGTACTGACATACGGGCCTAATCACCCAGTCATAAACACTCAGGATAGAGAGGTAGTAAAAGCCCAGAAGTACCACATCATGGCAGGAAGCATGTACAAACAAACAGATCAAGGGATATTGGATTGTTGTGTGGAAGAGGACGAGTACGCAAAGTGGTTGCAATCAGCACATGTAGGTGCATTAGAGCAACACCATTTGAGGCAAAGGACTTTACAGACACTAAGGAGATTTGGAGTGCATTGGCCTACTACGGAAGCTGATGTCCATAAGTTGTGCAAGGGATGCCCGATCTGCTGCACTAAACCACTCGTGGAACATGCCACTCTCTATCAAGTGTCCATAGTGCCGGATTGGAGTGAACCACTAGTAGCCTTTCTGAGGACGAAATCATTCCCTTAAGATATGACATTGGCCAGACAAAGAAGTCTAGAACAAGAAGCCCTAGATTACTCACTCATTGGTGATAATCTATACAAGCGTGGTAAAGATGGTTACCTGAGACTATGTGTCCATGAGAGTGAATATCTCAAGATCTTGGAAACTGCTCACCAAGGTGTAGCAGGAGGACACTTTGGACCAGATCGGGTGATCAAGGCAATCCTATTTGCAGGACTTTGGTGGCCGAACCTTCACATGGATGCACATACCTATGTGAAACGGTGTGACATTTGTCAGCGAACTCAGTATCCTATACGCAAAGATGAGATGCCTTTAAAACCTATGATGGGTGGACGTGCATTCTCTAAGTGGGGAATCAACTTTGTTGGTCCTATTAATCCCCCAGCCAAGGGTTCACATGTTGAATATATCATTGTGGCCACAGACTATTTAACCAAGTGGGTAGAAGTGAAAGCTACCACAAAGAACGATGCTCAAACGACAACTAAGTTCTTATTCGAGAATGTATTCAGGAGATACGGGCTACCTATAGAGCTAGTCAGTGATAGGGGGACTCACTTCTTGAATGAAGTTATTGAAAATCTTCTCCAAGAATTCTTGATAGTACATAAGAAGTCTGCCCCCTATCACCCACAAGTTAATGGCCAGGCTGAGAGCACAAATAAGATCCTATGCAATGTGTTGACTAAATTGGTAAATAATAAACGCTTTGATTGGGACAAACAGCTACACCATGTTGTTTGGGCATACAGAGTTGCCTATAAAACGGTACTCCAAGCCACACCCTTTCAGATGGTATTTGGCCAAAATGCGGTGCTACCTTTGGACTTCTTGATTCCCACATTGAGAATAGCACAAGAGCATGAGTGGACGGGTCATGAACTCTCTTCGAGAATTTTTGACCTCGAACGATTAGGTGAAACAAGACTAAGAGCTACAGCAGTAATATATGCAGCTAAGAAAAGGCAGAAGGCATACTTTGATGCCCATGTGAAGGATAAAGGATTGAAAGTAGGGAACCTAGTGTTAGTCTACACTTTGAAGCAACATGCGAGAAAACTAGAGAAGAGAGGCTATGGACCTATGATCATAAATAGGATCTCGACTAGTGGAGCAGTCCAATTAGCCACACTCGAAGGCAACATTCTCCCTAGCTACATAAGCGGATGCAGAGTCAAGTTATATCAGGAACCTCTCACTGAGGAAATGCTCAATTGACTCAACACTGCCAAGAAATGTAAAGAAGAGGAAAAACGAGTTCGAGAAGAAGCATAGGCAGAAGCCTTGGAACGCATCCGAAAAATGAAGATGAGAAGACAAGGACGAGATCAGCCAAGGACAGATGACTATGCGAACCTAGGATATCATATGGCTATGTGTGAGGTCTCAAGTGTAAGCCCCCATAGAATAGTTGACCAACGTCCTTTTGTAACCTTGGAGATAGGACAAGGAAAGAGTGCAAGGTCTGCACGGGCCTTGATTGACTCAGGTGCAGCCACTAGTGCCATTAGACTCTCTTACTGTCAAGAATTGAAATTAAAAGTCAATCCTATAGAGGCATATCTCATAGGATTGCGAGGTGTGGAAACCCCTTGCATGGGCGAGGTGGAGCTTCCCCTCCATATTCAAGATGTCTTAATGACAGTGAAAGTACTAGTGTGTCAAGATGAGGAGCTCACTGAGCCACTGGTCTTGCGTCACGACTGGATCTATGACCATGCAGTCAACTTAAACCTAAGAAGACTTCTTCAGGTTTGGGTCAATGAGAAACACATTACAATTGAGTTAGAAAATGAAGTTGACAATGCTATTCTTGTCCAAAACTATGTGATGTAGAGGGATGATTGTCTCAACAAAGAAGTTGAGGGTACAACAGAACTCCCTTCTTTTCCAAAAGCCACAGGGATGCAGCAACCAAAGGTGGATCAAATGCAGAAGAAGCAGACGACTTGTGCTTGAGGCTCAAAGAAAATACGGCGCACGGTATCTCAACCACCAAAACAAGTGTGGGTACGGAAGAACCAGCATCCTATTGCAGTCTAGCCACAACAACTGGCTCAACTTCCTATTAGTGATCAATGACACGACACTAATAAGAAGTCCTCCAAAAATCCTTCTATGAAAGTGAAATCTATCTGGGTACCTAAGAAGTCGATGAAGGCTGGCCCACAATCAAGACAAATTTGGGTGCCTAAGGCTTGCTTGCGGGCTCAACTAGTCCCACACAAATCGCACCATGTACAACAGGGTTCACTCACTCAAAGAGCCGATGCCCACTCTCAGTCAATACACACAAACACATATTCACACATGAGCACGAATGGAATCACTTGCAAATGGGCCCCTATAAAGCCTCATTTCCAAGCAGACACCCTCATAAAGCCCTCCAGAGTCTTCAGGAAACCAAAACATAAAGTCATTCACTGTGTTTGGCAGCCAAAAGCTTGTAATAAACCCCCCGATCCCATTTGTACATTCCTCTCCACCTACTAACTGCATCTGTTCACTTAGCTCATTGGATTAACAACACACACAATCATCGAGCACTCACTGATCGACTAACTCATCATTCACCTCATGTTAATGTTGTAATGGGGACAAAAATTGTTCTACCTTGTCCTTTACAATGTTAACGCATGCTTCTATATTCTCACAGAACTAGCAAGCAAGCTGTAACATGGCAGAAACCGGAGGCACCAGCTCCCAGGCAGGGTCTAGCGCCCAGATAGTGGACATCGAAACCCTCCTTCTAGAACCACAACTCACTGAGAGACCTCAAGAACTTAGAGCTGTGCATGTGCTCCCTATTCAAGACCCGCCTCAGGGGCACACTTCTCAAGTGGGGAAGCATGCACATTGGTTCAATGATGTCGCAGGGCCATTGGGAGACGACACCTACTTTTGGGAGGCAAAACTTCAGTTTAATGGAAAATGGGGACGATATCATTTCTTCACCCGCGAATTTGAGCAATATCAGAATGCAGAAGTGATGCGATCAGTATGGACCAAAGCGGGCTTGGATGGCTATTTCCGGGGACATTTATCTAAGCCAAATTTCCTGCGTTGTTCCTATTTTTATCAGTACCATCACCCCTAGCAGGGCCAAGGGAGGCGATAGTACTTTTGTGCTACCTTCACTGATGCCAGACCACGAAGTCAAAAGATTCAAACTGACCCTCAACCTAGTACAAGAAGCATTGAAGATGCAAGGTATGCATATTCCCACTGAGAAAGAAACAATGATTCCATGCAGGATGAAGCACAAGGATCTCAAGCAATTGAAGGACATGGTAGCAATGACACCAACCATCGTTCTCCACTACGAACAATCATGCAGCAATTCGCTTTCCCCGCCCAAGAACACACTAGATCATTGATCAAATCCATCTAGCCCATCAACGATGGAATAACAAACAGAAGAATGTGCTTCATGGGTGCTGTGCTTTGAAAAAAATAATTTACAGGTTCTTAGCGTACGACGTGCCCATTCAAAGAGCACTAGTATGGTCCAGGGCCCAAGAATTCCAAAGACGGCTGTCAACGGCGGGTCCTTCCTCAAAGAAAATGAGAGGGGGAGTTCAATTACCATGTGCCCAAGCAAGGGGAGCCACCACCACACCAATGGTGACCCCTCCACAAATGCGACATGTCCGACCATTTACCATTTGCCTACCCAGACCAAGTGCCAAAGGACCCAATCTGGTGTTCCCTCCGATTCCATCGGACTTGGAGTTCCCACAAGGTAACACCCTAGCCGATTTGACAGATGAAGAAATTGCCCGCTTGATCAATGAGTCTAACCTGCAAACAGAAGCAGAGCAGACCCAAGGACCACAACCCACCACTACAACTTCAGCCCCGACCCAACCGGAAGTAGTAGAAGTAGAAGAGGATGAAGAAGAGACAAAAGAAGAAGAAGAAGCAAACGAGGAGTATGATCAAGAATATGACGAACTCTCTAAACTAGCAAGTGCCCCAGCCTACTCGGCCCAAATAAAAAGATTGTATGAAACCATGAAGCGAGTCCAAGAACAACACAAACTGTCGCTCGAAACAGGAAAGGTGCTCAGGAGCCAAATGTTAGCCGAGGAAGGTGTGGATGACATGGTTATTGAATCAATGAACCTACACGCAGACGCGGTAGGCTTAGATGAAGCCGTTCATGCAGCCATGGCCTATATTCATCGATTTGAGAAACGAGTGCCTACCCGCCCCATGCGATCCGGCAAGCAAATTCACATCAATGTATCAAAACCAGGAGATAACACACAAACAGAAGAACATCAGGCGGAACCACTCTCACCACACACCTCATCTCTCACTACACAACTCACCTCACCACATGGCACTACCACCCCTATTTCTGCCATTACCACATATGTCATGGGAATTCCTCTCTCTCCCGGCATCCAATTCGAAGGAGCTACCATGCCCACTTTCACAACACTCTTCACAAACATCACATCCACCCCACCCACTGTCCCCATCTACACAGTCACACACATGTTCGACACAATGGAAACATCACCAGCCACAGCACCAGTCCCTCCCCCCACGTAGCCTCAATCTCCCATACCCCCTCCACCCACCTCACCACTTGACTCCATAGCATTCACGACTCCCTTTCCCCTCCCCATTCCCCCTGCATCCTCCCCTTTCCCTGCATTCTTTAATGTAAGTAATATGTTTTCAACATTACAGGTATGTGTGTGTATATGTGTGTATATATGTGTGTATATATGTGTGTATATATGTGTGTATATATGTGTGTATATGTGTGTATGTGTGTGTACATATGTGTATGTTTGTGTACATGTGTGTATGTATGTGTCTATGTATATGTGTGTATGTATGTGTGTGTACATATGTATATATGTTTATGTATGTGTGTGTATGCATATGTGTGTATATATGTGTATGTATGTGCATGTGTGTGTATGCATGTGTGTGCATGCATATGTGTGTATGTATGTGTGTGTATATGTGTGTGTACCTTTTCTCCTTTGTTTGCTCCTTCAATTGCTTGTTCGCTCCCTCACTTGATTCTGGCACAAATGTGCCGGGAGAAATCGATTTTTTTTTCGACTCCTTTAGCATCGCTTATGTGATGCTAAAGCATCACAGCCAGTTTGCCACCATTGCGACAAGCGCTACTAGACTTGGATCCTTGTAGCGATGGTGATTATGAGCATCCTATAAGCAATGCTAGACATTGCTTATGCGACACTCTTGATTTTAGTTTTTAGTCTTTTTCTTGGGCATCACTTATGGGAGAGGATATAATTCTACTGATCTTTATCTTGTTCAATACATTTCAACATGATAGAGTGTCCAAAGTGTATGGAGCAAAGTTGTCGTATACGTGCATGCATTGCTTTTCCGGTCGCATCCATCACCGGAGCTCCATCTCAGATACTATACACCTTGGAGTCATCATCGTCATGAGCACCCTAAGGTGTACATGGTGTTCCACATGGTGTACCATGTGGCGTACCTACATCTGAGGTACTCGTCCTCGGAGTACAAGTAGGCGACACAACATCCATCACACTACCTCCACAACAGCTGCCTCCTCCAAACCTACCTGTCGATCCACTCCTATAATCGCTTGCTCCAGAGTGTGACCTCGACCTAAGGGATGGGCGAGCACCGCTATCACGCTGAGGTATCGAACGCACATGTCTACTTCTAGAGCCATTAGGGGATGGCTGAAAAGCTGGTCGTGGTGGATTCATAAAGCTAGGAGACATACCTCTGGCGGGAGTAGCACCACCGGCAGGAGTGACATTGGCAAGAGTGACACCGGCGGGAGTGAGGCTAGCAGGAGTGAGATCGGCAAGAGTGAGGCCGCCAAGACTAAGGCCGGGGGAGTGCTACCACGAGCGATCTAATACTGTGATGCAGCGGCCATATACGCGCGAGATACCTGAGAGATGAACTCTAAGAACTGCTCCTCTATCATGGAATGTGGAGTGACTGGAGGACTGTGTCCCATCGTGCTCTGTAACAAAAGAACTAAAATAATTAGCATATGATAATAAAGGTAATATTGAGAAATGGTAGTTTATAAAAAAACCTAGCAAAAAAATAAACAAAAATTAGTACGTACAAGTGTTTGATTCAAAACTCCTCTATTCTAGCATCCTCTTAGACATCTGATGCACCGAGAATATCTATCTGTATATTGATGACTTATAAATCACTTGCTATGCTGGTTTCTTCCTGATCAACATCTATTGCTTCATCCTGTATTTCGTCTTCTTCAACAACCTCTTCTTCTCGAACAATGATCTCTTCCTCCTCGACTATCGAATGAATCTCTAAGTCCACTACCAAGGGACTTTCTTCTACATCTATGTTCTCACAAATTTGTCTACTACGTGGGGTGACTTGTAAAACAAATAGCCACTTTGGTTCTTTTGAATCTGGTATAAAAACAACTTGTTCACAGTGTTCGGGAAGTACAAATGTATCTCTTTCATCCGTCCATAATTTTGTGGAGTCGACTTGAAGCAAACCGCTTTTATCCCGCCTCACTGTTGCATTTCTTCCAGAGGTGACTACTTTGAATCATTTCACATAAAAAACAAAGTAATCAAACTTCCTAAAAGATAGTTTGAAGATATCATGAATCACTCCACAATAATCTAGCTAGCCTTCTTGAGCACTATCATCTCTTGCACTCGCTCTACTTTTTTACAAAAAGTTCAACATCACCCCACTATCAAAAGTAGACCTATTTTTATCGATTTGTGCGATCAGAGTGTGTCGTCCATGAGACCATAGTGCACGGTATTTAGTATACTCCTAATCACATCCCTTTGCGAGTTCTTCTTCTTCTTTAGAGATATCTTCACCCACTGCCTTTGCTTGTGAAACCGCTGTATCTAGCCATCTGCTCGTTGGAAAAGGTGGAAGAGGTCGAAGAATTTTTGGAAGAGGAAAAAATCGAGTGGAACGATTCCTTCGAAACTGAGCTCTTTCCTTTGCATTGGTGTCCTTGGCAAGCTCATACTTTTCTAACCACTTCTGCATAGGCTTAGAGTTAACTATGCAAAACTTCATTGCCTTCTCTCTGAATGTTGTATCCATTTTTCTTTGCCCCTTTACCTTGTGGTTCATCGCCTACGAGAAGAACATCTTCATCATCGCTCCATAAGTGAGGCATTTCTGGATCGAGCATACATAGAAACTCAGTTATGAATACAAGATACTCTTGTACGAGCCATCCCTCTGCCATGCTACCCTCTGGACGTGCTCTCTGTCGAGAAAACCCTTTTAATGTCTTCATAAAGCGCTCTAAGAAGAACATCCATTGACTATGGACAATTCTTGCTATTGCAACTTCATCCACCACATGAAGCAGTAAATGAAGTTGAATAGTGAGAATACTTGTGGGAAAGTATTTCTCTACCATACAAACAACCTCGATAGCATTGAGTTTCACACTCTATGCTATCTCTATTGATCTCTTTAGAAGAGATCCACCTACTAAAGAACTAATTTTATAAATGGTTCTTTGTACATCCTCCGAAAGACAATCTTTTAAGGCTATAAGGAGCACAAAACTGTAAAAACTTGTGCTAATCATGAGACTTGAGTCCTCCAAGATCGTCATTTCATGTGAAAGCAGTCTTTAGACACCTCATGCATCCAGTAGGTGTCCGAAACTCTGAAATTGTTTTCTTCACATATTGCTCTTCCATCCTGCGAAGCACCCAAGGAGCTCTTGGTTATGATACTATTCCGTTGGACTTAGTAATTGCCCACAACTCTCACATGTGACCTCACTCTTCTAAGTCCTTCCTTTGTGTTTTGCTTTCTTTCTTTCCGATCAAAGTCTTCCAAAGAATCTCTCCCACATTCTTAAAAATATGCATCGGGTCTACCAAATTATTGATCAATAATTCACTCCAATAAGGGAGTTCATGAAAAATGGACAACCGTTTCATGCCAGCGCCTGGAGTTTCAGAATCCCACAGTCGTTTCCAATCGCTAGCTTTCATTTGGCATTGTGCTTGTTGACCAATTTGTCCTTCATGTAAAACATGTCCATCAGGCAAATATCTATGGTGTCCTTCATAGACAATTTTACGCAGTGCCTTGGAATAGCATGCTTCAAGTCGTGGTGCGCATAAAGGACAAGCATGGTAACCCGAAATCAATAAACCTGAACATTCACCATAACCAGTCCAATCATGCATTGTCCACATAAGTATGCCTTGCACTCGCACGTCTCGTCTTCTAATAGGTTGAGACATGTCATGCACAGTAATCCCATCCCATAAAATGCACAGTTCTTCCACAAGTGATGCAAGATATACATCAATGTTTTTTTACCTTATACTTACTTGGTACAATAAGAGCTAATAATAAATGACCTTTCTTTGTGGCCATCCAGGGTGGGATGTTATAATTGACCAAACATACAGGCCATGTGCTCCATGAACAGCTACGTAAACCAAATGGATTTACTCCATCCATAGCTAGGCCTAGACATATAGACCGAGGTGCACTAGCAAACTCTGGCCACTTACTATCTATGTGCTTCCAAGCATCAAAGTCAGCAGGCACTCACATTATACCATCTATAGACCTGCTCTTTGCATGTCATGACATTAACTCAGGTATAGGTTTGCATCTAAAGATGTTCTCAATTCCAGGAATAATAGGAAAGTGACGAAGAACCTTTGCGGGGATTGCTTCACCTACAAGGTCTTCTCTAAATCTATTTGCTCCAAACTTTGGACATACGTGGAGATGCTAATACTCATTTCAAAAGAGGATGCAATCATTCCGACAAGCATGAATCTTAGTGTAATCCATTCCAATGGATTGTAAAAGTTTTGTTGCATCTCCACGTGTTGGACACATGTCATTGCCCTCTCGAAAAAATTGATCTTTAAGAAGCCTGCAATAAGCAATTAGAACGATATTAGTAAATAAAGTTATTTTGATACAACAATGAAAGTTTATTTCAAATCCACTTACCTGAACAATTCAATGACACTACCATCTGACCATCCATAAATGGATTGCAGATTGAGCATCGGGAGTGATGCACGTAGTATAGATATCTTTGCTCCATTGTAAAGTAGTAAACGAGCTAGTCTTCATATGTTTTCATACTCTTCATCGACTTCTCATCGTGGAAATTCTGTTGTGTCCATGAAACTGTCGACATCTTCTCCACCATCATGATCTTCGTCCATCTCATAAAATGCTTCGAACATTTCTTCCATATGTTCATTCCGTGTAATGCTATTAGTACTTGCTTGTACGTCTAACTCCCTTTTTGTTCTCTTTTGTTCACGAGAGGTTACCGGTGCAATGTGGTTTGGGTCCATCTGCTCACCTGGGGGACCATGCGAATGGTAGCGTAGGTTTTCTAGTCGACTTTTATCAAAGGATCCATACTCTCTAACATGTGCAGTACAAATCCGTCGTTTTCGATAAATTTGATACTTGCACTAAGTGCAAGGACATGCCACTCTCTCCTCCGGATCCAAACTAGCCATCTCATATAATATGGACATTTAAGAACATTTGAGTTTTTGTATCAAACCTAAAAATCATACTCGTGAAGACTTAAACCTGAAATACTAAAACCTAAATACTTAAACACCTAAAAAAACCTAAAACCCTAATACTAAAGACCTATATATGTGTATATGTGTTATATGTATTATATATATATCTATTGCTTATATAATTAAAATCCTATTTTTATATATTTAATTAATTTATTTAAAACACTATTTCTTTTTTTATTTATTTATCTATATAATTATCCTATTATATATATATATATATATATATATATATATATATATATATATATATATATATATATATATATATATATATATATATATATATATATATATATATATATATATATATATATATATGTATTATATATATGTCTATTGCTTATATAATGAAAATCCTATTTTTATATATTTAATTAATTTATTTAAAACACTATTTCTTTTTTTATTTATTTATCTATATAATTATCCTATTATATATATATATATATATATATATATATATATATATATATATATATATATATATATATATATATATATATATATATATATATATATATATATATATATATATATATATATACAGATTTTTTTAAAGTTTTTTTATATTTTCTCTTTATATAAATTTAATTGAGTTATATGTATGCCTAAACCCTAAAACCCTAAACTTAAAGATCTAGACCTAAAATATTTATATTTCTTTATGCATGTGTATATACATGTATATATGTGTTATACACATATGTATATGCATGTATATATGTTATGCACGTGTTAAAATCCTAAAACCCTAATCGGGAAGACCTAGACCTAAAATATGTGTATGTGTATGCATGCGTATATATATGTGTATGTGTATATATATGTGTATATAGATATGTGTATAAGTATATGTGTATATGTGTATGCGTATATATATTTACTCTGATTAAAATCCTTAAAATTAAACCTATTTTTATTTATTTAATTATATATATTTATCTAATTTATTTAAAACACTAGTTTTTTTCACATTTATTTATCTATATAATTATCCTATTATATATATATATTTATTTATATATTCAGATTTTTTCTTAATTAATCCTATTTTTATATATTTAATTTATCTAATGAAAACACTAATTCTTTTTATATTTATTTATGTATATAATAATCCTATTTTATATATTTATTTACTTATATATTCAGGTTTTTTCTTAATTAATTCTGTTTTTATATAATAAATTTTATATATTTAATTAATTTATTTAAAACACTACTTGTTTTTATATTTATTAATCTATATAATTATCCTATTTTTTAGATATATTTATTCATATATTCAGATTTTTTCCTTAAATTTTTTCTATATTTTCTCTTTATATAAATGTAATTGAGTTATATGTATGCCTAGATCATAAAACCCTAATCTTAAAGATCTAGACCTAAAGTATGTATATTTCTATATGCATGTGTATATACATGTATATATGTATTATATGCTTATGTGTATGTGTGTATATTTGTTATGGAGGTGTTAAAACCCTAAAACCCTAATCAGAAAGACCTAGACCTAAAACATGTATATATGTGTATGTGTATATATATGTGTATATAGATATGTGTATATAGATATGTGTATAAGTAAATTTATGTATGTGTATGTGTATATATAATTACTTTGATTAAAATTCTTAAAATTAAACCTATTTTTATATATTTAATTATATTAATTAATTAATTTATTTAAACACTAGTTGTTTTCATATTTATTTATCTATAAAATTATCCTATTATATATATATATATATATATATATATATATATATATATATATATATATATATATATATATATATATATATATATATATATATATATATATATATATATATATATATATATGTATGTATTTATATATTCAGATTTTTTTCTTATTTGTTTCTATTTTTCTCTTAATATAAATGTAAATGAATTATATGTATGCCTAAACCTTAAAACCCTAATCTTAAAGATCTAGACCTAAAATATGTATATTTATGTATTGATGTATATATACATGTATATATGTATTATATGTGTATGTGTATGTGTGTATATATATGTTATGCATGTGTAAAAACCCTAAAACCCTAATAAAAAAGACCTAGACCTAAAACATGTGTGTATGTGTATGGATGTGTATATATATGTGTGTATATGTGTATGTACATGTAAATAGCCTAAAAACCCTACTCCTATTTTTATATATTTGATGTAAAAAAACTTTAAAATCAAAATTTTATATATTTAATTATATATATTTAATTAAAACACTAGCTTATGTGTGTGTATATGTGTGCATGTGTGTATGTATGTGTGTGTGTGAATGTATGCATGTGTGTATGTGTATGTGTGTCTATGGATGCATGTGTGAGCATATGTGTATGTGTGTGTATGTATGCATGCATGTGTGTATGTGTGTGTGCATGCATGTGTGTATGTATGTGTGTGTGTGTGTACATGTGTGTATATGAATGCATTTGTGTATATGTGTGTGTATGTATGCATGCATGTGTGTATATGTGTGTATGTATGCATGTGTGTACATATGTGTGTGTATGTATGCATGTGTGTACATGTGTGTGTGTATGTATGCATGTGTGTATATGTGTATGTGTGTGTATGTATGCATGCATGTGTGTATATGTGTGTATGTGTGTATGTGTGTATGTGTGTATGCATGTGTGTATATATGTGTGTGTATGAATGTGTGTATCTATGTGTGTGTATGCATATGTGTATATGTGTGTGTGTGTATGTATGTGTGTGTATGTATGTGTGTGTGTATGTATGTGTGTATGTGTGTATGCATGTGTGTATATATGTATATGTGTGTATGCATGCATGTGTGTATATGTGTGTGCATGTATGCATGCATGTGTTTATATGTGTGTGTGTGTATGCATGCATGTGTGTATATGTGTGTATGTATGTATGTGTGTATATGTGTGTGTATGTATGTGTGTATGCATGCATGTGTGTATTTGTATGTATGCATATGTGTATATATGTGTGTGTATGTATGTGTGTATGCATGTGTGTGTGTATGTATGCATGTGTATATTTGTATGTGTGTGTATGCATGCATGTGCGTATATGTGTGTGTATGTATGCATGCATGTGTGTATGTATGCATGTGTGTACATGTATGTGTTTATGTATGCATGTGTAGATGTGTGTGTGTGTGTGTGTATGTATGCTCTATCTTCCTCTCTTTCATCTCTCTTTATCTCTCACTCTCTCTCTTTTTTTCTCTACCTCTCTATCTCTCTTTCTCTCTCATCTCTCTCTCTCTCTGTGTCTCTGTCTCTGTCTCTCTCCTCTCTCTCTTTCTCTCTGTATCTCTCTCTCTCTCTCATCTCCCTCTCTTTCTCTCTCTATTAATAGAGAATAAAACAGTCACTTACAAGTATCTCCCTCTTTTGGATCGTTGTCGTCAAAGTGTAATGTATGTCGTCTATCGTCGAATTCCAAAGAATCGATGCCAAAGAACTTCTACAAAATCAAAGAGAAGAGAAATTATAAGGCCTAAAGCATACAGAAAGACAAAAGCTAAGAGTACACGCACCACTTACCAAGATGTGAGATCTAAACAGAGAGAGAGAGTGTGTGTGTGTGTAGAGAGAGATAGATCTGTGTGTGTGTGTGCAAGGCAATGTAGGTTGCAATTCGGTTGGTGCGTGCAAGTTCGACAGAAGACAACCAATACTCAAACACATGCAAAAATGTTCAAGACACGGCCTCGATATCGATATGTTTAAAACACGGCCTCGATATGCACGTCGGTATAGGCATCGGTATGCGCATTGGTAACTTTGAGTAAATTACCGATGCTTATACCGACGATTATACCGACGCTTATACTGACGATCCGTTTTAAATGGTCATACTGACGTTCACTTCATCGTCAGTATCTTTAAGTGGAATTTTCCAATGTTTATACTGATGTCAGGAGTGACCGTCACTATAGGAAGCATCGGTATGCTCCTCATATGTTGTAGTGCTATAAAGGACATTGAATACAGCCTAAGAAGATTCAGGAAGGCGATTGGATTTTGTTTTATGATAGTTCTTTTGAATCACAATATGAAACAAGAAAGAAATCAATTAAATGTTTGTTTGGTCCTTAAGTTGTAATGAAAGTAAATGCGAATAACACTTACGTCTTAATGGAATTAGATGACATTGTGTTCAAAGTACCTTTTGCAAGGAAATAAGTGAAACTCTTTTAAAAATGAGATGATGAAGTGTATGAATGTCTAGAAGTATTGATGGAATCACTGGCTAATGATGAGAATGGAAATGAAGATGATATAATTGAAGCAGAATGAGATTAATCAAGTGGTATTTCTTCTTCTTTGTTTGCATATATTCTCCTTTTCATTGCACTTTGAAGATGATATAATTGAAGCAGAATGAGATTAATCAAGTGGTATTTCTTCTTCTTTGTTTGCATATATTCTCCTTTGTTTGCATATATTTACAAAACTTTAAATATTGGCTTATGATAGTTTCAAATTTCATGAGAAACTAATTGACTCAAGTGGGAATGTACTTACATGACCTTCGGCTTGAAGTTTTACAAAAATGCTTAAGATTGAATAGAAGAAAATAAATTTGAAGCTCAAGTAGGATGACATATTTTTCTTATATAAATCAGCGCATGTTTATGCATAAATGCATATCAAAATGAAATCCGAGTTCTTGCTTCTACATGCATCTAGACCCTCAGCTCAGAATAAGGGGTTACACCTTTTCCCTTAAAACAAAAAACTTGCAAAGTAATATGGAAGTTTACACTTTTTTTCCACCCTAAAAGTAGAAATTACCATGGATCATTAAAAAAAAAAGAAAAATCAGAAATAGAAAAGCATAGAAAAGGTATGAAAACATAGTTTTGAAATGTCTACTAGTTTATTTGGGCAAACGAGACTACTGTGTGCATGAGAAGAATTATTTGCATTTCATGGATTTCTTTGAATGCATTATATGTACTTTTTTATATGAAATAATGACTGACTTAGAACGCATTAATGACATTTTTATATGTACTTTTTTATATGAAATAATGACTTAAATGCATTAATGACTGACTTAGAACGAGTAAATTAGGGATTTTTTTCTTGAAAATTAAAACCAATTTTTTAATTTTCTTTGAAACTTAATGGCAAGTAACTGTTGCATGAAATGGTTATCAGTTGAAACACGGGTTTGAATTTATCATATGCCAGGCAAAAAGAAAATTTAAATTTCACTTACATTCAGTAAACATATTGATTTGATAAAAATTTTGAATTCAAATATTGATCAAAGAGAAGTTTTCATGTTGCTTTTGTTTTTTATTTTAGGATTGGCCCATTGAGGATGATGTGTAGGTTTAGTAGAGGCAAATGTCAAAGAGATTCGATCTCCCTACTTTGAAAGATAATCAATGATAAAGGACTCATTCACATGAAGAATATGAAGACCATTGAACAAAGATATCGACCATCTTCACTAAAAAGACTTGAAGTTTAATTAACTTTATGAGAAGACTGAACCTCGATCTCTTATTAGTTCATCATCATTGTATGAAAGATGTTATTAGAGTTTGAAACATATCTTGTATAAGACGAAAAGAAAATCATGGTTAAGTTACAACACCTGGAACCTACAGGTTGTGGGTTTAAACCCCACAATCGAATTCAAAAAGATAACATTATGCATTCCACGCCGGTCTTCAAAATAGGCATCCCTCACGATGACCGGACCATAAAAATGCCCAATCCTACCTTTCATGCCCACTTTGGACATCAAATTCAAACACTCGAGAGGAGTCGCGAACGCTTAGCAGTCGATGAAAACAAAAGGTTTAGAATGCGGAAATCCGTTTATCTTAAAAAAACAGAGGAAGACAAGTCAATCAAAAACGATATCGTGGGGGAAGGATCGGATGCTTCCATGCGTCGCACGTTCTGAGTAGTGGCATGGCACTCATCGGGAGGTTTCAGAGTGCGAGGGACGAGACGGATTGCTGTGTACTTATAGACGGCGTCGATGACCTCTAAGCGTCAGCGCAAGCAGGAGACCTTCACGAAGAGCTCAGGTGCAGACGGTGAGCCGCAAGCTCAAAAGCCCAGAGTCTGCGAGGACGCCGTTCGAGAGCCAGCTCTCCTACATCGGTTCGAACCGCTGGCGATAGAGATGGCGATTTCTCAGAGAGAGAGAGGTAAGCAGGGAAGAGGCAGTGCTATGGTGATGGGTATTGCCCTGGTAGTAGTCTGCGTTCTGCTGGCTGGAGAGCCGGCCTCTGCTGTTTCTTTCCACGGCAGACGCCCTTTCCGCCCTCCGGTAAGGATTCCAGTACGGCTTCCGGTTCGGAAGATATATCCCGTCGGCGGCAATGGCATGTGGATGCTTGGATCCAAGGTCAGCTACAACAAGTGGGCGGCTTCCAAGGTCTTCCGGCAGAATGATCAACTATGTGAGTCCACCATCGCAATCTCCTGATTTGAATATGCAGAGATCTACTCTTTCTTCTATTGTCATTTGGATACGTTGAATCTGTTCCAGCGGAAGGACACTGTTAAACACCCCTCGCCATTTCTTGTGCTTGTGCATGCGGCAAGCGTGGGTGTGTGTGCATATTAGAGAGAGAGAGAGAGAGAGAGAGAGAGAGAGAGAGAGAGAGAGAGAGAGAGAGCTTAGATTATGTGTTTCTGTATCTTTGGCAGTGTTCTCGTTCAACCCAACCTTCCACAACCTGATGCTGGTGAGTGCTGCCGAATACGTCAGCTGCAGTCCAAGGAAGCCCATAGCCATCTACAGGAAAGGCAAGGTGAGCTTCAATCTGGCTAAGAGGGAAACATACTTCTTCATCTGTGGGATCCCCGGCCATTGCCAAGCTGGTATGAAGATGGCAGTCAAAGTTCTTTAAATCCAGATTTCCTCGTCAATAAACCCATCCCTAAAATGACCATCTACTAACAGTATAACGTTGACAAAAATAACTATGCCATAATCTCTACCTAATTAAGAACATTAGTCATATCCAGTTATGATCGTTCTCTACCAAATGTAGCAAGCTATGTTCTACACTCTCAAGCCAGCTCCATATCGCATGATACCTTCAGGAAGTATCCATTTTATCTCTGATCTATTCATGTTTGGGCTAATAGCTCGCACACATCATTTATAACAACCATGGAAGGAGGCGTTTTTTTTTTTCAAATTTAATTAAATATCTCAGCCGTTGATAAATTTGGATGTATTTTCATTACAGTATTCTGATATTATTGTCGTTTTCCATTGCATGTGGCACATCATGATCTATCTCCCTATGCATATTCGCACTAAATAGTGTTTGATGATATATTTTCTGTAGCAAAGAAATAAGAATTCCATGACATTGATGTTTTCGCATCGCCTTGTTGTCATATTTTACTTTTGTTTGTCAATGTATCATAATGCAAACAATATAATGTAGAATGACTATATTGTTATTGTTAAAAAGCTTAGGTTGGCATAGTGTAGTTCTGTTGGAAGAACTTGTAACCTTACAATGATAAAATCGAGCTACACAATAAAAGAGTACATGTCCAACTGCGTTAGTCCATTTGGGTGGAACTTTTGTCTTTTGAGGTGCGGGTGGTAGCATAACTCTTGATTGCATCATTGGAAATGTATTAGGCCTTAGACCAGATTTCGAAACAGGTTTCCTATAATTGTACAACCTTTAGGAAGCCTATGAAGTTTTAACCCTTGCTTTGTTACATATAGGGGGTCCGATGGGTACGATACTCACTTTCACTTGTATAGTTGTTGTTTGCATTAATTCAAGCAAAGGAGAGTGAAGGATCTAAAAAAACAAGGTTGGGGTTATCATTCCCTTTTCATGGAAAGCCATTAGATTCGTGGCCCTTCTGATCTTTTTGGATGAAGAAGCTATCAAATTGATACACATGAAGGATAAGAAAAATGGAAGGGAAAATCGGAGGCCAATAACTATGCTACAAATGAGCTCTTGGGTCATTGTTAAGGCCCTTGCTAATCAAATTAATAATCACCTTTGCAATTGGTTAAACAATGTAAGAAATGTTTCATCAAAGGTAGCTCTATTATAGATGTCATTAGGGACATAGGAAGCCCTTGAGTATACTAAGGAGTCCAACTAGAATTTGGTGTTTTTCAAGATTGATTTTGATAAGGCTTACAACAGGCTTGAGTGATATTCAATTTTTAATCTCTAAATGACTTAGGATTTGGCCTTAGGTTTATAAAAATGTTTATGTCTCTTCTAAAATTTCCTTTGCTTGTATTAATATCAATGCATAACCTCTTTAACCCCATTAAACTTAAAATATCGATCAGAGAGGGTTGCACCATAGCTACTCTATTATTTGCTATTCAGTTTGATGGACTTTGTTGTCTTTTTGAGAGGTTATTTCTAGGAGTATCATAGGCTTTTTGCTCCTAAGAAACAAGAACAAATTGTTCTTAGATTGTTTACTGATGACACAAATGCCTTTATTCAAAACAAGGTGGGATGTGTCTCTAAGTTGTATTCTTGTGTTGATTTTTTCTCTTCCCGTAGTGTTGGGAAAGATGGATGGATCCTCGAAAAGATTGAGTAGGTGCTGCTAATCCTGCTTTGCACCAGCCCTCAGTGACTCCAGATATGATTAGTAGACACCCTTAGCTTCCAAATGATACCAAGAGATCATATATGTACTTTGCAAATGATGTGTGTAGTGATCAAATCAAAACAGACTACTTGATACTTCACAAATCCAAGAAAACTTGCTATTTTGGTATTGACACCTGCTCAGAGTTATACTCAGTATGACCAGTACACTTACAATTGGCAAAATTCCTTCTAGAGGTATTCTACTAGCTTAGTAAGCTACCATTTGCAAGTGGAATCATTCAAAATGATAAACTATACAGGGAGAAATCACTTTAGCAAATTTATAGACACCCCCGACTTTTTAGGAAGTATGCAGACAAATACCAGTGAGCACTTCGACAGCGATTTCTCAAAATTGGCTGAACCACGTTGCTTCAAACTTTGTATGCTTGTAGTATACTTTGAGCTGGATCTACAAAGCTTTGAATCACTTGATTTGGAGGAGTAGGCACTGAGATATGCCTCTTTGAAGTTGACAGACTTTGAAGTGAGTACTCAGAGAAAACAGAGATGATGTATGTAAATATATATATTAATTCACATTGATGTACAATGCCATTGGCATGATAGACATTACCAAAATGGTACTCAGAGGTGTAGACTATGGAGTAGAGCTCACACACTCAAGGACTGATGAAATTAGCCTCGGGAGAATGGACTGTTGTACCGCGACTTTTCTAGGATACATCTTATATATGAAGTGAGCAAGAGTTTGAATTCAATTTTGAATTCTTGGCTCCCTTCAATCTAGTATCTAAATGTAAGGAGATATTCCCTCAATCACAAGTTCTACTTTTCCACGAATCTATCGAGTAGGTGTATCCATAAGATTCCAAGTCACTTAGACTTTTACAAGGAGTAAAAATGGTAAGAACTTATAAGCATAAGTTCCTATGGTCGTTCCTTCAAGTGTTGTCTTTATGAAGTAATCCAAGCCAAATTGTGAAGGCTTGAATTGCACCAACAGCTCCCCCTCAAGCCAAACACTTTGGCTTAAGTCTTCATCTTCAATCTTCAATCACATCCTGCAATCCAATCATGGATTTGAATCTGCATAATTGTTTCCATCCAAAGCTTTACTGAGTAAATCTGCACATTGCATATTAGTAGACACATAGGTCAACTGAATGTCCTTGCTTAGCAACTTCTCTCTCACATAGTGGTAATGAACCTCTATGTGTTTTGTTCTAGCATGATATATTGGATTAGCTGCAAGGTGGAGAGAGCTTGTGTTGTCTCCAAAGATAATTGGGGGCCTAGTGTATAGGCCTAGCTCTGTATACAAAAGCTTTAACCAAATAGCTTCTTGAGTGGCATTGGCTAGCCCTCTATACTCTGCTTCAATGGATGACAATGCCACTGTTGGTTGTTTCTTGGCTGACCAAGAAATAGGTTTATCACCTGCAAAAGATAAGTATCCTGATGTGCTCCTCCTATCATCCTTGCATCCTGCCCAATCTGCATCTGAATACACTTTAATGTCAATATCTGATGTATAAGGAAAGTACAAACCATGATTCTGAGTTTCCTTTAGATACTTCAAGATCTTCTTTGCAGCCTCAAGGTGAGGTACCCTTGGTTTGTGCATGAATTGACTTAGCACACTAACTCCATATGCTATGTCAATTCTGGTCAAGGTAGCATAATTCAAACTACCTATCATACTTTGATATCCTGTAATGTCTTGGACTTCATCCCCTTCATGAGCACTTAGCTTTAGGTTGACTTCCATTGGAGTACTTGAGACTTTAGCATCCTGCAGGTTAAACTTCTTCAACATGTCTTGTACATATTTTTTCTGAGTGATATATATACCTGAATTAGTATAAACCAATTCAAGTCCTAGAAAGTACTTCAATAATCCAAGATCATTGATCTTGAACTCCTTCATTATCTGGCTTTTTATGCTTCTGATTCCTTGGACATCATGACCTGTAATGATGATATCATCAACATAAACACAGAGATAGATTACCTCTGAATTGCTTCTTTTGATAAACAATGAAGTGTCTGCCTTGCTCATAGTAAACCCTTGGTCTTGGAGGTATGTTGTCAACTTGTAGTTCCATGCCCTAGGTGCCTGTTTCAATCCATATAGAGCCTTCTTCAATTTACAAACATAATTTACCTTGTTGGGATCTTCATAGCCAGGTGGTTGTGACATGTAGACTTCTTCAGATATCCATCCATTCAAGAAAGCATTTTTGATATCTAATTGGTACATGTTCCAATTTTTAGATGCAGCTACACTCACCAATAATCTGATTGTTGGCATCTTAGCCACAGGAGAAAATGTCTCCTCATAATCAATGCCTTGGGTTTGTGCAAAACCCTTGGCTACCAACCTAGCTTTGTATTTGTTGATTGTACCATCAAAGTTCCTCTTTAGTTTGTAGATCCATCTGGATCCTATCACCTTCATAAAATCCTTCTTGGGTACCAAGTCCCATGTGTCACTCTCCTTGAGAGCTTCTATTTCTTCATCCATAGCTCCTTTCCATTCTGGTTTGGTGATTGCTTCTTCATATGAACCTGGTTCTTCACTTAACAAGTCCTTTGCAAGATAAATTGAAAGCTTAGTAACAAGAGATGTATCATACCCATATCTGATAGGCTTCTTACTTTCTCTCTGAGATCTCCTTATTGCTTGAGTTGAGGATTCTGGTATGTCCTCAAGCTTCTTCATCTTCATCTTGCCTCTGGACTTCCATGCCTTGAATTCTTCAAGATTGATTGTGTCATCATCTTCTGAACTTGAGTCTTCCTTCTGGATTGGTTCTTCCTTTGAGAGTTTTGGAAACTCTTCTTCCAAATCATAGGGTAGACTAACCTTCCTGCAATCATTCTCATACCATGAGTCATTCTCATCAATGATGACATCTCTGCTTACCTTGAACCCTTTATTGGTTGGGTTGTAGAATCTATACCCTTTTTGATTCAAGTCATAACCAATGAAAATACATTTTTCTGCTTTAGGGTCTAGCTTTCCCCTTACCTGTGAGGGAATATGCACATATGCTACACAACCAAAAATTTTGCAATGATCCAATGATGGTCTCTTACCATGCCAAGCTTCATAAGGTGTCATTCCATCAAGTGACTTTGATGGCAACCTGTTTATGAGATAGGTGGTAGTAGATACACTCTCTGCCCAAAGATAATTTGGCAGCTTCTTTTCATTAAGCATGAACCTAGCTGTTTCAACAATTAGTCTATTCCTTCTTTCAGCTACCCCATTTTATTCAGGTGAGTACCTTGTGGTTATTTCCCTTTTGATGCCTCTTTCCTGCAAGAAGTCCTCAAACTCATTTGAGAAGTATTCACCTCCTCCATCTGACCTTAGCTTCTTCAAGTTCCTTCCTGTTTGATTTTCAACTAGTGCAAGATATCTCTTGAAACAATTAAACACTTCATCCTTGTGCTTCATAAAGTATAACACAGTCCATCTGCTATAATCATCAATGAAAGACACATAGTACCTTGATCCTGAAATGGAGGGATCCTTGCTAGGTCCCCAAACATCTGTGTGTACCAAGTCTAGGTAGTCTTCATGCATAAGTCCTTTCCTTGTATAAGGTAACCTGTGAGACTTACCAAATTGACAAGCACCACACTTGTAAATCATGTGTTGCTTGGATACATTAGGTATCCCAAGCACACATTGATCTCTGCTCATTTGCTTCAAGGTCCTTTCACCTATGTGCCCTAGTCTCTTGTGCCACATTTCAAGTTCTGAAAGTGTCTGATCCTTGTAGCTATACAAAGCAATATTCTTTGTGTCTTCTAATTCAAAAGTAAATAATCTACCTGATTTTTCTCCCTTGGCTATCCTTTTGAATCCATTCCTTGGGTCCTTCACATATGCTCCATGTTGAGTGAATCTGACCTGCAAACCTTTCTCCACAATCTGACCAACACTCATTAAGTTTTTGGTAATGGTTGGTACATAAAGTACCCTGCTCAATAGGTTCTGATTACCATCACAAGTTTTTACATTTCCAATCTTTTACCCTGAATCAATATAAAACAGATGATCATCCTTGATACCTGACTTGGAAGTCATATTCATGATCAATAGGGAGTCATCTTGCTCCTCTGTGTAATTGTTGTAGTCTTTCCTATTTCTGAATCCTCCTTGGTAGTTACCATTATGGTTGTTGTTGTAATTGTTGTTGTAGTTATTGTTGTAGCCATTGTAGCCTTGGTGTTGGTTGAACCTTCCTCTGCCTTGAGAGTATCCACCTCTTTGATAGCCTCTTCCTCTCTGATTTTTGTAGTTTCTGTAGCACTCATCTGTGGTGTGGTTAGACAATCCACAAATATTGCATGGTGATGAATTGTAGGGTCTCCTCCTACCTTGCTTACCTCCTCTGCCCCTGCATCTTGAAGATCTACCTCTCCCTGCATAGTTGGCTTGGGAGGTAGAGCCTTCATCCTCTTGCTTTTTACCTTTACCTTTGTCTTTAACCTTTTTATCAGTATATAGGGCAGCAGGAGTGTTACCTTTAGATGTATCTCCAACCTTTGTGAACTTTGCTTCATGTGTGAATAGTTGGTCCATCAAAGTTGTGAGATCTGGGGTATGCATATCCATGTAGAGATCCATTGCAGTGGTGAAGCTTTCCCACTTATCATCTGCCTTTAGTCCATTGGTTACTTGCCTTACTATTTGTTCCTCTTCAATCTCCTCTCCTATGCTTGCTAATTGGTCTGCCACATCCTTGATTTTGGTCACAAATTCTGAGACTGATTGCTTTGGTTGCTTCCTAAGGGTTGTGAATTCAATCCACAATTGATTCTTCTTGGCCCTTGTATTAGATGAAAAATATGATGACAAGGTTTCCCAAGTTTCTTGGGAGGTCTTACAATTCCTGATGTGAGGTAAAAGGAAATCAGATATAGAGTTAAGAAGATAAGACCTTGCCAATGCATCTTTTGCACACCATGTATTAAGCCTTTCTTGTTCTTCCTTGGTGGGTAGACCCCTTGCTTTCAATGAGGGAAATTCCTCATCTCCTGAGATGAATCCAAATAGACTTCTTCCTTGTAGATAGGTCTTCATCCTCAGAGACCAAGCTTGATAATTGTTCCTGTCCAATTTGTCAATGAATGAAGGAAAACCATCTCCCATGTTACCTTGTTTGCTCTGATACCACTGTTGGGAAAGATGGATGGATCCTCCAGAAGATTGAGTAGGTGCTGCTAATCTTGCTTTGCACCAACCCTCAGTGACTCCAAATATGATTAGTAGACACCCTTAGCTTCCAAATGATACCAAGAGATCATATATGTACTTTGCAAATGATGTGTGTAGTGATCAAATCAAAACAGACTACTTGATACTTCACAAATCCAAGAAAACTTGCTATTTTGGTATTGACACTTGCTCAGAGTTATACTCAGTATGACCAGTACACTTACAATTGGAAAAATTCCTTCTAGAGGTATTCTATTAGCTTAGTAAGCTACCATTTGCAAGTGGAATCATTCAAAATGATAAACTATACAGGGAGAAATCACTTTAGCAAATTTATGGACACCCCAGACTTTTTAGGAAGTATGCAGACAAATACCAGTGAGCACTTCGACCGCGATTTCTCGAAATTGGATGAACCAAGTTGCTTCAAACTTTGTATGCTTGTAGTATACTTTGAGCTGGATCTAAAAAGCTTTGAATCACGTGATTTGGTGGAGTAGGCACTGAGATATGCCTCCTTTAAGTTGACAGACTTTGAAGTGAGTACTCAGAGAAAACAGAGATGATGTATGTAAATATATATATTAATTCACATTGATGTACAATGCCATTGGCATGATAGACATTACCAAAATGGTACTCAGAGGTGTAGACTATGGAGTAGAGCTCACACACTCAAGGACTGATGAAATTAGCCTCGGGAGAATGGACTGTTGTACCGCGACTTTTCTAGGATACATCTTATATATGAAGTGAGCAAGAGTTTGAATTCAATTTTGATCTCTTGGCTCCCTTCAATCTAGTATCTAAATGTAAGGAGATATTCCCTCAATCACAAGCTCTACGTTTCCACGAATCTATCAAGTAGGTGTATCCATAAGATTCCAAGTCACTTAGACTTTTACAAGGAGTAAAAATGGTAAGAACTTATAAGCATAAGTTCCTATGGTCCTTCCTTCAAGTGTTGTCTTTATGAAGTAATCCAAGCCAAATTGTGAAGGCTTGAATTGCACCAACACGTAGATCCCTAATTAATCACACTAAGACTACCAACAAAAATAATTTTCAAGTTCCTCCTCACTTTCTCTTTGATCAAGCATACTATGAGGTCCCTTCATGCTTGTTTATTAGACTTCTTGCTATTCCTTTCGACTTCAAGGTCTCAATGAGCTAGAAACAGGACTAGATTTTTAATAAACTAGACTCTAAACTTCAGTACTTGAAAGGTATGCAATTGAATGTTATGGGTAGAGAGATGGTAATCAACACCTTCTTCATTTCCTCCATCATCTATTTCTTGCCTTCTAGAGATTGACTAATGCTCAATTAATGGAAATGAAAAGAATCTATAGAAATTTTTCTGTGGAGGAGTGACCCCGCCTAGAGAAGGATGCCAAAAATCAAATGGAAAACGTGCATATGTCAAAAATAGACAGGTGACCTTGGTTTTCGTGATGTGCAAGTTATGGATAACAAGGTAGCATCCGAATGGATGGTTAAAACTTGGAGTAATAACCGAGAAGCTTAGTGAGAGTTGATCCTCAAAAACTAATGTAACCTCAAGTTGTCAGGACACTCCAAGGTGGCAATGTCTTAGCCTCCTCACCCTTCTTTTTCCACGAGTCTTGGTTATCCCTAAAGGATCTACTTTGATGACCTCCCTTTGGTCAGCGAAGAACAAGATGAAGCAGTATTGCATTGCCCGAAATTAGACAAAATAATTCTATTTAGTTTACAATCTTTGGTATCAAGGGAACTAATAAGGAGAACCTTCAAGGAGCTAAAACAATTGGTCCAAAGACGCCCCTCGATGGAAGCTGGGACCTATGGTGCCAACCCAAACGAAATTGGATAAGATTTGACAACCTTGATATGAGATGAAGGGTTGACTATGAGGATTGGTGCCTCTTAAGAGAGGGAATGAATGCTCCATACATTTTGAGAGCTGCCTCCTTATTGGTCATGAAGTTCCTAACCCAAAAGATATTAAATGGGAAAATGAAAATAGGATTGAAGAAATCCTCACAATTGAGCAACTACCGGAATTCTTTCAAGATCTTAATAGAAAGTGGTGTTTGAATTGGTCATGAATCTGTTAGGATCTCAAGCTCAAAGACTTTGGTGTCGTTTGGTGGCACATAAGAAAGCGACCATCTTGTGGCAAATCTTGCATAGGGGAATCTCGAACAATGTGAAAGCTAGTGAAGTGTTTGGAGCAAAAAGTTCCTTTGCAAGCGCGAAGACATTCCACACCTGTTCTTTTCATGTCTATGACGTTTCGAGAGTCGGAGAGCACCTTAAATTGGATCCTCCAATCGATTTGAAACAAGCCCTGTTGGTAGCACTTGTGAGGAGGGACATGTAAATCTTGGAATGATGTAACATGTGGCTGATGTGCCGCCGCATACTTTGCCCCGCGGTAGTTGTGACCATCACTCAACCTAGCTATGTAAACCCTTGTTCTTGTGGGATAAGGGGGGTCCCATGGGTACTATGCCCTTCCTTATACAATTGCAATTTCAAAGTTAAAGCCCGGGGCAGTAGGCCTCGGCCAAAGCTCCCTTTAAAAAAAAACAAGCCCACCAAAAAAAGAGATGTATGAAAAGACATACGATGTCTAAAAAGAGCTTAAGAGACAATAGATCCAAAGATGCTGCGTGATATCCAGCAACTACGAAGAATTGAATCCACCGATCGCAGCCATTTGCTTTCATCCCAAAAATATATATAAAAAAGGAATGACTCAACAATAAAAAAGAGGTTTTCCCAAATAATGAGAATATATTCTAGATTCTTCCAATAAATTCGCACATCTACTCAGCCGCATGTTATGTGTACAAAGGTGTTTTATTGCATATGCATGAATATTGAAAGATGGGAAACATTACTGTGTGTAGGCATAGAAGCTCCCAATCATTGAATGAATGCCATTCAAAATTTAATTTGGAAAGGTTTGTGGCATGTTTCAATGCTTGTTATAATAGGAATACTACATAGATTCTATTCTATGGTAGATTCAAACAAGAGAAAGGATAATGTGAGCATGGATACATGTCAATACTTCTCTAATAGAGATGCCTATGCACATGTTTTGATAAAAGAAGGTGTGTGAAATCACTTACATATATTA
The DNA here is from genome assembly GCA_020310875.1 of Ceratopteris richardii. Taxonomy (NCBI): domain Eukaryota; kingdom Viridiplantae; phylum Streptophyta; class Polypodiopsida; order Polypodiales; family Pteridaceae; genus Ceratopteris; species Ceratopteris richardii. The sequence goes on from CM035434.1 coordinate 108,596,476, forward strand.
AATTATAAGGTACTCTCCTAGATTAACTCTAATTATTCTTTAGTCCATGTATTTTGCTCTAAGAAAGTTTTATTAGGAGGAAAATCAAAGAGGATTGAAGTTCGTCACACTTCTAATTTTCACTAACCTCATAATACTTCTAGTTTTCACTAACTAGTTTTTAAGTTAATTATAATGATCTTTATTTGTTTTCACTAACTAGTACAAGAATACCATGGGGAAGTGGACATGCTAGAGGTTTATCAATAGGAGGCCAAGGGAAATGGGGATTGCTAGCCATGAAGGTGGCAATCAAGAAAACGGTGATTGCTAGCCATGAAGGTTGCAATCACAGTGATGGGGTCATTTGTCAAGTGATGGCCTTTATGTTCAAATAAAAACATCCATCATGTATGCAACCATTATCCATCACCAGAAACCTAACAAAGATTTGTTCCTTAGGCAACATACAATGATGTTGGCAATGACAATTTTATACCTCATATATTCCATGAATACTTGTCCCAACATATCTTTGTTAGGGAGGACCATCGTAGTAGAGTAACATGTTACATATTGAAGATTAAAGGTTTTCCAAATCGCATTTGGGTACAAAATATAAATTCTACAATAAAAATCTTGATCAAAATTATACAAAGGATCTAGAATGTAGAATTCTAATAGAGAACTATAAAAAAGGAAGCCATCACTTTTCGAATTGAGGATGTTTGGGAGTGAGTTCTATGTGCATGTTCTAGATCAGGAGAAAACAAGCTACAACCAAAAAGCACTAGATGGGTCTTCTTTATCTTTAATAGCTTGACGCTAAGAAGATCATGCAAAGTTGCAATATGGTGTTCAAGGAGGATTAGCCACATGTAGTGGAGCCAAGAGGAGAGAAAGAAAACATCCACTTTATCATCAGGAGAGATGTAACCTACTATGAACCTACTTTTACCTTCCATACATTCGAAGAAAGCGCCGTGTTCAATTTGTAAGTTTGAAAGTTACTATCCTCTAATAAAATAAGTTGCAAAGACAATGTGTTTTTGAGTTAGGTAACTCTATGATTTCAACAACCCCATTCCATAGTGACTAAAATATTATAGATAGACAAAGGAGAGTTATAGCGAATAGAGGAGCAAGCATGATCAAGTTCCCGTACCATTTACATAGCTTTGATGGTGGTGCTAATCCAATGTCAAGTGAAACAAAAAACTAATGAGAAAGAGGCACTCCAAGGGTCAACTTGAACATCTAACGTGGATGTAGATTTTCATAACATCATGAAGAATGGAACTTGGGAGCTAGTAAGTGTGTTATTATATTTTTGTAGTCATGTGTGTGACTCTCAAGAATATTTTTTTCCCTCTTTGGGGTTTTCTTCCTCATCTTGTTTAGACACCCATAACCTTGAGGGGCTTCGTATCTTTGTATATTCCACACTTCATGATGCAGTGTCTCGAAATCGTAAGCTTCTTCCTACCCACATGTTTTTCAGCTTTTGGACTTCTTGAGCTCCAAAAATTGGTAATATAGTACGCCATTCATTTTGCAAGTGTGTCACTCATACAATCTCATTAATTTTCTCATATTCCTAAGGAAATTTTAGAACAATATCAAGGTAATATATATAGTAAAAAAAGATAAGAGTTTTGTTTAGCTCAAAATTTAATTGGAGCCTATTTTAGCTTCTCAATGCACTATCATAGCAATTGTGTAATTTTCATTTGTGCGAGTTTTTGTTTTGGCTTATCTTTCTAATGTACGAGCCCTTTATGACACATCTTGCAGAGATCCATAGCATAATATTGTTCAACTTTCCAAGAAATATTCAATTTTTGGCATCAGGATATAGTCAAAGTCCATGGAGAAGAACAATGATGTATTTCACATGATGAGAAGTTATTCCAACTACCCATTGTGGGTATACATAATGCACCATGTAATGGTTGCAAATATATTATGGAACATTGTGCAAGGTTTTGTAATACATCATATTACAACTAAAAATGTTCACAATGTAGTTGTGGGAGGTGGTGTTGAGGATGCTAAAAGTTTGTGTTCTAGTGCAAGACAAATTTCAAGTCATCTTGAAACTCCTATTTTGAGTATTACAAGTATACAATTACCACCTCGAACCATTATAGAGCAATTTGAATGGGATGGAAAAGATGCATAAGGACATTTCTTTAACATTTTTTCTATAAAAGTTCCCTTTATAACTCATATTTATTCATTCAAAATAGATAATTATGAATGGAATAGACTCCGGACATTTCTTGATGCAAGAAATGATTCTTGTTTTTTTTACCTCTCAAAATAATTTGAGAGGGACCATATCAATGAAGTGATTCTAAGGATAGGGTTTTTACAAGGATGAAATATTTGAAGGATCTATTGATTGCCACAAATCAAAATTTTGTGAAATAGCTCAAATGTTCAACTTCTTCTCAATGGACTTCCTAATTCTATATATGTTTTCTTCTACTCTTTGGTTGAAAATCAAAGAAAATACAAATGGCATAATATTTAAATATTTTTTGTTTGTTTTGATGCTTAAATTTCAATCTAATAAAAAATCATTGATTATTTATGTTATAAATCAAGGGCTTGTTTCTAGTCACAAGGGTGAGGGCAAAGGTGGCGCTTCCTATAGTAAGTAGATATTTATGTATGTTGCACAAAAAACAGGGATAAAAAAAAACATAAAAATTAGATTGGTAGAAATAATTTTGCAAGTACTGTAAGGAAGGGATCATGTTACAAATAATTGTCCTAAAGTCATAGCTAAGGAAGAAGATATGTGTGTTGGAAACGCTTCTAATTATAAAATTGAGTAGACTAGCAAAAAATCACGAATTAGAATTTAATATAAACATTAATATGGTCCATCATTTTTTGGCCATTTTATGCTTATTTTGGACTCATTTTTAGTACTTTGGTAATGTTGCAATAAAATATTTTACCTCTAAACATAGTTTCTTGACTTAGCTAAGTGTGGCCCTAATGGGGATACTATCACATATGCAAAAATCTCCTCCTATTTATCATGGGAGTTAAAAACAATTCTCTTATTTCTAATAATGGTAGAACATTCACATTGTGAGACACTTCATTTGTTCCCAAGATTACGAAGAATCTATCATCATTTTTATTACTAGCCAAGGATGAACTGGTAATAAAGTTTGTTGATGATAGTTTATCATTCATGATCTCTTTGATGCTCATAAGATCATGGCTTCTTATGCTATTTCATGGATTTTATAAATTCAAAAATTATGGAAAATTTATGGGTGATTATCCATGTGAAATTCAATATTAGTGCATCATATCAAATGCAAAAATTTCGCATGTAGGTTTTTCTCATTAATTTTTTTCTATTTTGCTATGCTTGCAAAAATTGGATGTGGTATCCTATTTGGCCAAACTTAAGGAGCCATCAAACATGTATGTGAGGGTTCCATTTTGGGTAGGATGCATTGCTCTTACTCTCCTAAATATATTGAATTAAGAAGTAACTATAAGTTGTGGCTTGCTCATAGTAATGTTTGTGCTACTATGTAGAGATCATATTTTGGAGACTACACATACTTGAAGATTTTAGTAGAAAACTTATCTAGGTATGCATGATTCTATACACTCTACTCAAAGTCCAAATTTCTTATCCTCTTCAGAGATTTCCTATTTTATGGCATAAAATATCTAAACATGCAAAATGGGAAATTTTGGGATAAAGTAGTGAAACTTGCAAGAATCATGCAAAAAACACACAAGCACAACAATGCACTCTCGCTCTCTCTCAAACTCTCACTATGCAAATGAGGTGAATGAAATGGGAGTGGGAATATGAAAGGAGGATGGAGATGGTATGGAGCAGAGATGGAGATGAAGATGGGAAAAAATTAGTGAAAAATAAGAAATAACCTACTACTTACCTTTCTAATGCGTCCTCTCTACGTCTTACCATCACGTGCTCATCCTCAAAGCTCGAATCCCTGGCAACGGTGCCAAAATTTGGTGTAGCTCAGTGATGAGTATCACCTCCTATAATGTCAATCCGAGAAGACATGAGGATGGTATGAAGACCTCGAAAAAGTGATGGCACAAGTGTGTGAGTGAGAAGCACACAAACATGCAGACACATACACACACACACACACACACAAGGCAAGAACAAAGAGAGACACAATGGAATAACTTCTATTGCATAAAAGTTCTCATACAAGTTCAAATCTACAACAATCTACCCTCAAAAATGAGCTCTCTAGCTATATTTATAGTTTTTGACTAGCTTTGGTCGTCTTCAGACCTATTGTCTGGCCTAGTTAAAAATTAGGTCCCTAAGCTATTTTGGAGGCTCAAACGAGCTTTGAAAATTATGAAACTTGATAGGAAAATATTTCGAAAGCTCCTCAAGCTCGGGGACTCCTCGACTTGCACAAAAATGGAGCTACAAAAAGGTGAAATGGTATTTACAATGGTTTTCAGTGATGAGAATCACTTTTAAAATAATGTGAGGATTTAGAAATTTTGATTGGTTGCCTCAGTGCTAAATCTGCATGTATGCCCGTACTTGCTTCTTCCCAATGCTAGATCTATGTGTATGCCCGTACTTGCTTCTTCCCAAATGCCAATAGTCCCTCATCTTCAATTCCATTCTTTGTTTACGAGCTGAGCATCAAGGAAGTGTTAGCGACCATTTCCTTAATGCCTCTCTCAACATCAATCACCTGAAAATAACCCACATACCCATGTGCATTTTCTAAATCCACGAACATGAATAAGATGAATCAAGGCCTCTTTCTTTTTTTTAAGTGTCAATAAATGGCACTTTTCCAAGCTATCTAACTCAAAAACGATGAGGAATTAGCTTAAGCTTGTGAGATACAAAAATATTCAGTTCTTCAATCTATACAACAATGTTAGAGACGTTTTAGGTCCAAATCTACTCCTAGATATCACTTTTGGGCCTTGCAAAATCCAAAATTCTAGAGAGAGACAAAAAAATATGAAAAATCTCTTCATTAACATATCTTCATGTGAACAAATGAGACATAAAACATAGGAAAAACAATTCAATTGAGTAAATTTTTTCTACTAAGGATACTCTACCTTTCTCTCATACAACACTTTTTCAGATTCCTTCATCTTCATGCTCAAATTTAACACAACAATTTCATGCAACAACTTTCTAGAGAGAGAATGTAAAAACTTATTGCTACAAAATTTTGCAGACATGATTAGAATATTCTAAAAATAAAATTTCATTATTATCTGCACATCATTTTTTTTCTTTTTGGAAAATTAATATGGCATCTTACACCTAGAAAGTCCCATGCCCAAGTGAAGTCACCACTAAAACCCTTATATGTATTCACACGTAAAACTTGTAATCCCATAAGGGAAGTTTGGAAAATTAGTTCACATAGCAAACCACCTAACAACACCATGTGACATTTTTGTACACTATTAGATGCATTTGGAGCTCATTGCATTTCCCAAGTATGCATCTAGGCAACACACTAACCATATTAACTCTCTTCAACACTAACTTCACACATCACTCACCACTCATTTACACCACACACAAAAGAACATTCAAAGGGTATCATGTTGGTATGTAAAGGGAATAAGGTCTCATCAATTTTCTAATACAATACTAACATAATCCTTCTTCTTCTAGCAGATCTACTAAACATGAGCTACCTTAGTAACCATGGCTGAAAGCAAACACTAGTTCCCAAGTGGGTGCTAGTAACCAACCCATGGACATTAACACCTTACATATCTCTAGACCACCAAAGTGCATTTGCACACTATTCCCATCTAGGACCCTCTTGCAAGACACATGACCAAAGTTAGCTCTCATTCCCACTAGTTCAATGATATGGCAGGACCCTATGTTACGCTACCTATATTTGGGAAATCGAATGTCAATTTAATAATGTATGGGAGAAGTATCATTTTTTCATATGAGAGTGCAAGAAACTGTAGAATGTCCAGGAACTCCAACCCATCTAGAAAAGGGTACGCTTAGCAAAATATTTTGGTGTGCGACTAGCAAAACCTACTTTCATGCATTGCTCTTACTTTATCAATACTTTGTAGCCTAGCAATTTCAAGAATGTGTTGAGTACCTTTGTCATCCCCTCCTTGATGCGTTGAAGATTGAGATTGTTTCTTCACTTAGTCATAGAGGCTCTTGAAAAGTATGGCATGCACGCTCCTCTGGAAAAGCAGACACTAGTGCAAGAAAACATGAAGAATAGGAACCTCACCAAGCTCAAGGATATGTTTAGCCATGACCCCAAACATAACAGTTCACTTCAAAATTTGTATGTAGTACTTTGCATTTTGAGGGAAAGATCATTTCACCTAACCACATAAGAAAGTCTGGTTTAGTCTATACTTGGAAAAAACTCAAAAACTAACCATCAATCTCCTTTTCTAGATTATTGACAAGATACACATAAGTAACCAACCTTGGTCTGACAAGACAATTTTGAATGGATGGTGTGCTCTCACTCGCATAATCTACATATATTTGGCCTATGACATGCCCATTCAACTAGCCTTATCTTCAAATAGGGTCCAACAATTTAGAAGTTGAAAGGCCACTGCACAGAAAACCAAGAGAATAAGAGGATCTATCCCATGTACACAACCTAGAGGGGCTACCTTGACCCGAGATATCTCACTAGTAGCGGAATGTCTATTATGCCCCTTTACAATCCGACTGCCAAGGAGAAGCATAGGTGGCCCATCCACAACTCAATAGGTGGTTCTGCTTATACCCACATATTTGTAGTTTTGAGGGCCTATTGTCCTTGATGACTTGGGTAATGCAGATTTCGAGCTTCTACAAGAGATAGACTTTGGATCAGAATTTGAAGATGAAGTGGTAGGTGCCAATTAGCACCAGCACCGAGAAGAAGAGCAACATGAAGAGGAACAAGAAGAAAGACATGAAGATGATAATGAGGAATATAAAGAAGAGGAAGGAGCTTCCATATATACAACAATGCTCCATTGATTACAGGACACCATAGAAAGCATATATGTAGGAGGCAAACTCTCACTACAAAGAAACCACATGCTGATGAACCAGATATTGGAGGAGGAAGAGTGGACCCACAATACATTCAGCCCCTTTAGCTATTAATAGAGACTTGTGGAAGCATTGAAGCTCTAAATTTCATGTTGTAGAAACCTCACCCACAATATGATGAAAGACATATCAAGGCATGCAATGAAAAGGCAAAATCATACAAATACCAATAATGCAAGTTGTGTTACAAGGAAGGAGATAAGGAAGAGCTCTCACACACACTCTCACAATCAAAGCGCAGCACACACACTGATTGAGGCAAGGAAAATGATCTTCTTCTTCTTCTTCTTCTATTACATAAAAGGAATGTACAAAAATGACCTAAAACAACAATACAACAAGTGCAACATATAAAGAACGGTACATAAGGAAAATCCTAATGTTCACAAATGAGTGAGCTGGCAAGAAACAAATGTGTCATCACTCTCAGTAGATAAATCTAGTAAAGCTCAATGAAGCATCTGTGACATATACTAGTGTGACCACTATACATGTTAGAGAAATAAAAAAGTGTCATCGTGGATCATCACATGTTGAGCTTGATATCTCAACACTCCCCCTCAAGCTCAACGTCATGTCTTGTAATCCAAGCATCTTCTGAAACTTCTTGAACTTCTCAGCTCCAAGTGTTTTAGTGAAAATATCAACAACCTTCTCTCTTGCCTCACATAAACAAGGTCAATATCACCTACTTATACCTTTTCCTTGATGAAATGATGATGTACCTTGATATGCTTTGTTCTAGCATGAAAAACAAGATTCCATGCTAACTGTATGTTGCTAAGATTATCCGAATAGATGGTGATAGGCTTTTGCACTTCCACACCTAAATCTGCAAGTAGCATCTCTAACTAGGATGCTTCACATGTTACCATTGCAATACCTCTATACTCAGCCTTTGTACTCGATAAAGCAATAGTGGGTTGCTTCTTGTTACTCCATGTAATAGCTACACTTCCAAGTGAGAATAGAAAGCCACTAGCAGATCTTCTATATGGAATACTACCAGCCCAATGTGCATCAGTGTATTCATGAACCTCTAAATCTATACTAGCTTCATAAAACAATGCATAATCCAAAGTATAACTCACACAACATAGAGTGCACCTCAAAGCATCTAAATGCAGTCGCTTGGGAACCTGCATAAATTGACTTTCAAGTCCAATAGTGTAACTTAGATCAAGCCTTGTAATTGTGAGATATATCAAACTTCCCATAATTTTCCTATACATAGTAGCATTTTCCAATGCTTAACTTGATGTAGTATCCAACCTCAAATTCTGATCTAATGGCATAGAAATTGGCTTATAATCAGCCATATCATACTTTTGCAGCATACTCAAGGCATATTGTCTTTGTGACGTCCATATACTTGTTTCCGTATGTATAAACTCAATGCCCAAGAAATAGCGCAGCACACCAAGATCTTTCATGTCAAATTCTCGGATAAGGAGTTGTTTTACCTCTTTAATGTTTGCTTCATTACATAAATAGCCACAATTGTGATGCCATCCTCATCCTTCCTTGCATATATGAATGATCTGCATCACACATAGAAAATCCATTGGTGGTTAGATAGTCAACAATCCTTACATGCCAAGCACAAGGGGCTTGTTTAAGCCTTCATTGATATCCACATCCAATGCGGTGGATATATCATCACCCTCAATACCTCACCCACCCCCACACTTCCACAATCTCCCATTCCCCCCTCCACCAACATCACCTACACCCATAACACCCTTGAGCACTACATTCACCAATCCCATTCTGATTTCCCTTCCCCTTGTATTTACACCTATACAAACAACATCTACACATGTAAATAATGCTTTTAACACTATGATCCAATGTGCCAGTAAATTAAGACAAAAAAATATCAAAATCTAAAGGAGAACAATATAGCACTCAATGTGGAATCCATCAGACTCTAGGAAAAAGTGATAGAACTCAAAGAAAGAGATAAAACTTTATAAGAACAGTATAATACAAAGGAGAACAATATAGCACTCAATGTGGAATCCATCAGACTCTAGGAAAAAGTGATAGAACTCAAAGAAAGAAATAAAACTTTATAAGAACAGTATAATACTTTACAACATTCCCACTCTAAACACGACTCTAAACTTCACATGGTGGATTAAGAAGCACAAAAGGAAATGGAAATCCACTTTTATGCTTAGATGGAGAGGAATGCTAGACTCCAGCAAAGCATGGCTCTCTTACAAGGACATATGGTAGTCATGGTAGAAGAGAATAAGTGTTTACAAAAACAAAACCAAGAGAACCTAGAGGCAACCATAGAAAGTACACCTACTACACAAATTAGGCCCTCTAGATTTGAGGCCATCCCTTTGGAGACTATAGGAATACTCCTAGAAGAACATGACAACTTCTTGGATTTTTATGAACAATTAATAGAAGAAGTCAACCAAGTATGCAATCAGAAATCCTCTACAAGCACCCAAGTTCTTGAAGCTATTGCATTGCTACATATTCATAAGAGGTAGAAGCTTTACAAACGAAAATTGAAGAATTACAAACTAACTTGTCATAATATGACAAGCCATCATTGTCAAAAGAGGTACCTAACCTAGAAGAGTTAATGAATAGAGTAAATGTCCAATCTTGAAGAAACAGTGCTTCAGTTAGAATGCTTTCAAACTTGTTGCACCTATGTGTCATAACAACATCGAAATCACAATATATACCCTACTTCATGCTCTTAACCGAGTACAACATAGAGACCAAGCTAGTCATAGGCCAAGAACTAATATTTTCCCCCCGATTCGAACCTCGCAATGTTGGAGAGTAGGCTAAATGGGGCACTATACTTCAACCAAATTGGCATCGCAATTTGCTAGAAAGGTATCCAAAGATGATGCAAATGTGGTGTGTTGTACCACTTCATATCATGTACAATTTATATTATGGACCAATACCTCAAAGAAACACATGGCCAACTTTTGCAGTCAAAGTTTGAAACAATACCATGTGTTGAGATTGGTTGAATTATCCATGCTTCACTTGACCTAGGACCTCCTATAGTCACCTACATGGTGTCGACCATTCATCATTGGACTCCATGATTGAAGAAGATGCCCAATGTGGTTGCTAAGATGTTTATGAAGACTTTTTAGCTCATGACAATAGTTTTCAAGATGTTCCAAAAAGTCAGAGATGCATATATCTTGGCACTAGGTTTCAATGAGAGAAATTTAGATTTGGTTGATGATATGATCACCAAACCTTTTGTAAATAGTGTATATGCTTGGCATGCATGATAAAATACTTATCCACCTATTTTAACCAAATATTTCAAGAGATGTTCTCCACTAGATTTTGGGAATACCATTCAGAAACATTCTTAGCAAGGCCCACCCATTTGTTACACCTCTTCACGGTCGAGCAAGCCCTACATGATGGACAATCATGAATGCCACATCCAGATGTTCTAGGCCCTATAGATTGGGATCGACTCATGACTAACCTAGACAGAAGACTCGCTCTCAAAGAACATGAATTGGCTCCTCATGTGGTCCAATATTACACATAATGACCTCCACAACAAGCGTCTATTAGAGACTATGGAGAGGAGAGAGGGGGAAGTGTTAGTGGTCAAGGTGGGGTAAGTGATCAAGGGAGCATGAGGCAAGGAATCTAGAGGTAGGAGAGCCAAATAAAAGAGAAAGGAGGACAAAGCAAACAAAGCACTTAATGTTGTTCAGACAAGGAGTAGGCCCAAACATTAATTTTAACAATCCATTACACATACAAACAATGAGCTTTTTCACTAGACCTCATTTTTAATATTTGTTTTATAGTTCAAACTCTATTTTCTTCAAGCCAAGGATTCCTCAAGCTTGTGGAGTGTTAGAAGAATCCTTGTACCAATCTTCATAATTTTTAGATCTCGTTTGAGCCTTAAAATCAGCTTAAGAACCTAATTTCTTAATAGGCTAGGCACTAGGTCTGAACTAGGCTAAAACTAGTCTAAAAACTATAAAAGAAGCTAGAGAACTCACTCTAAGGGTTAGCATTTTTGGGAATTGCGCTTGTAAGAGAGTATTTTTGTATCCTTAATGTAGTGCCCTATAGGATTCCATTATTCTCTCTTTTTGGCTTGCCTTGTGTGTGTGTATGTGTGTGCATGCTCATGTGCTTCTCACTCATGGACTTGTGCATTCCACTTGCTCATGATCTTCATATCACCCTCACATCTACACGGATCCACAATTACAAGGTATATCTCTTCACATTGGTTCTCATCATTATGCTAGAATAGGTCTTCAAATGGACAAGAACTAGGCATTATAGTTTCCTTTTGAAATTAATCCTTAATGTAATGTTCTATTTCCCTTTTTTTGAAAAGGGCCATGCCAAGAAGATGATTTATGAGGAGCAGAAATACTAAGAATTAGATATACAATATACTCAAAGGATCCTCAAGATTGTGGTAGTGTAGAAGGATAATTGGACATAGAACAATCTTTATAAGTATTCATAAAAGGTTTATATGGGCATCATATGCATTGAACCAATCCCACATGCTTCTTATGGTTTATGAAAGTTGGTGAGGTAATAGCCTTTGTCCAACAAAATGCATTGACACATTATTGTAGTTTCTTCACCTTAAGGATTGCAATCCTATTAGCACTCTCATGGAAGCATGCTTACATTTGAGTCTTCATGATGCTCCAGATGCATTTGACACTATCATCTATCAATAGGTTGTTGGATGCTTGATTTACTTTTGCATATTTTGGCTTGATGTCTAGTTTGTTCTCTTAAATGAGTAGGTTTATGCATTTCCAACATGTAATGCATTGGCAGGCAGTTAAATGCATCTTTTGCTACTTGAGTTTGTACCCAACCACTTGGATTGTTTTATCCCAAAGGGGATCAATACTACAAGATTTACATGCTTTTTCTAATGCAAATTCGACTCATTTGCATTAACTCTTCATACTTGGTAGCTCATGCATATCTTGGTTGAGCAAGAAGCAACCTATAATGGCCACTTCTAGTTGTGAGGCTAAGTGTAGGGCAACTTTCATAGGTATCGTTGAGTGTGTGTGGCTCAAATGCCTTTTGGTTGATTTGCATGTTGGTAAATCATCTATCATCATTATCTTTTGTTTAGTCAAAATGCATTGGCATTTATGAAGAACCATGTGTTCCATGCTCACACAAAGCACATTGAGGTTCACTATCATTATGGGAAAAAAGAGACCCTCAGCTAGACAGATCATTTTCAGCTTATGCGCCCATGCAAGAAAATATTTCAGAGCTTTTTCAAAAAGGCTCTACCTAGGGAGAACTTTGAAGCATTTCCCAAAGCTTTGGGCTTAATTCGTTATGTGGTTTGACTTAATTCCACATAGGTTTGCATTTCCTTACACATGAGTGTCAGCTAGGGGAAATTTGTTGATATATTTTGGTGTTCATGAATGTGAACACATTAAGGAACCCTGGAGCATGTTTCTCCCTCTTTAAGAGGTGCTTTTACTATGGCTTGTATATACACATATAAATCTAGCAGTATGTAAACCTATAACCCTAATGAATCACTTATATTTTTGTGCTCACTTGGTAATGCAATCAACTTTTTGTTGTTCTCCAAGCTTCCCCTTCTTTCTTGTGCTTTTTGTGTGCTTGAGCTATTCTCATATTTCAACAAGAACCAATTAGATCTATGCTTAATGAGAAGAGGATGCCCAACTATCTTTCCCCAAAGATAGCATATATTGTCACTTATGGTATAAATAGGTTATCATAAACGTTTCTCAAAGGCATGACCCCATATGAAGCTTGGAATGGTTGATGACCAAGATTGGATCATAGTAATAACTTTGGAAACATTGCATATGCATACATACCTCATAAATTATAGGGAAGCTTGTTCCTAAAATAGAAAAATGTGTGTCCATTGGCTTTGAACTAAATAGAAAATCTTATATACTATATAATCCTAGTGCCAAAGGATTCATAATAAGGTGAGACGTATTATTTGATTAAAATAATTTATGGTTTGGAGATCCTTATAAGGTAATAAATCTACCACCCGATTTGGAAGAGGATTAAATTTTGCTATCTCTTTTAAAACAAATGTACACACGTTTATGAAGAGAGTTAGAGGATTATCAAACATCACATAGAAAAGAAGTGAAACTTTGGATTTCAAAAGTAACACTTTTATAGGAAAGTAAACTTCAGATATTGTTATCAACTAATATGGAATTATACAAACTATTATATTTTACTTATTCTATTTATCACATAATAATGAGTGATTATATGTGTAAATACATGGAAATGGCTACATTATGTTTGGTAGGCAGAGGAATTCCATGTAGTTTGTGTTTTTCAAGCATCATGAAGGCATATGTGATTAGTATATTGTCACTAATGTCCTCTTTGGAAACCAAATCGTTGTGAGCTACTCATTCTATTAATATAAATACTCTCCAAAGCATCCATTCATATTTCTTGTTAAGTTTTATTTTTTCTCAATGTAAACATTTGATTTGTAAATTTTGAGATATATTTCCAAAGAATTTACCATGTGTTTTAGATACAAATTGAATTGGTGCCAGGTACCAAGCCCACAAATAAGCCATCTTATAGGCTGAGTGAAGCCCAATATAAAGAGCAGGAGCATCAGGTCTAGGACTACCACAAAAGAGGATCCATTCAACCTACAAGCTTAGCATCGTGCCTTCTAGGACTACCTTAAAAGAGAGTTCATTCAACCTAACATGGCTGGCACTGATTCTCTTTATAGCAGAAAAGGATATGTCCATGTGGTTACACGTAAACTACAAACCTGTAGAGAAGGTAATGAAGAAAAATATGACATCAAAGTGACGTGATGGCATCGATGTGATGGAAGTGTTTTTCCTATACTCCAAAAAAAAAAAAGCAAACACTAATTAGTTTGAATATACATAGGGAAATAGATGATGTGCCATATTCAATGAAAAACGACTATAATATGAGAATACTGTAATAAAAACACTTCCAAATTTATCAGGTGCTAAGCATATTTATTTCAATTGGAAAGACAATTACGACTGCTTCCACGGTTGTTGAAATAATTGGATGCTTACAAGCTTTTAGCTCAAACATGAACAAATCGAAGGTAGAATGGATATCCCGAAGGTCTCACTACATCTTGGTAGAGAAAGATAATAACTGAGATATGAGTAATGTTCTTAATTAGAGAGAGTCCATGTTATAGTAATTGATGCCTTCATTACACTGTCGGTTAAAGATCATTTAAGGGATAGGTTCATTGAAGAGATCATCTGGATTTAGAAAACTTTGACTGCCATCTTCATACCAGCTTGGCAATGGCCGGGGATCCCACAGATGAAGAAGTATGTTCCCCTCTTAGCAAGATTGAGGCTGATCTTGCCTTTCCTGTAGATGGCTATGGGCTTCCTTGGACTGCAGCTGAAGTACTCGGCAGCACTCACCAGCATCAGGTTGTGGAAGGTTGGGTTTAACGAGAACACTGCCAAAGATACAGAAACACAAACACAAATTCTCTCTCTCTCTCTCTCTCTCTCTCTCTCTCTCTCTCTCTCGCACATACACGCTTGCCGTATGCACAAGCACAAGAAATGACGAGGGCTGTTTAACAGTGTGCTTCTGCTGAAACAAATTCAACGTATCCAAATGACATTAGCAGACAGATTAGATATCTGCATATTCCGATCAGGAATGGAGATGGTGGACTCACAGAGTTGATCATTCTGCCGGAAGATCTTGGAAGCTGCCCACTTGTTATAGCTGACCTTGGATCCAAGCATCCACATCCCATTGCCCCCGACGGGATATATCCTCCGGGCCGGAGGGAAGAAAGGGCGTCTAACGTGGCGAGAGGCGGCAGAAGCTGGCTCTGCAGCCAGTATGGTGCAGACAACCACAAGGGCAATGAGCATCACCAGAGCACTCCCTCTTCCCTGCTTAGGTCTCTCTCCCTGAGCCATAGCCATCTCTGTCGTCACCGATTCCCGCCGAGCTGGCCCTCGAACGGCGTCCTCATAGTCCCTCAGCTTCCAAGCTTGCGCCTCACCCTTCGCACCCGAGGTCCACCTGAATGTCTCCCTCTTCCGCGACGCTTGGAGGTCATCGACCCTGCCTATAAATACGTAGCACTCGGTCCCGCATCTCTGACTCTCAGAGCTCCCGACGAGTGCGATGCCACTACTCAGAACGTGGGGGCGCATGGAAGCATCCTCTCCTTCCCCACGATAGTATTTTTTATTGTATCTGTCTCCTCTGTTTTTTGCGAGAAACAAATTTCTTCTGTTGTCCTCCTCAGCGAATTTCTGCTTCTCCACTTTCCATTCAGGTCATTTTGATTTTGCACATAAATAGGCCCCCTTTGCTTCCTATCTAGTTTTTTATCCAGCCTATCATAATCTTTCGGTGGTTTGCCATGTTGCATCAAATTGTACGCAATTATAAAGGGAGTGGTAATCGTGCATGCATCTAGACAGTGGATCAGTTAGGAATGCTTCCAATGTGTGGGTGACAAAGCACCAAGGGCGTAACTATTTAGCCTTCCTTTCCTCATGTTTCATAGAAATGTCGGTTGTCCCTTGCATCGTGGATAGATGCCAGCAATGGGAGCGGCCCCCATCAATCCTTGACAAGTCTTGTACCTTGATGGCCATGCCGGCTTACATTGAGCCCACTAGTCCCTCACCTTGCCCACTCACTCAAAAGGGCTTTGGACATGTGTGGCAATGGATAGCCACTCTGCCTCTTGCCAACCGACAACCTGCGATTGCCTGGCCAGCCCGCCTTCCACGGCCACCCTTCTATCTTCTGGCTTAAGTCTTGCTTCTGCTACCCAACCGCCCTCCAAGCCACTTATACTTAGTCGTGCTCGCTCTTGGGTTACTTAAAGGGATTGCCACTTTAACTTCATGACCCTCCGTCTCCTTGTGAGTTAGGCAAAGAAGGCCTCCCCTTAGAGTAGACCATCATAGAAGCGGGTATATAGTGGTGGTTACTAGATATTGAAGCAAAAAAAAAATGTCGAAGTTCTAGTTCAAAGATTTATTGTGTCGTTCATATGACAAAGAGATACAAATTTGCACGCACTAATGTTACAATTCATGTCTCTCAAAGCAAAAAATGATGTCGAATGTACAAGTACATCAAAAACTACTCAACATTATCATTTTACCAAATGATGTACAATGTAGAAGTACATCAGAAAGTACTCAACATTATCACTTCTTGGTTAAGGTTTTGCTTCCCATAATTCGATTCAAGGCCTTTAATCTCTAGAACGAGAGTGTCAATGTGGATATAGGGCCAAGCAATCCACGAATGCCTCCAAGCATGAGGGGCTACGTGTGAGCCATCTTCTGCGTCAACAAAATTAGAGCAGCCTAAAAGTGTGATACATCAATAGAATTGCCAATTGCCAATTGCATTAAGAAAATGAATAGACCCTCAAGTTGTAAAGCAATTACCTCAAATTTAATGAATCTTTATTGGATCATTCTTCAAGGAATGGACTTTGAAATTCGGTAATGTTGCTCAAAATAACCGGCAAAATCAGCTATTCCTGCTTTATATTATCTGTCTGGCCATTCAATTTAACTGTAGAAATAAGTTCTTATGATGGCTAGCACATGAAATACATCCATCATACACATCCATCATGAGTTTGTGATTGATATGTGTGTTGTCACTACGTATTGGAGTAAATGAACTCGAGCCATTCATCTAGACTCTATCTAGATGATTGTCTGAGCTCCGCTTTGAGAGTGCATGGTTGGGCGAAACCATGTTTGTAGCTGCATTTGAGACAATTTGAGAATTCCAGTTGTCTCTATGTAGTTCTATTTTCTTCATTTTTTTTTCCTTTTTTAAGTCTGTACAACGTATCTAGGCACAAGATATACTACATGAAACTATGGAGGAAACATAGATCCTTCAAAAGCATAGGAGAATGATGTTGAGTGTGGCAATTAAGAAAAGGTGGCATGGAACAAGTGGTACATCACCAAGCGGAGTGGCAATGGGATGATGGTCATCAGAACATTATGGATACATCAACTATCCTATCATAGAACGTAACTTGATGGTACGAGATACACCCTATGGAAGTTTGCAATCACATATATTGTTGAATCCATGACTTGCTTTGAGATTGCATTTGGGATTGATCAAGAGACTTAAGTGAAAATTGATCTATATAATCCAAATCTTCCATGTTCTTCAAGATGAAACACAAAGATGCACCCTTTTCTCTCATTACAAGTACTTCTGATAGTTTGCTTCATTTGATTGAACATACAAATAAGACAACAGAATCTTGGAGCATGTTGGAGAATAAATATGGAATTTTCAATAAATCATATTTTTCAAAAATTTGAGAATAAATTTGCGAAGGATAGGTTTACTCATGGGGAAATTTTAGAGGTAATTTTCATCACTTTCTTCGAAATTCTATGGTATCTAGTTCCAAAAGCGGACACAAATTAAGATCTAGCTAGATTTAATCTTTGGATCTGCTCATCAAAGTCTGGTCAGTTGGTAAATAAATTAATCAAATCAAATCAAACCATAACCTCTAACTTTTGAAGATTTTTTGCATTAATCATGGAGGATGGGTTGTGGCTTAAGTTTCGAAGTCTTAGCAACAAACGAGATGATGAACACATTGAAAATTCCAAATGTGGAAAACTTGGCTCTTGAAAAGATCGGGCCAAAAAGAAGAACGAGAAAAATAAGTTCAAGTAGCAATTTTTCCAATACGAGAAGAAAACCAATAAAATTCAATAATGTGACATTAAGAAGGAAAAAGAGAAAAACGGAAAGGAGACATCCATCATGGTAAAAATCAGAATCAAAAAACCTAGAGAGGGGGAGATATGCTTCCTTTAATTTAGTAATATTGGAGATATTAAATCATTTTCAAACTTGTTTTATGTTCAACAAAAAAGAGGCATTTTCTCTCAATAGATTATACACTTAATAAAGGTCATGAATAATCTTTCAAGTGAACAAGACTGAAGATTATGGAGAATAACAACAACATTTTTGTGGTTAGAATATAAAGGAACAACCTACATGACCTTTCTATAAAGCAACTTTACAAGGTTCAAGTTACTTATAACATAAGAGACCTTTGGAATAATAGAAAAGTCAAGAACATAGCCTGCTGGTAATTCTCATGGATGGAAAGGAGGAGGCCTTGTATTTAACCCCCATGGGGAATCGGGAGCCTAGGGACATTATTTTCCCCTAAGACTCTCTAGAGCCTTCTAGAAGCATCCACAGCAAGTGAACCTGGGTTAACTTTTCTATGAGACTTACTCATGTGAGGAGGATAGTTAATACTACTAGACTCTAGTGAAAGGTGCTAAAGTACTACTAAACATTCATGCATATGTTGAATCTACCTAACTTTAGAGTTGACAATTAGTCCAAAAAACGCATATAATAGAAGGTTGCGTTCATAGTCACATGTCATTCTCTCTAGTGTGGAGACTAAGTTTCTTACATAGAATCCCCTTCTAATAAAAGAGGCGAATCAGATAGATGACAATCATGCCCCTCATTCTCGACCACGGGCTTAGGGGAATGCAATCATATGATTGTACCTTAACGCATATTTTTAGAATTAAAATGTTCTTCAAGGAATGAAAATGTTATAAAGTATCTTGAGAGGGCTCTCGTTAATTATAAAATTAGGGAATTCTAGAATACTAGACAAGTCATGAACTTAGCTATATAATAGTTCATCCAAAAGGCTATATAATATTAAGTTGGGTGCAAAATCATGGGTCAATATCCCAAGTGTATAGATTGCACTACAACACATCAAGGGCATATCGACGATCGGCATACCGACGGTCATGGGTGGGCGTCGGTATGACCATCGCAACATTTTGGAAAACCGACTAGGCAATGGACGCATCGGTATAAGCGTCGGTATGAACACCAGTAACTTATTGGAAATTACTGACGCTCATACCGACGCCCTATTTTTAACCGAGCTCGAAAGAGAAAATTCGACATTCTGGGCGTTTTGAAACTAGATCTTCTACTGTCGACTTTTCATGCACGAACAACCTACCTTTGTTTGTGACTCTTTCTCTCTATCTTTCTCTCTCTCTCTCTCTCTCTCTCTCTCTCTCTCTCTTTCTCCCTCTCTCTCTCCCCCTCCCTCTCTCTCTCTTTCTCTAAGCACACCTCTATTTTTCTACATCTGAAGTTTTTGTAAGTATATCGCACATACTATAGCAGCCTTTTTTCTTTGTTTATGTTTTTCCTTTTCTAATATGTTCTCTCATTAGTTTTGCAAGAGATTTTGGAATCAAGTCTTTGGAAATTTGAAGAAGGACAACTTCAAGAGGATTTTGATGACAATGATTCAAACAATTACATCGATGTAAGTGATTGTTTTGTTTTCGATTGACATAGAGAGAGAGAGAAAAAAACATATACATATACATACACACTCACATATGTATAAACACACTCACATATACATACACACTCACATATACACACACGCTCACATATGTACAAATGCATATGCATTTATGCATATGCATACACACATGCATATGCATAGACACATGCATATGCATACACACATGCATATGCATACACACATGCATATGCATACAAACATGCATATGCATACACACATGCTTATGCATGTGTGTATGCATACACACATGCATATGGACACACACATGCATATGCACACACACATGCGCATATGCATACACACATGCATATGCACATACACATGCATATGCATACAAACATGCATATGCACACACACATGCATATGCACAGACACATGCATATGCATGTGTGTATGCATACACACATGCATATGCACACACACATGCATATGCATACACACATGCATATGCATGCGTGTGTGCATATGCATGTGTGTATGCATATGCATGTTTGTATGCATATGCATGTGTGTGTGCATATGCATGTGTGTGCATATGCATGTGTGTGCATATGAATGTGTGTGTGCATATGCATGTGTGTATGCATATGCATGTGTGTGTGCATATACATGTGTGTGTGCATATGCATGTGTGTGTGCATATGCATGTGTATATGTATATGCATGTGTGTGTGCATATGCATGTGTGTGTGCATACAGACATCCATATGCACACACACATGCATATGCACACACACACATGCATATGCACACACACACGCATATGCACACAGATAAGCATATGCATGCAGACATGCATATGCATACACACATGCATATGCACACACACATGCATATGCATGTGTGTATGCACAGACATGCATATGCATACACACATGCATATGCACACACACATGCATATGCATACACATGCATATGCATACAGACATGCATATGCACACACACATGCATATGCACACACACATGCATATGCATGTGTGTATGCATACACACATGCATATGCATACACACATGCATATGCACACACACATGCATATGCACACACACATGCATATGCACACACACATGCATATGCATACACACATGCATATGCACACACACATGCATATGCACACACATGCATATGCACACGCACATGCATATGCATGTGTGTATGCATAAACACATGCATATGCACACTCACATGCATATGCGCACACACATGCACATGCATATGCATGTGTGTATGCATACACACATGCATATGCATACACACATGCATATGCACACACACATGCATATGCATACACACATGCATATGCATACAAGCATGTATATGCACACACATGCATATGCACACACACATGCATATGCACACACACATGCATATGCATACAAACATGCATCTGCATACACAGATGCATATACACACACATACATATGCATACACACATGCATATGCATACAAATATGCATATGCACACACACATGCATATGCACACACACACATGCATATGCACACACACATGCATATGCATACACACATGCATATGCATACACACATGCATATGCACACACACATGCATATGCACACACACAAGCATATGCATGTGTGTATGCATACACACATGCATATGCATACACATCTGCATATGCACACACACATGAATATGCATACACACATGAATATGCACACACACACACATGCATATGCATGTGTGTATGCATACACACATCCACACGCATGTGTGTATGCATACACACATGCATATGCACACACACATGAATATGCACACACACATGCATATGCACACACACATGCATATGCATGTGTGTATGCATACACACATGCATATGCATACACACATGCATATGCATACACACATGCATATGCATACACACATGCATATGCATACACACATGAATATGCATACACACATGCATATGCATACACACATGCATATGCATACACACATGCATATGCATACAAACATGCATATGCACACACACATGCATATGCAGACACACATGCATATGCACACACACATGCATATGCATACACACATGCATATGCACACACACATGCATATGCAGAGACACATGCATATGCATTCAAACATGTATATGCATACACACATGCATATGCACACACACATGCAAATGCATGTGTGTATGCATACGCACATGCATATGCATACACACATGCATATGCATACACACATGCATATGCACACACACATGCATATGCATAAACACATGCATATGCACACACACATGCATATGCATTCAAACATGTATATGGATACACACATGCATATGCACACACACATGCATATGCACACACACATGCATATGCACACACAAATGCATATGCATACACACATGCATATGCATAAAAACATAGATATGCACACGCACATGCATATGCACACGCACATGCATATGCACACGCACATGCATATGTACACACACATGCATATGCATGTGTGTATGCATACACACATGCATATGCATATACACATGCATATGCACACACACATGCATATGCACACACACATGCATATGCATACACACATGCATATGCACACACACATGCATATGCATGTGTGTATGCATACAGACATGCATATGCATACAAACATGCATATGCATACAGACATGCATATGCATACAGAGAGGCATATGCAGACACACATGCATATGCACACACACATGCATATGCATACACACATGCATATGCATACACACATGCATATGCACACACATATGCATATGCATACACACATGCATATGCACAAACACATGCATATGCACACACATGCATATGCATGTGTGTATGCATACACACATGCATATCCACACACAGATGCATATGCATGTGTGTATGCATACACACATGCATATGCACACACACACATGCATATGCACACACACATGCATATGCACACACACATGCATATGCACACACACATGCATATGCATGTGTGTATGCATACACACATGCATATGCACACACACACACATGCATATGCACACACACATGCATATGCATGTGTGTATGCACACACTTGCATATGCACACACACACATGCATATGCACACACACATGCATATGCATGTGTGTATGCATACACACATGCAGATGCATACACACATGTATATGTATACACACATGCATATGCATACACACATGCATATGCATACACACATGCATATGCATACACACATGCATATGCATACACACATGCATTTTAACATCTCCACATTGGATCAGATGGGATCTCCACGTACACGTTGGGGAGCGCATGACCATGATGACTCCAAGATATATCATATACGTAATGGAGCTCTAGTCATGGAGGTAGCCGGAAAGTCCAGGCATCGGTGCATTTGACAACTTTGCTCCATAGAGTCTGGACATTCTGTAATTTTAAAATGGAGTGAACAGGATAAGGATTCCAAAAATTATATCACACAATCGATATATGAAGAGTACCGGCCAGCACTTGGACATCCTATTGTGAGTTCGGAATGGATTCAGCATAGAGCACGCAAGGTGATGTCTCATCGATGGTCCGAAGCTCGCGATGCTTTCAGAGCAAGCTTAGCGAAGCTTGTGTGGTTAGATGTTCAAGAGTGGGAATCGATTCAGGATGAGCAACAACATACTCCTAATCGATATCATCAACAACGAGATGCGGCGGCCACACGTTTAGATACGGTTGGAACGTCGCATTTAGGTAGCGGCAGATACAACAATATGCACTACCAATTTGTAACTATCATTCTAATTATTGAATTTGTTTGTGTTAAGAACATCATGTATGTTCATCTAACATTTTTCATATTTATTATTGGAGTTTGTAGTGGGTCATCCTTCGATGCGAACCGAAGAAGCTTATGGATATCGTCATGGGTTGGTTGCACTGTTGCAGGACTTAGAGGGACGTGGTGCAATCATTTCATGGGAGAATCTATTATTAGGTAAACTTATAGCTTGGTTTCATATTTTTAGTTGTTGTTTATAAATGTTATGTCAATTTGTCTCATTTTACACATGCTTTATTGCAGGATTGTAGGTGTAAATGTTTTGATCCCCTTGCGTATATGTATGGTAGTGCTTTGCCATGATTTTGTATTACACTCCCATATGGCAATGATGTACCATAATTTTGTATTCGATTCCTATATGGAAGTGCTTTGTCACATTTCCACAATTTTGTATTACACTCCTATGTGGCAATGATGTACCATAATTTTTTATTCGATTCCTATATGGAAGTGCTTTGTCACATTTTGTATTCGGTTCCTATATGGAAGTGCTTTGTCACACTCTTGTACATCCTTCATTTATAGAATATACAACTTTTGTACATGATTCTTGGTTCATTTTTACTCATATAAAATCATGTTTTGGTTGCCATTAGAGTACATAACACATGTACTCGGTTTAGAGTTGGGTAGAGTGTATTGTCTTTTGCTAAACATCATCATGTTGTAGCAAAAGACAACACACTCTGCCCAAAAAAGTTTTTGCAGATATGGTCATCGATACACCGAGCAGGTCGTCCGTACACCGAGCAGGTCATCGGCATGCGTGTCGGTACACCCAATATGGGCACCGGTATAAACATCTGTATAAGCGTTCATAATACCGATACTTATACCGACGTTTATACCGGTGCCCATACTGACGCCCATACCGACGAATATACCAACGTTATTTTTTTGACGCGCATACCGACTGGGACACCGACGTCGCAGGAAAATTATGCCCGTTCATTTTCCTCAGTAACAGCCTCAATTTACCTTCGATATGTTGTAGTCTTGGTTTCTCACAAACATATTTGATCTTACAACCACGATAGCTCTACAAGCAAACATGAGAAGTTTAACAATATTGGATAACTTGTAGTTAAGAACATGCAATATAAGCGTACGATTGCACACCTACGAATGATTGCAAACATCAAGGAACCATGGAGTTTTCACAAAGGACAAAAAAAAAACAAAGACATTCCTACAAAGAATCAAGATTATGTAAAGAAATTTAGGTCCAATGGTTGGTAGTCATTTTGCAAGCGTTTGAAGGAATTCGCAAGGTTAAAAGTATTAAAGTTCAATTCATAATGGTTCATTAGCTCTCAAGAAAATGGTTTTGAAAAAAAAAATCAAAATGGATCTATCATTGAGATGGTGCTACTAGCCATAAAACACCTCTGTGATGGACACCATTGCTTGTGAAGGATTCATCACCTAACCAATGAGGAATCCACTCGTTCAAACTCATTTCTCATGCATCAAGTCCCATTTTTCTTAAGGATCATAGCTTATGCAAGGGAGAGAGAGGCATGTGTTATGCATGTATATATATGCGTGTATGTGTGTGTGCCTATATATATATATATATATATATATATATATATATATATATATATATATATATATATATATATATATATATATATATATATATATATGTGTGTGTGTGTGTGTGTGAGCGTATGTATATGTATATATGTACATATATAAACCTATGTGTGTTGTTAGAAAACAAGCCTTAAAATTTAGCTAAAGCCTCAAGGTCGTGGATGACAAGTGGACTCGCCATACTTCGGGGATGTTTTGGTGTTCAGATGTTTTAGTGTCCTGGTGTTTAAATGTTCCAATGTTTGTTTTGGTGCTTTATTTGGATGTACAACTGTTCTCAATATTTGCCTTAAATCTTAGGTAAAGTCTCAAAGGATTGGATGACAAGTGGAACTATCATTTAGAGGCTTCATATCATGAATTTCAACTACCAAGAAGTTTTAAACACTTTCCTGAGTCATAGCTTACAAAAAAAAACTTAAGTGCTTAATTGAGAGATACTTGCAAAATTGTAGGAGCACTTTTTAATAGCCTATATATTTATGGATTCAAGTGGTCAGTGACTTTCCATGATCTCTAATCTCTTCCGAAGTCATTTTAGAGTGTAAGAAAGTTGCTACACACAACCCCATTGCTAAGTTAGTCATTTTTGTTAGCTTATAATTATCTATAATTAGCCATTGTTCATTACCTCTATATGCAACAAGCTAGTTTCCAACACGGTTTTGTTTTGATTTGTAACTCCTTCCAATATCCATTTGAAGTGATTGCAATTGTATTTTTCTCATAGCATCTATTGAGTGCAATATAAATTTTGTGATTGGCCTCTAAGTGAGCTCCAAGTAAGGTTCAAATAGTGAAGATGTATCTCTGCACACTGCAAGACATTCGCCAGGACAACTAGTCTGTGTGTAGAGGTTGGTTATCCATGCTAGAGTATCCAAATCAAGTGATCCAAAATGCTATAAATAGATCAGAGTGTATAGTTCTATTCACAAAATTTTGTTGATTGTTCCACATTTACATTTTGAATTGTAGCCAAAAGCTCAATTTCACATATGTGGGTAAAGATGTACTCAATGCTTTTCCACCCTGCATATTGAAATTGTGAAGTACTTTTGATATGTACTCACTTTGAGACAAGTAGATGCATCTTTTACTCCCATCACGAGTAATGCGCATGCCAAGAATATGTTTGGCATCCCCCAAATCCTTCATATCAAATGTCTAACTCAACTTCCTTTTGAGAATTGACAAGTCATAGGAGGACTTCCCAGCAATCAACATATCATCGACATAAAGTATCAAGCATATCAAGCTGCCATCTGAGCATCTCTTTGTGTAGAGACAATGATCCTCATTGCTTCGAGAATAGCCTTGGGACTTCATAAAAGCATAAAACTTTTGGTACCATCATCTAGGAGACTGTTTAAGTCCATACTAGCTCTTCTTGAGCTTACAAACTAGACTTTCCTTGCCAGGAACTACATAACCCTCTGGTTGTTCCATATAGATACCATCTGTAAGATCTCCATGCAAGAAAGCATTTTTCACATCCATTTGGACTAGCTCTAAGTCCTCCATTGCAACGAATCCAAGCAACATGCGCAAAGTAGTCATCACACTAGAGAGAAGATTTCCTCAAAATCAACACCATGTTGTTTCTTAAAACCCTTTGCAACCAGTCGTGCTTTATATTTTGGAGAAGCACTATGTGATGTGAATTTCAGCTTATATGCCCATTTACTGGTAAAGCTTTCTTGCCCTTTGGCAAAGGTACTAAATCCCAAGTACCATTCTTGTGAATAGAATCTAGCTCACTCTTCATGGCATGATCCCACATGATAATATGTCTACATAGCCTCTTTGTAGCAAGAAAGCTCAGCGGTGTCGGGAAGAAGGAGGTCGAGCGAACGGGAAGAAAGTCGGTGCGGGGGTTGGATCAGGCCCCCTCTGGTGTGCGCCCTTCTCGCTGTCCTACGAGCGTCGTCTGTGCGCTGGGCACCTCGCCTAAACTCTCTGGAGTGTGTGCGATCCTCGTAGGGCCCCTGCCGCTCGGAAGTGGTGAGACATGCGTGCGTATGCGTGGGATTGTAGGCATCGAGAAAGAGACAATCGGATACCGTAGTAATACACGGAATGCACCAGATTGGTGTGCAAAGAAGCTCAATGATATAATGGAAATGTAACCAAAGTCGTCCAATCAAATCTCGGTAATACAGTGATGCCTGCTACAGTGCGGTGTGGAGGTGATCGCAATCCGGGTGGATCGGGTCCGGTCGTGGCACACACAGGGTGTATGAAGCTAATGAATGTTGGAAGCTTTAAGGACATGAAAGTGAAATTAATGTTGAGTATGGAGAAGAGAGAGATGTTGAAATGATTATGGGAATAGGAATGTAAGAGTGCAAGTTAGATTTATGAACATGAATGATAAGAATGAAAGAGAACCATACATACGAATGAAATTTGGAAGGAAGAATGGTCCATTGAAGGAGCTTCTTAAACACTTCCTAATTCCAATCCATATGCATAGTCTTCTTTGGATGATATGTATGCATGACGAGAATAGATGGAACCCTTACACAGAAACCAGTTTCGAAAGGAAGAATGGTCCAATATTGGAGCTTCTTATACACTTTCAGAAACTAATCAATATGTATGGGTATGTATGGATTATATGCATGCAAGTGAATTATGATGATAGAGTTTACTCACAAGCTCAAAGAAACATCCTCACTGGTTCAACGCAATACTGCGGAGCCTTCTCACACATAGAAGAAATAGAAGACATGTAAAAATACTTAAGAGACTGAGAGAGGAGACAAGAGACAAGTGACAAGTGACATGAATTAAAAGGATTTGAATTAAGATACATGTATAAGATCGTCGTGGTATGTCAAGCTAGGCAGTCTACTGATCAAAGGTGGTTCCGACCCTCAAACCATGACAGTTCAACCGAATGTCACACGTAAGAAGGTGAGTTCCACTCCAGTGACCCTATGTATGTCTAAGCTCGTAACGTCTAACTAAAGAAGTCTAAGACTCATTAAAATCAGCTCTAACTCACTCCCACGCTCCATCGAGGGTGAGTCGAGATAGAGATGCTGGTTTCAAGAGCCTATCCTAGATTGGAGTTCTAACTTAAATTTGAAACTAGGTACTATACTCATACTAGCTCACCTTGGATCCTCACTCGCTCAACCGAGGGTGATCGTCTCAAGGAAACCGTAAGCTAGCATGAGCCCTATGGATGCCTAACAATGATGCTCTAGGAGTTTGGAGGGGGGTTTATATAGTTTTTTGAATGAATTTGGGCCATTGGATCTAGAGAAATCAACTCTCAACTCTAGGATCACTACTTTCGATTACAACCATTTGATTAATCAAATCAATGGCTTGGAATTGTTCTTTCTATCAAATCTAGTGTAAAGGAGTGAAATTTAGGCGCCCTCATTCTCCACCATTGGATCTGGGGATGATCTGGACCGTCGGATCAGTGCTGACATCATTTTGGATAAGATAAGCCACTATTTTTGGAGAAAAGCTGCATTATTGATCTTTGATTATCAAAAAAATCTTCTTTTATGGAAAAAATCGTGGATCCTCCTTGCTTTAAGCATAAGTGCATCTCCACCCTTGAATATGAGCTCATCTTGATCGTACAACATGGCTCAATCAGCTTTCGCCATGTGGTGGTCCTTCAACCCTTCAATTTGCTTAAACTAGAAAACTGCGGTGATCCTGAAAACTGGACTTTGTACTCTTTGACCCTCCAAATAGGCTTTGATGAAGATGAAACTTTGTAGGACTATGTTTCCAAAGATCTCCTTCAGGAATATGCAGAAAAAACTCCCATCTGAATCTCCCTTGTACAAGTTTGACTACATTTAGAAGCTTGCAAGGTGGCATTAAGGTGTCTAGGAAGCTCTGATAGCCTTGAAAATTTGTACAAATATGTAGCCACATATGATCTTTATACATGCCAAATCATATGGCTAGACAACATATATGCAAATGAACAAGCAAGATTGGCAACAAGAAAGAAAAAAAAACAAACATCAATATGAAGTGGAAGTGGATGTATTGAGTCGTTTTAAGCATCAGTTCCTCTCATCTTGAAGAAAATTTTGTACCTTTTTCATAAAGCAATCTACCTTAAATATGATTATAAACAAAGATTTAGGATTTTCAAGAGACATCTTTCATCTTTAGCTTATTTTAGATCAACTCCTTTCCTACATAAATATGAATATGCTCTTTCTCTAATAACATGCAAGGAAATCTAACTAAACTCCACTAATGCATAAATCTGCCTATATAGCTCGTGATCTATTCTACTATGCCTTTGGCTTGCTCTTTTTTTTTTTTCCGATGATGATGATGATTCGGCAACTTTATGGTTACGATCACTTTTTTGGGATGGAAGAAAGTGTAAACTTCTTGGTAACATGTAGCATTTTTTTTATTTTTTTATTTTTTATTTATTTATTTCTTTTTGACGAGGAAAAATTAAACCCCGATACAAGGTACAACCATTTTTGATGATGGAGAACAGTCGTTTAAACTCCGATACAAGTGCTGTGAGATGGACTAAGGATGTAGAAACATGCAGTAGCAGGAGCTAGGATTTCAACAATTATGCTTTCGATACACGATATATATGCATGTTTATATATGAAAGTCTTGTCACCAAAATAAACCTCCAAATCTACATGCCCTATCTTTCCACAATCCTAGATTATAAACAATTTCTTGGTAGATAAGTTACTACTTAAGATAAAATTTGACACAAGTAGAGAAATCATCATTTGCCCTTTTTTGACTCAAGTGATGTTGATATGCAATGCAATGCAAAGACTGAAAAAAACATGCATGAAACAAGCATGGAAAAAAAATAGAATGAACTTGAGAAAAAAAAACAAAATAACATGAACTTGAAAATTAATGATTTTTTTTTATTTTTTTTATTTTTTTATTTTTTTTATAATAACATGGATACTCTTGTTTATGAATTGGCCTCATTGTTGTCATCTTCTTCAATGTCCTCATCCAAAATGTACTCGTCATTATCACGCTTCTTGAATAACTTTATCCTTTTACCTGCAATCAAAGCTTTTAGTGCAACACCATTTAATTCACAAAGAGCATACGTACCATTGTTGTTGACTTTTGATACTATGTATGGCCCAAAGCACCGTTGAGTGAGCTTTTTGCGTGCATCATATTGAGAGTCGAATGTACTATCATAAATGAGCACCCAATCTCCTACTTCAATTGGCTTAGGACGCAATCGATGAGTTTTATCAAAATAATGCTTGTTCTTCATTCTAGATTCTCTTAATTTTTCAACAGCATCATCAAGTCTTAATTTACCTTGTTCTAACTGTTTAATACGCAAATTCAAAAAATCATCAGTAGACATGTTTTCAGACCAAGGCAAATTTGACCATGCAGAAATATGAGACTGAATTGGAAACAATGGTTTTTGACAGTACATGAGTTCAACAGGCATATATCCAGTAGTACGTGTGAATGTCATTCTATCTGCCCAAAGTGCAAAAGGTAAGAATTTAGGCCATTGTTTGATGTCACCATTACATGCTTTAGATATGGCTTTCACAATAGGTGGATGCCCTCTCTCTATTTTACCATTGGCCTCTGGGTTATATGCAGTAGTGAGAGACAAACGAATATCGTGACGCTCAAAGAACTCTTTAGCTTCTCTCGCATTTAACTCTCCACGATCAGCAACTACTTTCTCTATGTACCCAAAGTGACTTATGACATCTTCAAGCAAGAATTTGCAAACATTGTAAGTGGTTTTAGATCGTAGTGCACGTCCCTCTACATGATTAGTTAAATCTTCTCTTGCAAGTACAATGTAACGCATTTTGTCAATACCTTTAGGCATAGTTACAAGATCTACTACCCACTTGTAGTGAATACAAGGTGGATAAGTAGGATGCAATGGATCTCTATGTTTGACTGATGAATGAAGTTGACAAGTAGAACATGTAGAAACATAGCTACTAATGTCAACATACATCCTAGGCCAATAATAGGTACTTCTAATTTTTTCATATGTTCCAAAAAATCCTTTATGACCGGTCCATAATGTCTCATGCATTTCCTTCATTACTTGCAATTGAAGACCTCTCTTTCCTAGGACTCGTTGTGGATTCTTAACCTTACCCTTAGCATGTCTCCAAAGATAACCATTACATAGGAAAAAGTTATAAGCTCGTTTCCTAATGTTACGGAATCTATTCGTAGTCCAGCTAGGTAATGGTTGTAGTGTACTGAGATACTTTCCTATGTCTCTCCATTCATCTTCGTACTCAGACTCATGAAATTTCTCATACTCATATATATGTGGAACATAGTCAACTAAATTCACATTCTTTATTAGATCACTTTCAAGATCATCATCAAATCTAGCTCTCGATAACATATCAGCAACTGAGTTTGACTTACCTGAAATATGAACTAACTCAGGATTTATGAACTTAATATATGAGATCCATCTAAGCATGGCTATATCAGGAGATGAACAATTGGCTATCATTCCAATGAGAGGCAAACAATCAGTCTCAACTTTGACATTTGCACCAATGAAATATTCTTTGTCTGTCTTCAAAGCTGTTACCATACCCCATAGTTCTCGTTTGATCTGTGGATATTTTCGTTGTGTTTCATGTAAAATTTTGGCACCAAACCTAATTGCATATCTATTCCCTTCACTATCATCTTGACTTATAACCCAACCTATACCAATAGGACTATTATCAACAGTCAATATAATAGGTTTGTTAGAAGAATAGTCTACACGCTTAAGGATGGGAGCTTCAAGCAATAATTTCTTCAATTTACGCATAGCTTGAGTGTGTTTATCAGTCCAAATAAATTTTTGTTTCTTCCTCAACAAGTCATAGAGACAATCAGCAACATGAGCAAAGTGTGGGATCCAAATAACATAAAAGATGCAAGCACCAAGAAATCTACGTACCTCACTCACGTTGTTACATGTTTCAGAAATCTTGCTAATGGCATCAACTTTTTGTGGGTATGGCTTTCGACCATAATGGCCACATAAATGTCCAACAATAAGCACCTCGTTGACACCAAAAACAGATTTCTCTATGGAAAATGTGAGACCTACCTCTTCAAATCGTTGAAATATTCTTTCACAATCAGAGATATGGTCAAGAACAAATTTACGACATCCAGATGAATCTAAAGTAATGTCCTTTACACGTTCCTCAACTCCCTTTAATTGGAATATCATCAATGAATGGCATAGTTATATGAGGGATAAAATCATGTAAGACCATATTCATAGCACTCATGATATGAGCCACAGAATTGGTCGCTCCTTGAGGTAAAGTACACATTCGCACTAAGCCTAAAGGAGTTTTCATTGTGGTTATGTCACAACTAGCAATTGCTAATTGGAATTGGTCATATCCAGAATATAAATCACCCATTGAATAGATAGAATGTCCTGAAAATGATTCAGCAAACTCATCTACAATGGGTCTTGTTCCTACATTCCTTATGGTGACTTTATTGACGGGTTGGAGATCTTGAATAAAACATAGTTTCCCATTCTTTTTAGGCACAGTGAACCATCTGTTTGAGTAAGGTGCAAAAGATGGCTCTAAAATTCTCATGTTTATCTTCTCCTTAAGTAGTTTCATTAGCTCAGGTAAGTGAGCCTTTGGAACAGGTATAGGACGAAGATTCCATGGAATATGTGGAATAGTAAAGATTATCATGGGTGAAACTAGCTTAGGATCTACACAACCAATCTCATGAGGATACATAGTAAAGGCTTTTCCATGGCTACATATGACTCTCTCAAATTTATCTCTCTCTGCTGGCAAAAGAAAGTCATCATCTCTACCAATTTTCACATGTTTGATTGTCTCATCCGTGAATTTATGTCCTATGTTTTTCTTATCCCGAAGAATTGGATCATTTTTCACATCAATAATTTTTTCATTACTTCCTTGAGGTAATGGTTGAGCTATGGGTTTGATTTTTTTGTCTACAGTTTTGTACTTTGTTTCAACTAAGGCATCATGTGTTTGGTTAAATTTTGAGCACTTGTCAACATTGAGAGCATACTCTTGGATTAGAGCATACTCATCAAGGGAAGAAAGAAGAATAATATGGGAATTAGAATTTTGTTGATGACATAACTCTAACTCCTCAAGAGTAGAGAAACAATGAGATGTTTCAATCACATGCTCAATGTTCTCATCATGTTCCATGATTTTGTTGTTTTTATAATTTTTTTGGGTTTTTTGGATAAACGACTTGGACAATTGACTCTTATGAAGAAAATCTAATCTAGAATGTGGAAAACAAAGTGACAAACTATTGTACATGTTGGTTGGATGCGAGATGTCAAACCAATATCCACTGTTGTCCTGCTCAACAATGGATTCTATCCGAAATTTTAATCATATGTAGCTCCAAACATGAATCGAGGTGCACAGTCACTACAAAATTAGGTCGGTTGAAGTGAAAATCAAAGGAATTGGTCGTGTAAGAAAGAAATTTTTGCTGAAAGGTTCAAAAGAGGGAGGTCCTATTACTACCAGAATTCGTGACGTGCATGCTCATGACCCTGAGTAACAATAGGTTTCTTTCTAATTGACAATCGATTCCTAGGATGATTCACTCCTACTGTCATGACTTGAAGTGATTGCATTCCATCCTTAGACTTAAATCTAGCATAGGTAGACAGATCATCCATGGCTTTAGTTTCCATACGACTCTCACAAATAAAGGGTTGACCTAAGAGAACTTCATAGGAGCAATTATCTTGAATAAAAAGGTGAAACTCTTCTGTGATTCCTCCTATGGATATGGGCACACTAGCACAAGCTCCATACAGGGTACCTACACCATTGTCTGCAGTTCTCATATGCCATCCACAAGCTTTATCTATGGGCCATCGAAACTTATCATAGACTTCTCTTGAAATCACATTGATTTCAGAGCCGGAATCTACTAATGCATTTACAGTGATAGTGTTCTTATCATTTCCTATTTTAACATGCATCTCTGATGTACCTCTAGACCAACATGTTCTTTTAAAGTGACTTTCAGGATTGTTTTCATGATTTTCATGGTCAGGTTGAATAGGTCCTAAGAAATTTTTATTAACATTTACTTCATCATCATCAAAGTCCTCTTCATCAGATTCATCAAAGTTTAAGGCTTCATTCATAGCTTGATCTTGATCTAGAGAATCTTGCATCTCAGTATCTAGATTATGCGGAAACCTCTTCCTTTTAATTAGGCCAATAAAGTTATCTTTAAAAACAGGCTTTGCAATAGAGAAAACTTGTTCTAAAGACATAGTCACTTGACTCTTAAGAAAAATGTCATCTAAAATCTCCATAGGATCTATTTTTCTCTCAATTTCTGAAATCAAGATGGCTTTAGATTTTCTCTTTGGTTTCTTTTGTTTTTGCTCAGGGTCTTGTTTTTGTTGATGTTCTCGTGTTTGGTCTTCAGTTTGTTTTGATTGTTCTTGTTTATCTAAAGGCTTTGGTTCTGTTTTTCTTTGCTTTGTCTTCTTCCCTTTTTGTTTCTCCTCTTGTTTTTGTTCATTGGGTTGTGATTCTTGTTTTTTATCTTTGGATTGTGATGTTTGTCCCTGCTCTATGATTGTTTCTATTCCCTCTGAGGTTTGTTTTCGTGTCACTCTTCTTTCACTAGGCTCAGCTTCATCTCTTTTTCGTTTTTCTTCTACATTGGATATGTGAGAAATAAGAGATTGATCTTCTATCGGTGACTCCCAAGCCGTTATTCTCCTAATCTCATCCCGTGCTCTTACTAAAGCCTCTATGGAAAAGTCAACTTCCTTTGTGGGTTTACTTGATTCTACTTGTTTTTCATCAAGAGCTTCTAGTTTCACTCCTCTAGTTCCTACATCCGTTATAGTTATATTTTCATAGTGTTTTTTCATTCCTCCCTTACCATAATTTCCTTGCAAAGGTAGCCTAGATCGATAGTCACAGATTTTCTTGTCTATGTCTATTACTAGTCGTTGCTCCTTACCAGCCTTCAATAGTTCACAATCTCTCAAAAAGTGCTCTAACAAATCACACCAAGGACACCTACGAGGGCCACGCACAAAACCATTTTGATTTTGAGGATTTTGATTAACTTGTGGTGGGAAATTTTGAAATTGAGGATTTTGTTGATAAGGTATTGCTTGAACAGGAAAATTAGGATTTTGATAAGGCAATTGATGTATTTGAGGAGCTTGGGGAGCAACATGTGGTACTTGGGGTGCAAGAGGAGCTTCCATATTATACGGTTGATGATTTTGAAAATTTTGATTTTGAGGATTTTGAAAAGCTATTTGAGAAGCTTGAGGATACATGTTTTGATACATTTGAGGATTTTGCACATGAGGATGAGGATTTTGCATTGAATGATTATGCATTGGAGGAACTTGATATGCTTGAGTAGGAACTACTTGTAGATTTTGATTGGTAGCTATAACATGTTGATTAGGCTCTTGAAAAGTCATTGGGTTCATTTGATTTTGGAAAGTTTTGGTGTAACTAGATTGTAAAGCATCTATAGTCTTGGCCAAATCGGATTGTGTAGCAATAAGACTTTCCATTTGCTTAGAGGAGAATATCCACTTGAGATTGTTCAACTACACTTTTATTTGGCTCTACTTTAAAACCTTGAGTAGGCTCCATCATTTGAGGAATAGGAGTAGAGTCAAAAAGCATAGCATGGGATTGTTCTCTAACTTGCTCCTTAGTTTGTGGAAGGCTAGCTTGAGGAAGACTAGTTTGCTCATAAAGCATGGATTGTCTTTGATGTCTATGGGCTACAGCCTCTACTACTTTACGCACTTTTTGCCAATTGTGAGTAAGACCATATCGCTTATCTGGTTCTTCTAATCGCCGTTCAACTTCCCTACGAGTTTCAGGATGAAGAAGCTTAAGAAAATTGATCACAAGATCAGGTTCCAAAGTTATCTTATCCTCATCAGGAAGTTGCTCATAGCGTCTAATATACTCATTTTGTAAGTGAGTAATAGAGCTACTAGGCTTTGGGGAATTGACCCATCGTAAGAATCCATCCCGATTATGTTGGCTATAATCTTCAAGATACAATTCTTTGAGCATCTCCTTTCTAAAATCACTCCAAGGAAGACTATCATATTGAGTGACATGGTTTATGATAGAGCTATCAACAATTCGTTCAAAGAATGATATCAAAAGATCTTCGGGAAGACCAAAAATCATAGCTTGCTCTTCAAACAAATCTAAGTAGCTTGTAATGTTGATGCCATTGAATTTTCCCTTCTCTCTCAACATAGAAGAGACTATTCTTTGGCCTTGTTTCTCAACAATAAGGGATTTGAATCCTTCCTCCATCTTATGTGAATAAGCAAGTGATGCACGATGCTCTAGATCTCTCACAAATGCGTTTACTTCACGACAAAGATGTGCACGATATTGTGAGAAATCCAGTGTAACACTCAAGAATGGTGATAATGATATGATGAGGATAAAAAATATGAAACAAAGGATATGGATCACAACCTCCCAACAAGATCAGAAGCAAATGCCACGAAGCATTTCACGTCGGGTTCAAATGTGGAGGTGATCGCAATCCGGGTGGATCGGGTCCGGTCGTGGCACACACAGGGTGTATGAAGCTAATGAATGTTGGAAGCTTTAAGGACATGAAAGTGAAATTAATGTTGAGTATGGAGAAGAGAGAGATGTTGAAATGATTATGGGAATAGGAATGTAGGAGTGCAAGTTAGATTTATGAACATGAATGATAAGAATGAAAGAGAACCATACATACGAATGAAATTTGGAAGGAAGAATGGTCCATTGAAGGAGCTTCTTAAACACTTCATAATTCCAATCCATATGCATAGTCTTCTTTGGATGATATGTATG
Organism: Ceratopteris richardii; assembly: GCA_020310875.1. Taxonomy (NCBI): domain Eukaryota; kingdom Viridiplantae; phylum Streptophyta; class Polypodiopsida; order Polypodiales; family Pteridaceae; genus Ceratopteris; species Ceratopteris richardii. The sequence continues at coordinate 108,633,341 of CM035434.1, forward strand.
CATGACGAGAATAGATGGAACCCTTACACATAAACCAGTTTCGAAAGGAAGAATGGTCCAATATTGGAGCTTCTTATACACTTTCAGAAACTAATCAATATGTATGGGTATGTATGGATTATATGCATGCAAGTGAATTATGATGATAGGGTTTACTCACAAGCTCAAAGAAACATCCTCACTGGTTCAACGCAATACTGCGGAGCCTTCTCACACATAGAAGAAATAGAAGACATGTAAAAATACTTAAGAGACTGAGAGAGGAGACAAGAGACAAGTGACAAGTGACATGAATTAAAAGGATTTGAATTAAGATACATGTATAAGATCGTCGTGGTACGTCAAGCTAGGCAGTCTACTGATCAAAGGTGGTTCCGACCCTCAAACCATGACAGTTCAACCGAATGTCACACGTAAGAAGATGAGTTCCACTCCAGTGACCCTATGTATGTCTAGGCTCGTAACGTCTAACTAAAGAAGTCTAAGACTCATTAAAATCAGCTCTAACTCACTTACACGCTCCACCGAGGGTGAGTTGAGATAGAGATGCTGGTTTCAAGAGCCTATCCTAGATTGGAGTTCTAACTTAAATTTGAAACTAGGTACTATACTCATACTAGCTCACCTTGGATCCTCACTCGCTCAATCGAGGGTGATCGTCTCAAGGAGACCGTAAGCTAGCATGAGCCCTATGGATGCCTAACAATGATGCTCTAGGAGTTTGGAGGGGGGTTTATATAGTTTTTTGAATGAATTTGGGCCATTGGATCTAGAGAAATCAACTCTCAACTCTAGGATCACTACTTTCGATTACAACCATTTGATTAATCAAATCAATGGCTTGGAATTGTTCTTTCTATCAAATCTAGTGTAAAGGAGTGAAATTTAGGCGCCCTCATTCTCCACCATTGGATCTGGGGATGATCTGGACCGTCGGATCAGTGCTGACATCATTTTGGATAAGATAAGCCACTTTTTTTGGAGAAAAGCTGCATTATTGATCTTTGATTATCAAAAAAATCTTCTTTTATGGAAAAACTCGTGGATCCTCCTTGCTTTAAGCATAAGTGCATCTCCACCCTTGAATATGAGCTCATCTTGATCGTACAACATGGCTCAATCAGCTTTCGCCATGTGGTGGCCCTTCAACCCTTCAATTTGCTTAAACTAGAAAACTGTGGTGATCCTGAAAACTGGACTTTGTACTCTTTGACCCTCCAAATAGGCTTTGATGAAGATGAAACTTTGTAGGACTATGTTTCCAAATATCTCCTTCAGGAATATGCAGAAAAAACTCCCATCTGAATCTCCCTTGTACAAATTTGACTACATTTAGAAGCTTGCAAGGTGGCATTAAGGTGTCTAGGAAGCTCTGATAGCCTTGAAAATTTGTACAAATACGTAGCCACATATGATCTTTATACATGCCAAATCATATGGCTAACATAAATTTCTATACAAGAATTTGTAGGGTCAAACTAGAAAAATTACATTTTTACAAAATGAACATAGCATATCAATGTGCTACAATATCCATTTTCTACTGAAATTTGGGCTATAGACTGCCTTTGACAATCTTTACAAGTATATGGATTTTCATCTAATTTGGTGACAATGAAATTTTTACCCTAATTTCCCAACTTTGACCAGCTTTGACCAGCTTTGACCAGCTTTGACCGCTACCATGGACTTTCTTGATTTCTTTGAAACTTTGTATGTGACCTTCCTTTGACATCCTTGATGCATCCTTGATTTCTCGGGGAATTCCGGCTACCTTCACCAAATATGTTTTTTGTAGGCCTTCACAAGTGAGAGAGGAGAGCAAATCTCGACGACAGCGGGTTGGTGGTATAATAAAACCGCTACAGTGCAGTATGGTGATACAACCTATATGTCGTCGCTACAGTGCGGATCGATCGAATATAAACTAGACCCCTTGCTACAGTGCGAGAAATCGCCCTCGATCTTCGGCGTCTGGTCTTTGGGGTTGAATCTTTTCTTCACTTTTCTTCAGCCCAAGCTTTTCTTCAAGTCCTCACTTTGCTACTCTTTACTTCAAAATCCACAGAAACCTAGAGAGTAGATGCACCAAGAAGATCCACGAGGAGCTCTTTACTTCAAACTTCAATCTTCAATTCTTTACTTCATATAATCCTCCAATATCATCAACCGCTCGAACCTGGTAGAAAGATCCACAAGCAAGACCCACAGGGTTGTATAGCTTTTTATCTTCTGTCCTCAAAGCTTTTTGTCACTTCATTTAATCCTTCTTCAAATCATGAGAAATCGCAATAGCCTGGAGAGGTGTTCCACAGAAGAAACCCACGGGGAGAACAAATGAAGCTTCGCCCCCTATTTATAGGTTCCCCTCCCCTCCTAGGGCTTCTATAATTTTCTAATCATCTCACTCAACTTTTTAATTCTAGATGATCTTGCATGTTCATTTGCTATTTTAGGAAAATTCCATCTCTTATTTCTATTTTTTATTTTTCTCTTTTTATTTTTCTAATTTTCTTCTTTCTATTTTTGGTTCTTTTTCTTTTTCTCTTTTATTTTTCTTAAACTAAGGTTTGCTTTCACACTTTATACACAAATTAAATAAATTCCAAGGTCTAGACTTATGATAAATGACAAAACTAAGGTTCCAGCCTAGGGTTTCCATGGGGCTAGACTTAGTTTCATGGACTATTTATAAAAGTCACATGGTTTCGCATCACACAATCAAATAAATCAACCAAAACATGTACAAAATATACCCCTCTCTTCATCAAAACATCACACAAAACTCATAAAATCATTGAACTTTGAAAAAAAAATTAGGCACACTCCCTACGGGATTTCATCCCGACATTCGCCCCCGCTAAACCTGCACATCGTCCCGATGGGCCAACCTACAAGATCTAACAGAAGCGTATAAGGATTCTTTTAAAACTCTTTTTATTTTTAATGTTTTTCTTTTCAAAATCATAGCGTGATCTCATGCAGTTCATGCAATTTTTATAAAGTTTAGTCTAAATTTTAGAAAATTATGCAAATTCAAGCTTTTCAAACATCATACTATGTTTCTGCGTCTGCAATCTGACAAGTAACCACATGAATAAACCGTTGGCTTTCTAGATCTTCTGTTTGTTCAACTTTTTTAGATCTAGCAACTCATTCTAAGTACTAGCATATACATATGTTTCTACTAACTCAGTTTATAGAATATACCTCGATTCCCACTGTTTATCTCCTACTTGTCCAACTCTCCATTAGATCTCTTTTCTTTTCTTTTTTCTTTTTCATTTTATTTTTCTTTTTCTCTTCATCTCAGCTCAGCATTTCTTTTTGTCTTTCATTTTCACAAATCGGCCTATGCCAAAATCGGGTGCGACTCATGGACTTCTGCCCGGCCAAGTTTACCCCACCTGTCTGCCGATCCGACATAGCGCACGACATACACAACATCAGCCCTACATCAATGTCAGCTCGTGGCTCTGACCACCCGGCCAGAGTGGCTCCACCTACCTACCGACCGATGCAAGCACATGACAACAAATAGGTCAGGCTTGCGACAAAACTAGCTACGGCTCGTGGCCTTGATCACCCGACCAAGGTGGTTCCACCCGCCCACTAGCCCATCATAGCACGTTAACAACATGCATACACATATAAGCTGGCTTGAGTATGAAGGTTCTTCATAAATCATGATACATATGGAGGTAAGATCTTGTAGGAAGCAAATAGTAGGACCCAAAGAATCCCACTCACTAAGTGTTCAAATCTATCACCATATACATGCACTCAGTCTAAGCATGCTATCACATTCCCAAGCTTTCACTCTCAAAAGTCTCTAGTCTGCTAACTGATTTCATTCATATAATTCCTAGTCACTCATGCTTCATGCAAACCCATAATAGATATTTGTTATCTTGATTCTACATGATTTTCTTAAATTCATACATATCTTTATCACACACAACAATGCAATGCATATGCTATATTAGAAAGAAAACAGATCTCAAATCAGAAACATTTCACCTGATTGTTTTGCTTCTTCTTCATTGTTGATCGATTCAGCTTTTCTTCAATTTTTCGGTCTATCATTCTTCATCAGCATCAACCTCAGTGTCATCAGCATCCTCCAGTATCATCATCATCATCAATCATCAATGTCATTCATCATCATCAATTATTTTCAACATCAATCATTATCTTTCAATCATCATAAATTATCAATCAATAATCTTTCATCAATCATCAATCATCAATCATTCATCAATCATCATCATCCATCAATCATCAATAATCATTCATCATCATTCATTAATCATCAATCATCAGCATTCATAATCATTGATTAATCATCGTCATTCATTAATCATCATCACTCATTAATCATAATCATTATTCATCATCATTCATTAATCATCAATCATCATCATTCATAATCATTCATTAATCATTGTCATTCATTAATCATCATCATTCATTAATCATAATCATTATTCATCATCATTCATTAATCATCAATCATCATCATTTTCATCACCATCAATCATGCGTTTTCATCAATCATCATCATGCATTGTCATCAATCACCATCACGTATTATCATCAATATTTATCACTCAATAGCACCTGATCATACTCATGCATTTTTATTATGATTCTACTTCAATCATCATTCAAGGTTTGCAAATATGTCTTGAAACATTAGGTTTCTACTTCTTCTATTCTGCTTCAAACTCTTAGAACTCTTTGATGTTGTCTTTACACCCCTCGATTTGCTTGATAATATCATCAAGCAACTGTTTTTCCGCTTTGTTAACTCGTTTATCAGATTTTGTATCTTCTTGAATTTCTTCTTCACTCTTTTCTAGTTCAATCTGTTTATCAAAGTTCATTTGGGATTGTAATTTTGCAACTTTGTCTTGATCAAATAGATTCTCATTAGTTAAAATTTTTGGATCAAACGAAACATATACATCATGTTCTTTCTTTGATTTTTCTCTTTCAGACTCTCTTTTATGATCAATTTCCATTTGTTCTCTTAGTATCTATTCAATATTTTGCTTCTCGACCTTTATTTGTCTACCTTTAATTTCTTCAATTGGTTTCTCTTGACTCTCAATAGATAGCAGACTCTTTTGTTCATATAATCTATTATCTTCATGAATCTTTGGTTTCCATATCTTTTGAAATGACTTTGATCTAGTTTTGGTCTCTTCAAAATATTCTTTCATTCCACCTTTTCCTACATTCAAATGCAAAGGTATCTCCTCTTGATATTTATAAATTTTATTTTCATGTTGACTTACTAGTTTATGTTTGCATGCACTTTCATATGCTAGACAATCCCAAAACATATGTCCAAATTGATCACACCAAAAGCAACATATAGGTCTCTTCTCAGCTCCACTTGATTTCCTAGGTATCACTCTATGCGTGGGTCTTCTAAGACCTAAAGACTGTTTGTGTGCAGATATGCCTTGGACTTTTACCTCATGCTCATTATCACATTTCAATACTTGTAGGTCATTTACTTGGTTTGTCAACAGGTCAACCTTATTTCTCAATTCAAAAATCTCAGAATCCATTTCATTTTTTAGGTCTTTAATACTTATGCCCATTAACTGAATAGTGTCGGATATTGCATTTATAGTTTGCATTAGGATCATCACAATACTAAATTTTGATTTTATAGATTCATTTGTATTAAATTCTATTTCCTTAATTTGCTCTTCATATCTCCTAAATTGTTCCTCAATCATTTCGTTCATTTTCGTTTTCCTCTTCTTGTGATCTAAGATGAGAAGTGGATTCTTAATCTATGCCTCAATGGAAAAGTGCACACTTGTACGATCAAAACTGATGCAAAAAGTGTATGATCAAAGTCAGACACTTAAAAGCAATCTTTTTGTTCAAGTATGTGGAACAATGCAATAATTTAAAGAACCTGAAAATGCTAGTACCTAAAATCTTTGTCTATCGCCGAGGTTCCTGTCTCTCTTCTCAAGGAGTGGGTTGCGTGTCGAGGATCACCGGGCAACCACCTCGCTTCACGTCAGGTTCAATGTGTCGGGAAGAAGGAGGTCGAGCGAACGGGAAGAAAGTCGGTGTGGGGGTTGGATCAGGCCCCCTCTGGTGTGCACCGTTCGCGCTGTCCTGCGAGCGGCGTCTGCACGTTGGGTGCCTTGCCTAAATTCTCTAGAGTGTGTGCGATCCTCGTAGGGCCCCTGCCCCTTGGAAGTGGTGAGACGTGCGTGCGTACGCATGGGACCGTAGGCGTCGAGAAATAGACAATCAGATATCGCAGTAATACACAGAATGCACCGGATTGGTGTGCAAACAAGCTCAATGATATAATGGAAATGTAACCAAAGTCATCCAACCAAATCTCGGTAATACAATGATGCCCGCTACAGTATAGGTCGGTGGTATAATAAAACCGCTACAGCGCGGTATGGTGATACGGCGCTGGGGTTGGATCTAGCCCCTTACTGGTGCACCGTTCCCGCTGTCTTGCGAGTGGCGTCTACGAGCTGGGCGCCTCGCCTAGACTCTCAGGAGTGTGGCGATCCTCGTTAGGCCCCTACCCTCGAGCGAACGTACGTATGCGTGAGACCATAGGCATCAGGAAAGAGACAAATTAGATACAACGGTAAAACACTGAAGTCAATGATATAGTGTAAATGTAGTTGAGGTCGTCCAATAAAAGTGAATGATACAGTGATGCCCGCTACAGTGCGGGTCCACGATACAAAAATCTGCTACCGTGCGAAACAGGTGAATACAAATATATGCCGCCGCTATAGTGCGGATCGGCCGGATATGAACTAGGCCCCTCGCTACAGTGTGAGAAATCGCCCTAGATCTTCGACTTCTGGTCTTTGGGGTTGAATCTTTTCTTCACTTTTCTTCAGCCCAAGCTTTTCTTCAAGTCCTCACTTTGCTGCTCTCTACTTCAAAATCCATAGAAACCTAGAGAGTAGATGCACCAAGAAGATCCACGAGGAGCTCTTTACTTCAGACTTCAATCTTCAATTCTTTACTTCAAATAATCCTCCAATATCATCAACCGCTCAAACCTGGTAGAAAGATCCACAAGCAAGACCCACGGGGTTGTATAGCTTTTTATCTTCTGTCCTCAAAGCTTTTCATCACTTCATTTAATCCTTCTTCAAATCATGAGAAATCATAATAACCTAGAGAGGTGTTCCACAGAGGAAACCCACAGGGAGAACAAATGAAGCTTCGCCCCTATTTATAGGTTCCCCTCCCCTCCTAAGGCTTCTAGAATTTTCTAATCATCTCACTCAACTTTTTAATTCTAGATGATCTTGCATGTTCATTTGCTATTTTAGGAAAATTCCATCTCTTATTTCTATTTCTGATTTTTTTCGTTTTATTTTTCTAATTTTCTTCTTTCTATTTTTGGTTCTTTTTCTTTTTCTCTTTTTATTTTTCTTAAACTAAGGTTTGCTTTCACACTTTATACACAAATTAAATAAATTCCAAGGTCTAGACTTATGGCAAATGACAAAACTAAGGTTCCAGCCTAGGGTTTCCATGGGGCTAGACTTAGTTTCATGGACTATTTACAAAAATCACATGGTTTCACATCACACAATCAAATAAATCAACCAAAACATGTACATAATATACCCCTCTCTCCATCAAAACATCACACAAAACTCATAAAATCATTGAACTTTGAAAAAAAATCAGGCACACTCCCTATGGGATCTCATCCCGACACCGGCATCTGTTAGCATAACAAAATCTAAACATGGAACATATCTATCAGGTGGATGTGAGACACGTGTAGAAGGTCTTAATGGTTGCTGAACAAGAACATGTGTAGAGTGATCTGAATGGACATTCTCTATGTGCAACATTTTTATGCATGCTAACTGGAGGGCTAGTATCCTCAAACACTACAATCGCATGACTTTTTGTGAAAGTTTTGGAGAAACTCGATTATTTCTAAATTTGGTGGATCACATACTTCTTTGGAACAGTGATCAAACTCTGCTACAAAGAGACCTGCACATCAACAAAGCTTGTCCAGACGACTCATGATCCACAACCATGTCTCCTCCCACTCCACCACTCCACCTCCCACTCCACCACTCTTCTCACTTCAACCTCCTTAATGGGCTGTTTCTGCATCTTAGAATCATTAAAAATAACATCACTACTTCTGCCCACTAACCGTGTTCTAGGATCCCATAAGCGATATCCAAATTGTCCTTCTCAACCATATCCAAGAAAAGTGCATTTCTTTGACTTATGGTCCAACTTTTGTCTAAGATGCTTGGGTATATGAACATATACTTCACACCCAAAAACTCGAAGATGATCATAATATGGTGGCTTCCCTGTCCATAACTCATGCCACTTTCAGACCTTTGGTAGTACTAGGTGAAAGGTTAATCACATGAACTACAATCAATACTACTTCTGCCCAAAAACCGTGTGAGAGTTTTGCATGATGTAACATAGAGACTACTCTATCTTGAATAGTTCTATTCATCCTCTCAGCTACACCATTTTGTACTAGGGTATAAGGAGCCGTAAACTCTCTACGACTACACTAATAGAAAAGGCTGATTTCATGTGAGGTATACTCAACCCCATTATCTGAATGTAGAGCCTTAAGCTTAGTTCCTTTTTTAGTGTCAACTAAAGGAAGCCATTTTTTGAAAGTAGGGAATACCTCATCCTTCGATTTGATAGGATATACCCAGACTTTTCTAGTAGCATCATCTATGAAAGTGACAAAGTAAAGAGAACCACCTAAGGACCTAGTGAGCATAGGACCACACACATCTGTATGAACGAGATCTAAAGGCTGAATTTAAGAGTCAATATGCATTCTATGCACATTTCTCGTTTGCTTTCCATATTGACAATGCTCACAAAATGAAAAATCAGAGAAAGATAACAGCGGTAAGTAGCCAAAACGAGAAAGATTTTCCATTCCACTACGAGATATATGGCCTAAAAGACCATGCCAAATACAAGCCACCTTCTTCAAAAACCACAAGAGTGTAGCTTAGTGGCAAGAAATTGCCACAGTTAAGCGAGCTCCGGGGGGAACAATACTAGGATGGGTGACCTCCCAGGAAGTACAAGGAACCTATATCTTCCTTGATCATTGAGGTCCTCCCTCGCGCGCAACCAATGGCACCAATGGTGACTTTGGTGAGTCAGATGACAAGGTATGCCAAGGTCTATGCGTTGGTCACCGCCTTAGTCGTAAGCCTTGGAGAAATCCGGGGGGAGGGGGGGTGCTCGCTTCGCCCGCACAAAAGGAAGAAAGCTTTTTCCTCGAAATGCTATGATACCAGTGAAGTTATTCGATGGTGATGCACCACAGTGTGCCCTCCTTCTCGAGAGCTTCACGAAGATATCCTTGGAGTAGAAAACTGAGCTCCTAGGGTCGCACACAGTACTCTGCACAGAGGCTGCAGAATACAAAGGAAAAACACAATGCAAAGGGAGCACGAAGACAAACTTCTTAGGTATTATAGATGCTATCGAACTTACAGTCTGTGACTCACCCAGGCCACGATATGTTTTATTAAAGAACATATACAAAGAAGTGTCCAGTGGCCCTGGACTTTCACATGGACACTAACAGTAACAATTTTGAGATTCATAGAAGTATGTAAAGAGCACATAAGCAAGGATACTAGAGGCCAACTGAGGCCAAGTGTCCATTTTTTCAAAGATACTCTTCTTCAAAAAATTATAAATATGATTCAAACTTTCATCACTGATTTTTATCACTAACTTTGTAACATAAATTCCCAATTTTGTATATTACCACTTGTCTTTTTGAAAGCCAATAATTCCCGAAGCTTGAAGAGCTTAGGTAACCCACATACCACATTTCATGATTTTTAGAGTTTCTTAGAAGCCTCAAAAGTATTTTAGAAGCTAATTTTTAACCATGCTAGACAGTAGATTCGAAACTTGTAGAAAAACTTTAAAAAGAGCTCTAGAGCTCATTTATGAGGTTCGAATTAAGGAGGTGGAGCTACTCGCCATGGTACTCTTCCTTTTCTAGAGTGACAACACACACACACACACACACACACATATATATATATATATATATATATATATATATATATATATATATATATATATATATATATATATATATGTGTGTGTGTGTGTGTGTGTGTGTGTATATGTATGTACATACGTACATATGTATGTATGGACATTTGCATGTGTGATTGTATATGTGTGATTCTATATATGTACGTATGTACATATGTATGTGTAAATGGATTTATGTATGTGTGTATGTATGTATGTATGTATATATGTTTCTATGTATGTATGTATGTATGTATGAATGTATACATGTATCTATATATGCATGTAAGTATGCATGTGTTATTCTATGTATGCATGTGTATCCCATACAATTATGAACTTATCTATGTATGCATCTATTTATATGTAGTTATGCATGCATGTAGGTATGTATGTATGTTTGTTTGTTTGTATGAATGTATGGGTTTTTACTTATGTATACCTTTGAAATGCAAACCCAAGAAGACTTGACCCCATCAAGTTTTAGTGGGTGGTTTCAAGTAGATGAGATGGTTCAGTGCTTGTCGAGCTCCAAGTGTACTCCTATGAAGCCCAATAGTCAAGAACAAGTGAAAACGATTGCGCCAAGGGTGATCACAAGTGGAAAAGTCACAAGTCAAAAGATTACATCATAAAAACTCGCAAATCATGCAATATGGTCTTTCGAATCATGTTATAAAGAACTTTCCTATCACATGATGCAAAACTCTACAATAAAAAAAATCTTGAATCACACATCACTCCAAGGTTGTTTCACATACCTCCTTGAAGCAAAGTAAAAAGCGAATGATAAGATCTACAAAAGTCTAACCGTAGAAAACACTTTGGCCCAAATAGAAACTATGAGCGAAAACTAATAGCTGAAGTTTAATCACATACACAACCTACAGTATAGAAGTTGGAAACATGAAAAAGAGATAGCACAATAGAAAGGAAGATTCCAAACTATTAGAACACCAAAAGGGTTATACTTTGAATTGGACTAAAGTTATCATGTGCATGGGCTTTTTACGAAGAATGAGCTCATTTCACTAGAATGGCAAAACATCTCTCCAAAGTGAGGGAACCGAATTTTTATAGTGACCACCTGTGTAAATTTTTACAAAAAGAATAAAGAAAATCTGAAACTTGCTTCTTGTCTTGTAATTTTGAAATGAGGCTCTCTAGTACTATACAAAAGTACTTACAAACAATCTAAACTACACATTTTTCAAACAAAAGTGTATCATCTAATCTTCTCATATATAGCACTATAACACTCCACCTCCCCAACGCTTTTTTCCTTGATAAGTCTCTTCTAAGTCATCCATGGTAAGGTTTCCATGTAAAATTTTGGATCTAAGCTTTTACACCTTGAAGCTTGAAGCTATTTGTGGTTTATAGGGTCCAAAGTGTGTTTAATGAATCTTGAACTTCCAATAATCTATTAACATTATGCTCATGATAATGAGAATACAAGAATATCTTCTTTCATGGATTGATTATATGCTCATATGCAACAAACCTATTGAGATAATGAGACAATCTTAGATGAGTAGAGAAAGTTAATGATTGGGTGTGAAAGGAAGCCTTTTTTTGATTAATATTATTTTCTTATAGATATATTTGTTTTTGTTTTCATTCTAATAATTTATTTACTATTACAGACCCAAATGTATACAATTATGTAGGCCTATGGACAACATATCATAATCAAAGTTATCTAACCTTTACACAAAATAGAGAATTCTAGTATTGTTTCTTTTCTGAAAAAAATATCACATGCGACTTCCAAAGACATCAAAATTATAGACAGTGAACTTATTTTCGTGGAAAGCATTGTTGTAATCTACAAAGTAATGTATCGTATCTTCAAAAACATTAAAAAGAATTATTTTCCATAACCTGATATATTACTTTTTTAAGCATACATAATTAAAAAAATTTGTTCTTTATATTCTAATAGGTTATCTTGAAGGTTGATTGGTTTTGACTTGAGTACAAGGGTAATAATGTCACAATGAGAAGAAAATCATTTGGGTTTGGGGCATTTGATTCTGTCAAGATAATGCAATCTACAAAGGAATCATATATTATTTCTATGCATATTAACCAAGCCGTCAACAAATTTACCTTATTAATGGCCATGATAGGTCCTCATGGTTTTCTACTATCGATATTCTTTAATTTGGAGAAAATAAGATTAACTATGCAGCACTTGTGTCATATTACTTATGAAGAGAATGAATCATCCCTTCGACTTAGGTGGAAGGTAGGCCACATGGCACTTCTAGGTAAAAATATCCTTGAGAGTTAGAATGAAGGGGAGATGCACTAAAATATATCTCTAATGAAGTGACACATGGCACTTCGAGGTTAAACTATCCTTGAGGGTTAGAATGAAGGGGACATGCATTAAAATATCTCTCTAATGAATGGATAGATGATGCTCCTGATGCGAAGTTTGACCTAGAGTACTTTGAAAAAGGGTATTTTATGCTATTATGATATTTTCAAAAATAAAACATGACAAACATATTTAAAAAAACTATGAATAACATTATAAAAATCTAGGACTGATGTTACCTTATGAACAAATAGAAACTTTGATTGAATTGGAAAGCACTTCCATTGTATTAGAAGAGCTTGGGCAAGCTCTCCAAGATGAGGAAAGATATGAGATTATCATGCTCGATTCCAATAAAAAGTATGTGTTGGAACTCAAGGTCAAGCACAAAGCACGGAAGCGCATCAAAGAAGTGGACATACAAGAAGAAGGAGCAAGTAGGGAGCTCCAAGAAGTACATGTCAAATTTTCAGAAGAATCCCCTATGAAAATAGTGATTTTCATCACTAAAAACCATTGTAAATACCATTTTTCTATTTTTGTAACTCCATTTTGTTCAAGCTGAGGAGCCCTTGAGCTTGAGGAGTACTAGAAGTATCATCCTACCAATTTGCATAAATTTTAGACTTCATTTGAGCCCTCAAATAAGCCTTGGAACCTAATTTTTAACTAGGCCAGACACTAGGTCTGGACACAGCCAAAACTAGTCCAAAAACTATAAAAAGAGCTAGAGAGCTCATTTTTGAGGTTAGCTTGTTAGAGAATAGAGCTTTTGTAAGAGAACTCTTTTGCAATCGAAGCTTTTCATTGTTCCTCTCTTTGATCTTACCTTGTGCACGTGTGTGTGCATGTTTGTGTGCTTTCACTCACGCACTTGTGCCTTCACTTGCTCTTGGTCTTCATACCGGTCCTCATGTCTCCGCGGATTGACAAGTAAAGGAGGTGGTGCTTACGCTTGAGCTACACCAAATTTTGGCACCGTTGCCGGGGAGAGAGCTTGGAGGACGAGCATTGTGATGGTAAGATCGTAGATTTGCGATGTTGGAAGGTAAAAAAAGTGTCATTTTTGTTCATTTTATGATTTTTCTTCTTCATCTTCATCATCATCACCATCTCCATCTTCTTCCATCTTCTTCTTCATAGAAATTTCTTGTTTTTTAGTGCATTTTCACCATTTTCATACCATCTTTCATGCATTATTGTGCGAGGAGTTAGAAGTGCAAGAGAGAGCAAGCACTTGTGTTTTTTCATGATTTTCTGCACATACGGAGCTCGTCATTGCTCGGCGCTCAGAAATTTGAATTTCCCACCAAAAAACACGATTCTGACAGAAAATCACGATTTTCATAAAATTCAAATTTTTTCAAAAAAATACCATTTTCTATTTCCTGCCTAAAAGCCTTTTGAAAAGAACAAGATTCTGGGTCATTCTCAGATTCGCGGTTTTGTGGTTGTGCTCAAAATCGTGATTCTCTAAATTTTTGAAAACCACGATTTTGAGGCAAAATCGCGATTTTCAAGTAAAAACACGATTTTCAGTGGGCTCAAAATCAGGATTTTCACAAATCACGATTTTTAACAAAACACGATTTTGGGAAAAACCCGATTCTTTGGTTGTGCTCAAAATCGCAATTCTCTAAATTTCTCAAAAAACACGATTCACAGAAGACACCATTTTCAGTGGGCTAAAAATCACGATTTTCAGCCAAAAACATGATTTTCATCCAAGGTACAAAATCACGATTATCAGAACATGAGTTTCAAAAAACACGATTTTCATCCAAGGTACAAAATCGCAATTTTCAAAACACGATTTTCAATCAAAATTGCGATTCTCTGGTCAAAAAACACGATTTTGAGAAAAACAGGATTTTCATTCAAAATTGCGATTTTGTGATCATTCTCAAAATCCTGTTTTTCACGATTCTCACTCAAAATCGCGTTTCTCACGATTTTCATTCAAAATCACCTTTTTTAGGGTTGTTTAGAATCACGATTTTCATCAGTGCTCAGCATCACGATTTTCATGATTTCACAAAATCGTCATTTTCATGTTTGCTCAGCATCGCAATTTTCTTAATCCCTTAAAATCGCGATTTTCACACAAAATCATGATTTTTCCAAAAGGTCGTGTTTGCCTTATTTGACCCCGAGGAGCCTGATTTGACATAACTTTTTCATCAAAAGTCCATTTTTTGAGCTCTATAGCTCGGTGGAAAGCTCTTTTTGAATTCTACACAGCATTGATTTTCAGATAGGATAATTTGAAGTTGACCCTCAGGTGGGACCAGGAACCCAAGGGGACTCCAAAGGATTTTGAACCATACCAAAGCGAAATTTTGGACTCTTAACCAAAGCTTATGAACCTGAGATCTGGTAGACACCTAGGCAAGGATAGACAAAGCATTAGATCTTTTGAGGCTAGTGTCAACCATACAGCTAAGTCTTGGGCGCAATGGCACAACAACTAAGTGGTCATCCTTAGGTACTAAGTTCAGACATAAGTGATTCAGAAATGTCTTTTAACATGGGAAAACCTGCAGGTGGCTCAGGAACTGGTTATCTACAAACACCCGAAGGTCCATATAAGACACATTTGGAATATATTCGGACCAACCGATTAGGTGCTCGCATCTATGAGGACGGCCTAAGGCGATCAATGGTCCAACTCAAAACTCCAGATCAACCCTTTGGACTTGAACACCTAGTAGTCAAGTTTGAAGAAGGTTCATACATTGATAAAGAAGGAACCATGTATGTGGTCACCAATCTACCAGATAGGACTAATGAGTTTGGAAATGTCATTCCTGAGAATGAGATATGAGACCTAGAACAAGGAAATGTAGGACATGGACCCCAGACTCCTAGAGGTAAGTCAGTTTTGACCAAAGTGATTACTCCGGATTGGATCCCTCAAGACAACAAAAGCATAGAACTATTCTTGAATAGAGAAACAGAGGAAGCCTTTTGGAGATTCAAGCCAGATCAACCTAGCCAATTGGCATAGTCATCATCTACGAGTTCAAGGATCGAGAGATACTAGGAAAATTTGTCTACCTGGATAACACATCAGAGAAAATGTTCTTGGTATCACAACATGATAGGCACGCATATACTTGGCAGGGTGATTTGATCTTTCCTCCACCACGGTCTAATGTTTCCCATGGCCACCAAGGTGTAGGATCATCCAAAGCTCATGAAGCACAACGAGAGCAAACAAGAGAGAGACCGTAAGTTTTGCACACACTATGGGCAGAAATAGATCAGGATTTGAAAATGAAAGACCTAAAAGAGAGAGACATCGAGCACATAGGCAACAAAGAGATGAACATGATTTTCCATTGCCTAGACCCCAGGAGCACCCAAGAACCCTTAGAACCACTCAAGTGATCAAGGCAATGAAGAATTATTTTGATGGGACAGGAGATCCTTATGATCATGTGGCCAAGTTCAAACAAGTGTTAAGAGCTGAACAGGTTGAGGATTTGTTCACCCAGTACGAGGCATTTGGTTTGACTCTTAAGGGCACTGCCTTAGCTTGGTTTCAACCCCTAAGTAGTCGCAACTATCACGATATAGGTCAACTGCTAGAGGAATTCATGTTAGAATTTTCCAAGAGTGGTATCAGGCATAACACATCATCCTTGATCCATAGCTTCAAGCAGACACCCCAAGAAATAGTGCGACTAGTAGGAAGAAGGTTCAAATAGTACTTAGAAAGATGCCTTGCTCCAGAGTTACCCACACCAGCCAAACAAGTGGCTTTGTTTTTAGATGGCCTACTAAGCACCAAGTTAAGATCATATGTGTACTTGAAAGAGCGTAGAAGCATAGAAGAGTGTGTGCGGACCTGCATTGACATAAAAGACAACTTGGGTGAGGAGTTAGGACTATCCAAACTCTATAAAGACTCTGACAGTTATACTAGTCACATCTCCAGAGCCTCCACTGAACTGGATGAGATAGCAGAGCAAGTTGCCAAGAAGCCAGGAGTTCAAAATAGACAAATACCAAGAGTCACCTCATTGAATCGGTGTTATACTTGCGGAGGCGAAAACATGGCTAATGTTTGCCCAATGTTGGCTCAACCCCAAAGAAACCCTAATGCTCCATATTACACTATTGAGAGGAAATACAAAAACCACATGGCCCAAGATTACCCCTACAATAGGCAGGTTGTTAGACAAAATTATCAGCAACCTTACCCATAGGGTAGGTATCAGAACCAATACCAACAGCCATATCATAGACCACAACAACAATATCAGGCACCATATAGGCCACAAACAGTGCTAGGAAACCAACCACGAGCTCCTACCAATGTGATTCTAGTTAAGAATGTGATGGCAAAAGAAAACCTTAATAGAGCATTGGTGCCACTAACCCCATTGGTCTCAGAAAATGACTCTCACGCTCATAGTTCAGACTACTCCCATAACGGTAGTCCACATGCTTATTACACTGAGTCGCTTGAGCATAGTGAGATTTACTTGTATCAATATGAGGCACCACCTATGGAGCAAAATTGGGAGCCGGAATACTCCAATGTCATGTACACAAATCCTAACCCTAGGCCCCAATTGAGACAAATGAGACCACAAGCCCCTACAAGACCTTGTGTCAGATGTCACGGTGACCATTTCATTCGTGATTGTCCCCACCCACCATCTCCTAGTCAAGGTCAGGCTATCACAATACAAAGTTTTTGTCTTGAGTGTGGGTGGCAAAGATCATATCCCCAGAGATTGTCTAAGAAACCCCTCTAGTGCACCCAAGGTTACACCCATTAATGTGGTAGGCTTAGTGGTGGATTCAAGTGCAAGTAGTAGTAATGTGGCTCCTGTACAGGCAGTTACTAGAGCACAAGTATTAAAACAAGATAAACTAGTAGAGCAATCAGAGTCGAGTGAATTAGGAGAGCCTAGTAAGAGGAAAACAAGAACATAAAAGGATACCAGGGAGAAAGCCAATCGCAAGTGGAATAAAAATTTATCAGAACTAGAAGAAAGCCTGAAAGATGCGAAAACAAAGATGTGGCTCCTATACAGGCACTTACTAGAGCATAAGTACTAAAACAAGATAAACTAGTAGAGCAATCAGAGTCGAGTGAATTAGGAGAGCCTAGTAAGAGAAAAACAAGAACATGGAAGGATACCAGGGAGAAAGCCAATCGTAAGTGGAATAAAAATTTATCAGAACTAGAAGAAAGCCTGAAAGATGCAAAAACAAAGATAGAAGACATTGCATCTCAAAGTCCCTCGCATGCCGAAACTCCATCCACTCCACCTCATCCCATCCCACCACCCATTTTAAATAGACCACAACCAGGGTTTGTTCTTGCAGATCCAAACCCTAGAGCAGATTTAGAGATTGAACGGATGAAAATGTGCATGAAAATGGTAGAACAAGCTCAAGCTATACTCGAGACTAGTCAAAAGTTCAATCAGACAAACTCTGTCAAACCGGATTTGCATTTCTAGGGCTTACTAGAAAGATTAGAGCAATTGGTAGAAGGATCAAGTCCCAAGACTTGATTCCAATATGCCAAAAGGAGGCTCTAAGCAGAAAGTACTAGAGATACCTCTAGACAAAATAGGGGACATGTGTGAGGGTGAAGAAGGTAATACTTATCTTCCAATCACCTACCAAGGTTACACAACCAAAGCAATCATAGATTCAGGTGCTGGTGTTGCTATTGCGACCACCTCCTTGTGGAAGCGATGGGGCAAACCCACATTAAGACCAACTAGAATGAAGCTTCAAATGGCAGACGGTCATTTTGAAAGACCTCTAGGATTGCTCAAAGGGATAACTCTAACCACTTGTGTAGAGTTTGAGCACACCTTTGCTATGTGTGACTTTGAGAAAAATAATGTCTATGATATGATTCTAGGAAGACCCTTCCTACAAAAATTGCAAATTGTACAGGATTGGGGAACCAACTCCTTGTACTTACCACACTTAGGGGTCACCACCAAGGTCAATTTGAAGGATTACACCTTCAGAGATGTACCACCCCTACAGTGGAATCATATCCACAAAGCAAAAGAAGATTCTATCTTTGTGCATTCTCGAAGTTCACCTGATCCATCCTGGTTGCATGAAGATACTCATTTGTGGATGTGCAAGGTCGGAGAGGAAGAGGAAAAATGCTTAAAGGCAAGAGAAGAAGGAACTTCTCCACGAGATAGACCAATTAAAGACCCAACCTGAGGAATTTGAGCCTCATGGTTGGGCAGAAATTTTAGCTACCATGGACATTGCAATCAATGAAGAACAATGGACACCTCATTGTGATGAGGAGGGTTATGATATTTCAGTGTTCATGTGTCAGCCCTTGCTAGAAGAATGTGACCCCAGTGATGTCATAGAAGAAGAAGAGAATGACGATGATCTAGAGTCCATTGTGATGGATAGTTGCTTTAACACAGAGAAGCACTATTTAGAAGATGTAGGAGTGTTTAACCAAAAAGAAGAAGAACCTCTCACAGGCATTAAAATGGTAAATTCAAAGGAGGAAAGTGAGAGTAGTCAAAAGAAAAAGAAAAGAAAAGCAGTGAAATAAGAAGAGGAGGAATCATTGTTTGAAGTACCAGAAAATTTCAAGAAATATGAAGTTGTCGACCGAAAAATTTTGGTACGAATGCCTAAGAGAGAAGCCTTTACAGGAGAAGCGTATGATAATAAAGAAAAGACCAAAAAAATTGTGGTAACCATTGAAGAGAACGAAGAACGATGTACATACATAGGAGATGACCTAAGTACAAAAGAAGAAATGGATCTTGTAGCTCTATTAAGGGAATATAGGGACGTGTTTGCGTGGCACTATAGAGACTTGAAGGGAGTAGATCCAAGAATATGCTCTCATACGATTCCCATGACCGCTGAGGCCAAGACCACCAAACAAAAGCCCTACACATATAATGACACTTATGTTGTGAAGATAAAAGAGGAAATTGATAGGTTGATTGAAGCTGGATTCATCTACGAGATTGAGCATAGTGAATGGGTGTCCCCCATTGTAGTGGTGCCCAAGAAGAATGGAAAGTTACGAGTGTGTATTAACCTTACAAAAGGTAACACTGCTACAATCACAGATAGCTATCCACTTCCAATAACCGAACATTTATTGGAGCGTGTTGCACGCAAGGAATGTTATAGCTTCCTTGATGGATTTTCTGGTTACAACCAGGTAGCCATTGCCCTAGAAGATCAACACAAAACAACATTTGCTACAGAGTGGGGAATCTTTGCATTTCGTGTGACGCCATTTGGGCTCAGGAATGCACCTGCAACATTCCAAAGGCTCATGTGTCATGTCTTCAAAGAGTTCTTGCGAAAGAGCTTAGAAGTGTATGTGGACGATTTATGTGCCCATTCCCAAGAAAGAAGATACCACATCCCTGAGCTCAGACACATCTTCAATAAGTGTAGAGAATATCAAGTTTGTCTGAACCCAGAAAAGTGTGTGTTCATGGTGCTTCAAGGTAAAATCTTAGGTCATATTGTTTCTAAGAACGGAATCTCAATAGACGAGGACAAAGTAAGAGCCATAGCGGAGTTGCCAAGGCCAAGAAACATTAAAGAGGTACAAGCTTTATGGGCCATTGTGGATATTATCATAGGTTTATCCACATCTATGCGATCATAGCTAAACCTCTTTATGGTTTGTTGACAAATTTTGAGTGGAAGGATGAATGCGAGAACTCCTACAATGAGCTAAAAAGACGTTTGTGCACAACACCAATATTGACAACCCCATATTGGAGTAAGCCATTCCATGTCCATGTGGATGCCTCCAATCATGCCATCGGATGTGTGCTAGCACAACCCACAGGTGAAGGGAATTTAGATTTGCCCATAGCATATGCTAGTAGACAACTACACCCAGCTGAAAGAAATTATACCACAACCGAGCAAGAAGGGTTAGGCATGGTATATGCTGTGAAGAAGTTTAAACACTATTTATTGGCCAACAAGTTCAAGTTTTTCACTGATCATCAAGCTTTGTTATATTTGGTCAATGAACCTTGTAATACAGAACGCTTAGTAAGATGGTTCCTATTACTAATGGAATTTGACTTTGAATTTGTTGTCAGGAAAGGTAAAACCCACCTCCGGGCTGATCACCTTTCTCGCATCACTTCAGGAGAGTCACCTCAAGGAGTGTCAGATGACCTACCCGACGCTTATCTGTTCAATTTGGAGGTTGTTCCTAAATGGGTAAATAAGTTGGTACCAGTTCTAGCCTTTGGACCCGCGAATAAGAATGTGAAAACAAACAAAGAGGAAATTGTAAGATGACAAAACTATCAAATATTGGCAGGAAGCATGTACAAACAAGATACGGAAGGTGTACTAGCTTGTTGTGTTGAGGATGACGAACATAGCAGTTGGTTGCAACAAGCCCATGAAGGATTGCTAAGAAATCACTATTCAAAACAATGACATTGCAGAATTTGAAATGTTTAGGAGTGTATTGGCCTAGCATGGATAAAGAAGTACATGAGTGGATAAAGAATTTTCAAGTGTGCCAGGAAAAATCCCCAGTGGAGCATGCAACTCTTTATCACGTTTTGTTAGTTCCAGATTGGAGTGCTCCATTGGTAGAACTCATGAGATCACGGACATTACCCAAAGAGGCTAGCCTAGCACGAAGAAGAAGTATGGAGCAAGAGGCTCAGGACTATGCCTTAGTAGGTGTTAGACGGCCGCCGGATTGGGACAGGTATAACGAAATCTTTGTAAACACGTGCGAAAAAAACTGTTACGCGCATTCTTGTAAAAGCTTATATAAAGCAATGAAAAAGGGTCGCTCAGAGGGGGAGGCGACGAGATTTCTTGGGGAATTCATCAGACTGTTCGTCTGTATGTGATTTGGTGTTAGTTAATCTTGTTATTTCCAAGATTGTCTAAGTGTCCTGTGTATCCGTTGGTCTGATCTTTTCTCGGCGTTCGTCTGGTTGCTAGTCGTACGAGTACAAACTGTCCCGGTTCAGTAACTTACCCGTCATAGTTCCGATACTCGGTTTGTGAATCTTTACTGAAAGTGTAGTTGTCTGTATTGGCTGACTGATCATCTTGGGACGATCCACCGGATAGTTAAAAGTTCTGCGCATAGAAGTTAATGGTTCTGGTATTGCGGAATATGTTGTTTTAATGTTACTCTGTTGTGGTATGGTAAGCGAATGTCACCGTAAGAAGCCTGAGCAGGTACAGATGACCTTCAGGAATTCGGTCGTACATGAATGTAGTCGCAATGATGTCGATGGTAGAATGGGTTAATATCTATCTGAACGAGTGACTTGATTCTTGTGCGAAGGACTTCAGCGAAGTAAGTATTAAAATAGTTGTGTCTAAGTGAATCCTGTTAAGTTCCATTAAATTCCTATATTTGACGTAGTTATACTGGGAAAACTAGTATAGGGCCTCTGTTCTTACAGACCCCTTCCACTCCCAAGAACCCAAGGATCAGGTAAACGCATTTCCGATAGCTGGAAAGGGCACTTTACCAACGGAAAGGTTAACACTGGCGATCCTACTAGGGAAGTGGCATCAAGATTTCCGTTTCACGGATGCAAGAAGTATAAAGATTACCATTTGTGTGACGAACGTAATATTTAGAACGAACGCTGATCGAATGCAAGGACAGTCATTGTTTTTGACAAACTTTAAAGAAGTATAGTACGAGTAGTATATGCCGGTTACTCGATCCAGTGAGACGTATCCAAAGAACAAACAGTCAAGAATACCTAATCTACTAGGAACGCCTCCAGGAGGTAGAAGTGCAGGAAGATTCAAACCTGCGGACAAGAAAGAAAGAAACGTTACTGACGATTCCGATCATATTCCGGTTGATTTTTCTGCATCTCTGATAGATTCCGGTACTGTTTCGGCACGACCTGTCGAAAATACAGTAATTCCAGAATCTACCAGGAAGCAATCTAAAGTTAGCTTAACCGCTTCGAGTAGAAATTCCAAATGGTTGACAAATAGCAACGAGTTAGCCGAAGAAAGCAGTAAAGAGAAGAAAGCAACCTGCACTGGTGGAAAATCAACACCTTTCGGTGCAGTTTTTCGGTATCAGGTTACCACTTCTTGGTGAATCATTAACTTACACTCCGTCATTAGGAGTAGACTTCCCTACGGTTGACTGCAAAAGGGAAGGAAGTTTGTTTGAAGCAGAGATTCGCAACATATTGAGCAAGGTTTTCGAACCAGATAGTACACAGGCTGAGGAGGTAGATTTTGAAGATCCAGATATTCAACCTCAGAACACAGGAAGAGGCAAAGATGGTTACGTAAGACTGTGTGTTCATGAATCAGACTATTTGAAAGTCTTAGAAACTGCACACAGTAGTGTTGCAAGTGGACATTTTGGTCCTGACTGAGTAATCAAGACCATTCTTTTCTCAGGACTTTGGTGGCAAACTCTTCATATGGATGCACATACCTATGTGAAGAAATGCGACACATGCCAACGTGCACAATATCCAGTTAGAAAAGATGAGATGCCTTTGAGGCCAATGATGGGAGGACATGCATTTTCAAAGTGGGGTATAGACTTTGTAGGCCCTATTAACCCCCCAACTAGAAACTCCCATGCAGAGTACATTATTGTAGCCACAGATTACCTTACAAAGTGGGTAGAAGTCAAAGCCACAACAAAGAATGATGCTCAAACGACGGCTAAGTTCTTATTCGAGAATGTGTTCACTAGGTATGGACTACCAATATAGTTAGTAAGCGATAGAGGCACACACTTCTTAGATGAAGTCATTGAAAATCTTCTCCAAGAAATCTTGGTGATACATAAGAAGTCTGCCCCCTATCATCCCCAAGCTAACAGACAGGCCGAGAGCACAAATAAGATCCTATGTAACGTATTGACAAAAGTGGTACGCCACCCCATTTCAGATGGTGTTCGGACAAACTGCTGTGCTACCATTGGACTTCCTCATCTCAGCCTTAAAAGTAGCACAAGATCATGAGTGGAATGGACATGAATTGTCCTCTAGGATCTTCGGTCTAGAACGCTTAGGTGAGACGAGGCTACGTGCGGCAGCAGGCATCTGTGCTGCAAAGAAAAGACAAAAGGCATACTTTGATGCACGCATCAAAGATAAAGGATTGAAAGAGGGAGACCTAGTGCTAGTTTATACGCTAAAGCAACATGCCCGTAAGTTGGAAAAAAGAGGATATGGACCCATGATCATTAATAGAATTTCCACTAGCGGTGCAGTTGAGTTGGCCACTCTAGAAGGAGATATCTTGCCAAACTATATTAGTGGATGTAGAGTCAAGCTATATCAATAACCTCTTACTGAGGATATGCTAATGAGACTCAACACTGCTAAGAAACGAGAAGAATAAGAGTTAAGGGTGAGAGAAGAAGCAGAGGCAGAGGCCAGAGAGCATATTAGGAAAAATAAGTTAAGGCGACTAGGCCTAGATGTCAACTCAAAAGCCCCAAAATATCACATGGATATGTGCCAAAAATCAAGCATAATTACTTCTCAAGTCATTGACCGACGTCCCTTTGTGACCATAGAGATAGGACAAGGAAAGGGTGCAAGAACTGTGAAAGCATTGATTGACTCAGCTGCAGCAAGTAGTGCAATTAGATTGTCCTACTCCCAAGACTTGCATTTGAATATCAATCCCATAGGATTGGGAGGTGTGGAAACCCCTTGTTTGGGTGAGGTGGAACTTCCCATCTACCTTCAAGATGTTCCAATGAAAGTCAAAGTGCTAGTGTGTCAAGATGAGAACCTTATAGAACCACTTGTCTTGGGTCAAGATTGGATCTATGACCATGCAGTTAACTTAAACCTAAGAAGTCAAATTCTTCAAGTTTGGGTATAGGAACAATGCATTACATTAGAATTAGAGAACTGCATGCTCACAAATCCAGATGTCCCACATTCTCTTAGTTCTTCTAAGACTAATCATATGGAAGAAGATGTTGTATGTGTCGAAAGTTCTATGATGCAGAAGGAGTCAATCGTGGAAGAACAGGTTCGAAGGCGGGTGGATCTTTCTTCTTCTCCAAAGACTCAGGTGGCCATAGTAGTTCCACCACAAAGGCAAACACAAACATTCACGACAACTGCTACATCAAATAGAAAGACACCATTCGACAAGAAAGTAGTTCCGGGCATGAAGCAGATCTGGGTACGCAAAGGAGAGCAACCACTAGTGTTGCCCCCACAAATCCCATCTAGGCAAGCCCACCAAGCCGGTGGACAAATGGAGAAGCTAGGGGAAGCTCCATCACAAGGTATCCGACAAGTTTGGGTGCCCACAAAATTAGTGAAAGCTCAATAGGGGCTATCACACATGTGGGTACCCAAGAAACTCTTACATGCACAACGCCCTATGATCTCCTCCATGCAAAAGGACCCAAAAAAGAAGCCAAGGAGGGAAAAGGGTCAGAACCAAGGAGAGAGACGGAAAGAAGATCAAATTGCCTCTTCAACAATGGTAACAAGACAATTATCAAGGATATGGGTTTGGAAGCCAAAAGCACCCAAGGCCCCACAGAACCAAAGTGCCAACTAGGAAGAATCAAACCCTCAAGAAACCATCCAAACATGAAGCAGTCAAAGGAGATCACTAAACAGTCAAAGACCATTCTTACATGGATCCTTATAAGGAGGAAGGATCAGTTTTCATCTCTAGATCCAATGGATACCTCCACGATAGAGGGCATCAACACCCGCAAATAACATCGAAAGCCTCGACGAGCGACACCATGTGCTCCTGGCACAACCCTGTCTTTTGCACCATTTAGGTCATGCATTTCCAAAGTATGAATTAATATAGGGCCACATTACATGGCCCTGCACAGACACAATTGAGGGTCCCATGCACAAGAGCACATTGACACATGTAAACCATTTTTTTGATACTAACATTTGTCTTCTTATTTTGTGACATTGTTCCAAAAAAAAAGGAAAGAAAAGAAAAGAGAGAGAAAGAACTTGTTCCCAGGTTTGGCTCATGGAACATGAATGAGCCATGCTTAGTTGAAGTTGGAACCATTGATTAATGGGCATTTATCAGTTTTGATAGAAGTGTCTGAGCTAGCAGAATGATATTATTGTTGCCTTATCTGGAAGATGTCAAGCACTTGGCATGAACATGGCATCCACAACTACTGTTTCCCCTTACCTTGGTAGGAGGGAAGATCTCGTAGGTCCGCAACTTGAGAGATGCTTAACTACAGTATGTACGAGAGCATCCAAGGCGATATCTGCTAAGGGTAGTTTGGTACCCTGAAAATTTTTGTTTGTATACTAGGTGAGAAGACTCCTGCTTATGGTGAGCTAAACAGAATATGTGAAACTAAGCTTGGTGTGGTTACCCAATGTTGTTTGTCAAGGAATATAAAGAAATTCAATTCTCAGTATTTGGAAAATGTTGCTTTGCAAAGAGGAGACAGGACCAGGCACTCAAAAAATTTCATCGGTGGACCATCAACACAGACATTCATCGACAATGTTCCATCACAAATGCCGGGTTTACAACACGAAGAGATAAACATCGATCAACCCTTCACCATGGTAAGTATCTCTACTTTGACAACACCATAACCATGATAGATTAGGAAACCTCTCCGTCGGCATACACTTGAGCACTTATCTCAAGACTCCCAATTTTTGCACCATACTTCTTCCAATGTATTTTCCAAGTGAGCATACATAGGGCTACATTACAAGGCCATGCACCAGGCACATATTTTCCTCAGCCCATGCACGAACAAACTTACCCATCCCTCATTATGGGTTACGAGTACTTGGCATGAGCTACATATGAACATCATCTTTGGAAGATTTGGAGGACATCCATGGAGACTCACAATGACACATTCACGCTGGAATCTAAGGACAAAGCACTAACACTTGCACAGGCTCAAAGAGACAAACGAAGAAATTGCCAATCAATCTTGCCACATTTGGAAGATAGATGGCTCTCATTTCTACAGAATGGACACCACCTATCACAGCACTACCTGGAACAACCATTACAACAAGGGTCTGTTAGGGACGACAGACTCGAGAGGGGGGGGGGGAGTGTTGGAACTCAAGGTCAAGTGTTGGAACTCAAGGTCAAGCACAAAGCACGGAAGCACATCAAAGAAGTGGACATACAAGAAGAAGGAGCAAGTAGGGAGCTCCAAGAAGTACATGTCAAATTTTCAGAAGAATCCCCTACGAAAATAGTGATTTTCATCACTAAAAACCATTGTAAATACCATTTTCTATTTTTGTAACTCCATTTTGTTCAAGCCGATGAGTCCTTGATCTTGAGGAGTATTAGAAGTATCATCCTACCAATTTTCATAAACTTTAGACTTCGTTTGAGCCCTCAAATAAGCCCTAGAACCTAATTTTTAACTAGGTCAGACACTAGGTCTGGACAGGGCCAAAACTAGTCCAAAAACTATAAAAAGAGCTAGAGAGCTCATTTTTGAGGTTATCTTGTTAGAGAATAGAGCTTTTGTAAGAGAAATCTTATGCAATCGAAGCTTTCCATTGTTCCTCTCTTTGATCTTACCTTGTGCGCGTGTGTGTATGTGTGTGCATGTTTGTGTGCTTTCACTCATGCACTTGTGCCTTCGCTTGCTCTTGATCTTCATACCGGTCCTCACATCTCCACGGATTGACAAGTAAAGGAGGTGGTGCTTACACTTGAGCTACAGTATGCTTCACATTGCCTCATGATGTCTTCAAACTGAAGAAGGAACCAAATAACTTGAAGAAGACAACTAGTAGTAATATCAATGATGCTATCATGCAGATCAAAGAAGTAAGTGATGCAGTGGGATCCATAGGTTGTCAAATAGATAATGATGACCTAGTTGCTTAAACATTGAATGGGCTTAGGTATGATGAGAAGTGCAAGGACTTTATCACTTCTATACATGTCAAAGATTATCTTCCTGAATTTGAGCAATGTGTTCTTGATGGTTAATAAGGAGATGAACATTGAAGGCTCAAAGGAAAAGGAAAACGAAGCCCAAACATTTTACGAAGTTAAAGGAAGAGAAAGAGTAAGAAATCGAGGCATAGGCAAAGAAAGCCAAGGAAGAGGATCAAATGTAGATTATGACCAAGATCAAGGACGCAAGTTCTCTTCATCAAGAGGAAGAGTCAAGTTTAGAGAAAGAGGAGGAAGATACGCCTAGAATTGAGACAAAAACAACTCATAAGCATGCTTTATATGTGGAAAGTATGGAAAAAGTGCTAAGCTAAAGGTAGATGCACGATTGGTGGCCAATATTTCTAGAGAGAGAGAGACGTTTATTTTATTACTAACATATTTTATATCAAATGCAAAAAAAGTGTTCGACTGTTTTTTGTTTTTGTAATTTTTTTTTTCAATATCTTATGTATTCATCAATTGTTTTTTTGTTGCTTTTTTAGTCATATATATATATATATATATATATATATATATATATATATATATATATATATATATATATATATATATATGTGTGTGTGTGTGTATATATATATATATATATATATATATATATATATATATATAAATATATATATATATATATATATATATATATATATATATATATATATATATATATATATATATATATATATAATGTTGATTTATTAGAAGTACAAATTATTAGGAAAGAACAAGAGGAATGAATTAAGCAATATAAGAAAGATAAAAATAATAGAAAAAGATATAAATAAAACAAAAGTAATAAAAAAACTAAATAAAAATAAAGGAAGTAAGCATTTATTAAGGAAAAGAAAAATTAAATGGAAAATAAAGAAAAAAAGTAAATAAGAGTATTTCCCATTTATCTAAACTATTTTTTTATTGTAATGTCCTTTTTGGAGATAGCTAAAATGTTTGGAGACCTATTGAAGCTTGCATGTAGCAACTGGAAGTGCAAAACCGACAAGCTAAAGACTGCCTATTGTAGTTGAAAGCAAAGTTTTGAGGTCAAGGGCTCTCTCATCATCATTGTTGGGTTCGTGGTTGACAAGTACTTGGTGGTGAGAATCCTATCAAGGATTCAATTATTTAACCTCATTTAGTTGAACATATGTGTTGTAGCTTTCATTTACATTTTCTACTACTTGCAATTAGGATTGATTTAGCTAGTAAATTTTATAGACATTGCATTGATTATTTTTTATTAATCATTTGTGCTTCCATTTGACCTTTGAGGTTTCCACCATTATGAAAATATGCCTAAAACACACCCTATGTGTTATACTATTATAGGATGATGGGATGACTCGATACACCTAGCCATCACTTAGCACTCCTTCCTTCCGAAACATGAATTAGAAGCCAAAACTAAAGTAGAAACTAGAACTAGAACTGATAACAAAAACTAAAATCAAACCCATAACTAGATATAGGAATTTGAAGTGGAATCCAAATCAAAATTGATTTAGAATCCAAATTCAATATCGGAATCATTACACAAAATGGACACTTTAATGGCGTGTAAAGGCAATGAAAATAGGTTCCAAAAGCAATATGATAATCGAATCACATAGAAATCAAAGATGTTAAATAAACATAAGAGGACATAGTATTGAGTATAATCTCCCTCCATGCACTCTCTCAGACATGCCTTGAGAGTGCATCTATTTAAATAATTTCCATCATAGCAAAAGATAGGAACTCAATTGGGTGTGGGTTCTTAGAAAAGTAGATATGCGAGGACGAATTTGCTCACTTTTAAGGGGAGACTTAGCTTTATTTACAAAAGTCACTTTCTATAGATAACCTTATCCTCAACTTGTTTTCCTAGAAACTTATAGAATCAAACCTCTAGGTGGGTTTTCATGGACAAAATAAATGAACGTCATAGCCTCTCTATTTATGTCCAAATGTGACCTAGTATCACTAAAAGTTTGATACATGTAGGATAGATTGTGGAAAAAATTTTGCAAGTGAGATTCACAAAGTATGTAGTTTGTAGAAAACCCATACCAAGGATTCAAGAAGATAGACAAAGGAGGAAAGACAAGTAGCTTTTTCAACTTTGAACTCGGAGAAACAAGGAACATACCATTGTTTAACTATGGGACTCAAATCCTATCACAGTTTCACACGAAAGGTTGGCTCATATTGGAGAGGGGAACTTAAAACGAATTAGTAGTGATCAGTGTACTTGGAATACCTAATATTTCAAAGAAACTTATGATCCACAAATGTAGTGTATGTCAATTTGGCAAGTCTCATAGGATAGCAGTCACAAACAAGGGATACATACATATAGAAATCTTGGAGCTTGTACAAACTAGTGTTTGGGGACCAAGCAAGGAACTTTCTATCTTAGGTTCAAGGTATTACGTGTCTTTCATTGATGATTGTAGCAGATGGACCATACTTTATTTTATGAAGCATAAAGATAAAGTGCCAGTTTTTTTCAAAGAGTATCTAGCACCAGAAGAGAATCAAATAGGTATAATATTGAAGAGATTATGTAATGGAGGGCGAGAGTATTTGTTCCATGAGTTTGATTCATTCTTACAAGAAAGCGGAATAAAGAGAAATAGAAACCAAATATAAACCAGCGTAGAATGGCGTGGGAGAAAGAAGAGATAGGACCATTGTGGAAGCAAATAGGTCAATGCTTAATGAAAAGAAGTTGCCCAACTATCTATGGGTAGTGGTAGTATCTACTACCATGTATCTCATAAATAGGTTACCTTCAAAGTCTTTGGAAGGAGTGAATCCATATGAAGCTTCGAATGGAATAAGACCAAGCTTAGAGCATTGTAGAAAGTTTGGGAGCATTATATATGCACCCATACCATCTTGAATATGAGGAAAACATGATCCCAAGGTAGAGAAATGCATCTTCATAGTTTCTAACCTAAATAAATATGGATATTGGCTTGATAATCCTAGCACCAAAGTACTCATAGTAAGTTGAGATGGAATATTTGATGAAAGTAAGTCTTGGTTTGAACATGTTGCAAGAATATTAAATTGCCATATGACTTGGAGGATGATTTTCCAACACTGACAAGCAAAAGTGCACACACTTGAAGAGTCACACGAGAGGATGATTAGAAGACACCTAGAAGGGAGATCAAGTCTTGGAACTCTAAAGGTAAAGCAAAAGTAAAGGACCTAAGAGATGTAGAATCATCTCAACAAGCCATTATAAGGTCTAGAAGGAGAACAAGAAGAAGAAGAAGCTAGAATGACATGAATATGACACCTCATTATTAATCAAGAATTCTATTTACATGGCTCATGACCTCAACTTTGAAGAACATTCATCTTACAAGGAAGCCAAGAAGAAACATATCTTCAATAATGGAGAGTTCCCATTCATGTAGGGTCTCAGTTTCTTGATGGTCATGATCTTCTATGAAAGCACATTAATGAACCAGTTTTGCCGCTATTCATTCTTCAATCTAGTGAGCCTTCTTGCATGTATGTATAGACAAGATCACCGTTCTAGTTTGTTCATGCTCATTTTGGTCTTGGATCAAAATTCATACCATCTTCTCATGAGTTGACAAAGGGTATCAATGATTGTAATAAAAGTAAAGTCCCTTGATCATTTGGATTGAGATATGATTTTGATAGCAGTCAAAGTTCCCTAGGTCTTTTGTGGATAGATTTAACCTAGCCAAACATAGTCATGCTAGCAACATACGTAGCCTCCATGAGCAACCTTGCTAATAAAAATCTTATTGGGAGATCTTATGCTATCAATGATTGGAGCTTATCATTGCTCTCTAAGTAGATCCTTGTGAAATAGATTAACAAACATCAACATATGTGCATGAACAATTGGGATCATGTGGACTGAGAACTTCATATGTACAAAAACTTGTGATACCATGCAGATCAAACATGCCATTTATTCAGTTCACTTTAGGAACTCGCAATAGATAATAATTCAGTAGGAAGGATCCCTTTAGGGCCATCATTAATACTTGAATATATACACATTTTGCAATCAAAATGGGGAAAATTGGTCTTTTCTCTATTCTATTAGAATTTGGTATAAAAATAAAAATCACAAAAATCCCCCATAACCATCTAACACACCTTGAGAAATACAACATGGAAGCTCCAACTATAATAAAACCTTCATTTTGGAGAACATCACAACTAGTAAGTTGATGACAATGCGATGCATCTATGGAAAAATTGTAGCCATGGATGGAAAGGTCAATCTCAACCTTTGCCCCATGGTTTCTACCAGTTAATCTTTTTATGGAACTAAAAAATGATTGTGAAATCTTTGCCGCTCTACAATGCTTTGAATGTGGTCAGAAGTCTCAATTATGCTCCCTACAAAGTGTTACAATGGTCATATTGTCTAAATGTAGATGTTTGGAGTACTCGAGTAATCGTTTTACATTCTTCTTAGTCATGTTCCTCATTAGGTAGAAATTGAGTAGGGGTTGATAAAGTTCTTTATGGAATTCTTGAATTCTTTTCATAACCCTATATTGCTCCTTTCCCCTTCTCTTCATCCTTCTAGCTCTAATTCTCCTATAATGCTCCATCTAATCCTTCAAGCTCTTCTCCTTCTCAACTTCTGTGGTTCTCTATGTAGTGTTAATATATCTTATCTCCTTCCTCTTTTTCCCTTCCACTTAGTTCCTTCCTCTAATTCTATAATATAAATTTGATTCCGATGAGGGATAATTCTATCCCTTCTCCATTTTCTTTACTTTCTCGATATCCTAGATTTTTTTCCTCCACTTCTAGTTTGAGTCTAGACACTCTTTTGCTCCTCATATTCTTCTCATCCTCATCCTTGTATGGATATCAAATTCTCATCCAAATTTCAATATCTCTTCTTTCCATGTACTTAAGAGGAGATAACACAATATGTCTTCCATCCCCTCCTTTCCTCTACTTGCTTTTCTATCTATTTCTATAACCTCTTGATACATGTGCTAATATAATCTTCAAGGTTACAAGTTAGTACATGTGATGTGTAATCCAATGGCAACCGAAATATGATTTCATAAAGAGAAATATTATTGGACACAAAAGAGATAATCAGAATGAACCATGAACCATGTACAAGAAAATTTATATATTTCATAATTAAAGCATGTAGAAGAGTGTCGTAAATCACTGCCATATATGAGGCTTTTACAAAATGTGGCAAAGCATTGCCATATAAAAATCAAATACAAAACTTTGGTGCACCACTGCCGTACACATGCAGAGAATGTTCCATATCAACAATCCTACAACAAAGAACATTCATGAAATGAGATAAACTCACATGAGATTTACAAACAACAAGTAAAAACCAAGTTTATAAACTCATCACCTCATCGCAAACGCTCTGATGAAATGACCGCACCGCATCCCTCCAAGTCCTCCAATAGTGCAGTCAATCCATGATGATATCCATAAACCTTCTCTCTTCGTTTTGGAGGACGACCCATTGCCAGCTCCTACAACAAATATACAAAACATTAGAGGAACATACATGACAAGCTTAACACAAACAAACTCAATAAACCAAATGGTACTTACAAACTCATGATGCATCGTGTCATATCCGTCATTGCCCAAATGTGACGGTCCAAACATATCTAAACGTGTGGCTGTCGCATCTCGGTGCTGGCGATATCGGTTAGGAGTCTGCCACTGCTCGTCATAAATCATATCCCACTCCTTAGCATCTAACCATACATGTTTTGGCAAGCCTGCTCTGAAAGCATCACGAGCCTCGGATCATCGATGGGACATAACTTCACGTGCAGTGTGCAGAATCCACTCTGAACTGACAAGAGGCTGCCCATGTGCTGGCCGCAACTCTTGATAAATCGTCTCTGTGATATAATTTTTCCAATCTTTATCTTTTTCACTTCATTTCAACATAATAGAGTGTCCAAACTATATGGAGCAAAGCTCTCGTATACGCTGATGCATTGCTTTTCTGGCCACATCCAGCATCGCAACTCCATCTCGGATACTATACACCTTGGAGTCATCATGATCATGAGCACCCCAAGGTGTATGTGGTGTTCCACGTGGTGTACCACGTGGCGTACCTACATCTGAGGTACTTGTTCTAGGAGTAGAAGTGGGCGACACAACGTCCATCACACTGCCTCCACAACAACCACCTCCTCCAGACCTACCTGCCACCTCCTCCATACCTACCTGTAGATCCACTCCTAGAATTTCCTACTCCATAGCGTGACCTCGACCTACGAGATGGGCCAACACCTGTATCGTGCTGAGGTGTCGAACGCACATGTCTACTACTAAAGCCAATAGGGGATGGCTGAAAAGATGGTCATGGTGGAGTCATAAAGCTAGGAGACATACTATAACAAAGTGATAGGTAGGAGATGGTTGAACCACACCCTAAGAGAGAGGATTAGGAAGTAATCCTCAACCATGGCTTTTGGTGCAAGTGGTTAGCCCATCACATTCCTAACCAAGAGGTTGTGAGTTCAATTCCTTACACATACCTTTGGTGGAAGTAGCACCACCCGCAAGAGTGATGCCGGCAGGAGTGACACCGGCAAGAGTGACACCGACGGGAGTGAGGCTGGTAGGAGTGAGACCAGAAGGAGTGAGGCCGGTAGGAGTGAGGCCGGGGGAGTGCTACCACGAACGATCTAGTACAGTGATGCATCGGCCATATACACGGGAGGTATCTGAGAGATGAACTCTATGTGTTCCATGAAGAGCTACATAAACCAAATGGATTTACTCCATCCATAGCTAGGCCTAGATATATGGACAAATGCTCACTAGCAAACTCTGGCCACTTAGTATCTATGTGCTTCCAAGCATCTGGGTCAGGAGGCACTCGCATTACACCATCTGTAGACCTGCTCTTTGCATGCCATGACATTAACTCAGCTATAGATTTGCATCTAAACATGTTTTCAATTCATGGAATGATAGGAAAGTGGCAAAGAACCTTTGCGGGGATTGCTTTGCCTACAAGATCTTCTCTAAATCTATTTGTTCCACACTTTGGACATACGTGGAGATGTTCATACTCATTCCGAAAGAGGATGCAATCATTTAGACAAGCATGAATCTTAGTGTAGTCCATTCCAATGGACTGTAAAAGTCTTTTTGCATCTCCATGTGTTGGAGGCATGTCATTTCCCTCTCACAAAAATTGATCTTTAAGAAGCGTGCAATAATCAATTAGAACAATATTAGTAAATAAAGTTATTTTGGTACAGCAATGAAAGTTTATTTTAAATCCACTTACTTGAACAATTCAAAGACACTGCTATCTGACCATCCATAAATGGATTGCAGAGTGAGCATCGCGAGTGATGCATATAGTAAAGATATCTTTGCTCCATAGTATAGTGGTAAGCGAGCTATTCTTCACATGTTTTCGTATTCTTCATCGGCTTCTGATTGTGGAAATTCTGTTCTATCCATGAAACTCTCGACATCTTCTCCACCATCATGATCTTCGTCCATTATGCTCTTTTCATATTTACAATTATCCTATTATATATATATATATTTATTTATATATTCATATTTTTTTCTTAATCTTTTCTATATTTTTTCTTTATATAAATTTAATTGAATTATATGTATGTAAACCCTAAAACCCTAATTTTAAAGATCTACACCTAAAATATGTATATTTGTGTATGCATGTGTATATACATGTATATATGTATTATATGTCTATGTGTATGTGTGTATATATGTTATGCATGTGTAAAAACCCTAAAACCCTAATCGTAAAGATCTAGACCTAAAACATGTAAATGTGTGTATGCATGTGTATATATATATGTGTATGTATATATATATATATATATATATATATATATATATATATATATATATATATATATATATATATATATATATATATATATATATATATATATATATATATGTGTGTGTGTGTGTGTGTATGTATGTATGTATATGTATGTGTATATATATTTTCTCTGATAAAAAACCTTAAAATTAATCCTTTTTCATATATTTAATTAATTTATTTAAAACACTAGCTCTTTTCATATTTATTTATCTATACAATTATCCTATTATATATATATATATATATATATATATATATATATATATATATATATATATATATATATATATATATATATATATATATATATATATATATATATATATATATATATATATATATATATGTATATATATATATTCAGATTTTTTTCTTAATATTTGTGTACATGTGTGTGTGTATGTATGCATGTGTGTACATGTGTGTGTATGTGTGTGTGTATGTATGCATGTGTGTATATCTGTGTGTGTGTATGTATGCATGTGTGTATATGTGTGTGTGTCTATGTATGCATGTGTGTGTGTATGTATGCATGTGTGTATATGTGTGTGTGTATGTATGCATGCATGTGTGTATATGTATGTATGTGTGTGTGTATGCATGTCTGTATATGTGTGTGTATGTATGTGTGTATGCATGTGTGTGTATGTGTGTGTGTGTATGCATGTGTATATGTGTGTGTGTATGTATGTGTGTATGCATGTGTGTGTATGTATGCATGTGTGTATATGTGTATGTGTGTATGCATGCATGTGTGTATATGTGTGTGTGTATGCATGCATGTGTGTATGTATGCATGTGTGTACATCTATGTGTGTATGTGTGCATGTGTAGACGTGTGTGTGTGTATGTATGCTCTATTTTCCTATCTCTATCTTCCTCTCTTTCATCTCTCTTTATCTCTCTCTCTCTCTCTCTTTATCTCTCTATTTCTGTCTTTCTCTCATCTCTCTCTCTCTCTCTCTCTCCCTCTCATCTCTGAGTCTCTCTCTCTCTCTCTCTCTCTCTCTCTCTCTCTCGCTTTCTCTCTCTATCAATAGAGAATAAAACAATCACTTATAGGTATGTTCCTCTTTTCGATCGTTGTTGTCAAAGCGTAATGTATGTCGTCTATCGTCAAATTCCAAAGAATCGATGCCAAAAAACTTCTACAAAATCAAAGAGAAGAAAAATTATAAAACATAAACCTTAGAGAAATACAAAGGCTAAGAGTATGCGCACCACTTACCAAGATTGAGATCTAAAGAGAGAGATAGAGTGTGTGCATGTGTAGAGAGAGAGAGAGATCTCTGTGTGTGTGTGTGTGCATAAGACAATACAGGTCACAATTCGGCTCGTGCACGCAAGTTCGACAGAAGCAAGTAGTACGTAGTATAAAGCACACGCAAAATGTTGAATTTTGCTCTCGGGTTCCCGGTACGTTTGAAACATGGCCCGAGTATACCCCTCGGTATCGGCGTCCGTATGGGCATCGATCATTTCCGGTAAATTAGCGACGCCCATACTGATGCTTATACCGATGCATATACCGATGCTTATACCGGTGGTCACGAGACATCCCGAGGATCCGTTTTAAATGGTCATACCGATGGTCACTTGATCATCGGTATGTTTAAGTGGACTTTTCCAATGTTTATACCAATGTCGAGAGTGACATCGGTATAGGCAGCATCGGTATGCCCCTCATATGTTGTAGTGTGTGTTTTCGATACATGGTGAGGCACGTGGAATGAGGCATCATACATGACCTATCAGGTCATGGGTTCAATACCA
Organism: Ceratopteris richardii; assembly: GCA_020310875.1. Taxonomy (NCBI): domain Eukaryota; kingdom Viridiplantae; phylum Streptophyta; class Polypodiopsida; order Polypodiales; family Pteridaceae; genus Ceratopteris; species Ceratopteris richardii. Next base: position 108,670,348 of record CM035434.1, read on the forward strand.
GAGTGTAGCACTCAAAGTCTTTTTGCCTATTGCATTCTCCTTGTTGCACTAAGTTCTGAAACTGTTTCAATTACTATCACGATGAGCGGTTACTTGAATAGAAGGGTCAAATTCTATTTCAAGAGAGATACTTGAGCTCAAATCATTTGCTCTGCACTTTGAAACATACTACTTTCAGATGTCAAATTTCAAGAGAGATAAATGCTCGTGCACGTGATTATAGAAGAAATAAATTGAATAAAATTTATTTTGCTTTCTTCATGTACAAGATGAGCACATCCAAAGTTTCCATGAAGCTTAGAGAAGGTTAGATTCTATGTAAGATAATGAAGCTTAGACAAGATTAGATTCTATCTAAGATCTCCATGGATGTTTGTGAAGAAGATTATGAATCTACCAAGATTTCCATGAAAACTCACCTTTATCTTGAGGAAGATGATGAACCCTGCAAGATGGACTCCATGGAGGCTTGGGTATAATACCAATGCAATAAACTTACTATTAGGACCACCTCCTGCTAGAGAGATGACTCTCCTCCCAACCTTATGCCTGTATATATAGCTATTGAGGACAACCACTTTGATTCTAATTCAATCCTTAAAAGAGAAACTTTACTTGAGAACCACTCGCTCAAAAAAGTAGCATCAGTTGAGAACCATCCTTTTCAAAATCTATCCACACCACTCTTTTGTGGATTCATTCTCCACCACCCTTTATCTAGAAAAGTGCCAGTTAGGAAGAATGATGTACAAAGCTCCATTGCTCTTGCTTGCTCCCCTTAAGAGTTATCCATTAAGTTAGGTGCATTCCTTGTCTTAGAAATGATAAGAACCTATATGTAAGTCTAGTTTCCAGATCTTTGGCCATACATCCAAGTGACCAAACAATGTCTAATTTAAGATCTATTTGAACATGGCAGACACTTAGATCAAATACTTATTTATAACAAGGTTTTCGATGTGGTCCTCAATGTGTTATCATCAATTTTAATTGCTTGGATTCTTGATTAAGTGAAGTAACAAGCATTCCAATTAAGGCTCCAACTAGAAATTTTGTGGGACTTTATGTTGCATCTTCTACATTTAGCACTAATGTTGTTCAAATAAATAGTCCTATATGCATAATTGGGATGCATATATGATCACCATGGGGTGAATTGTCTACAGGAAGCTCATCTAAGTATCACAAGGTTCATTTATTAGATTTGATCATTTCTTTCATTTCCAAGTATATGTTAAGTAAGAAGATCGATTGTTAATTTTAAAAAGCTTCTGAAGTGAATTCTGTATATTTGGAGTCACCACAAATTTTACATTGCTTGAATGATTACATGTGTTAGGAACGTGGTCTTGGGGCTTTTTGGGCACCCATTACCATGTTTCATATGACTTCGAATGATTTGATTTGATCTAGGAGGATGTATATGAGATGGTTGTATCCACTTATGAGAGAATAACCAAGCTTTGACCTAGAGGATTAACAAGGGTGATAAGTGTGCAAGACAACATTAGGCACCCAAATGTGTGTGGCATGATATTGAGCCATCAAGTACTTTTGGTATCCAAACTTGGAGAATGGACGACCACAATTTGGCATGGTTTGATGTACTCGAGGTGACTTAGCCAAATATGGATTGTTGAGTGGAAAGACATGTAGGTGGACTACTATCTTTCTTATCCTAAACCTACTTCTATATTGGGGGTCCTTTTTCGGAATAATCTATCATCTGATTCTTGCACTTGGATTCTCCTAATTTGATGTCCTCACTAGCATACTCAAATAGAAGGTGAATCATTTTGAAAAGAATGGATCTCCTAAGGCTCCATGGAACAAAATGATTGAAATAGAAGATGAATCAGTTAGAAACGAAGAGATATCTTGAGGCTCCATGCAATTTCATGCACACATGGCTCATGCACATGTGCATCTTAGATAAATCAATAATAACATATGCATGCATAATTAGGTTATCTAATCATCATATAAGTTTCTTGAAGTTGAATCGAAACATTAGTTTTACCAATGTAAGAAGGTCCCAATCCACCTAAGCCTACAAGATAAGATTCAAATGGTTGCATTGGAATTTCCAAACTAAGACAACATGAACTCATGATAGCATTAGTTTCATCACCTACTTCAATGAGTGCTCAAATAGTTTTTTTTTCTCAACACCAAACCCTAGAGAGAATGATATGAATGTGCATTTATCTTTGACGCTAGGGTGCCCAATTAATCAAACATAGGTCATGTCCATATAATATCTTGGCACATTAGGATTGGGAAGCAATTCCAATCCTCTCAATCTCACTTGCCTAATCCATTTTATTGCCTCAATGTGGACTTGCTCTCAAATACATCATTCTTCTTCTTTTTGCTCATCTTTCTACAATCATGAAAGCATCTCTTTTGTGATTGGTTCCTAAAATGACTTGGCATGGCATCCAATTTTATAGCTTAATTACTTCTTTAAATGAAGTGAAATGACAACACTAGTGCGGAAATTGTATTGATGTCCAGCCATCCATATCCACATTTTTCCAACTTGCGATGTGTATGCTAGTTCTAAATACATGATTTTCAAGCCATTTTCTTTGATATGAGTATCAAAATAAGCTTTCTCTCTTATCCTACCAACATAGGTTCTTGCTACTATTCGTAGAAGAGTTTCTCCTAATTTTTATAAATCCTGTAGTCTTGATGACAATGTGTGTTGCACCCATTCATGTTAATGTGCTATCTTAAACACAAGGAGAAGAAAATCTAAAGGAAAACTTGAATGTTCTCGAGATGTTATTTCAAAGGGAGTCGGATTAGAAACAATCTTATAGGTCACATGATAAGCCCAAACAGCATGGTCAAGATGTTTATCCAAATCAGAACGTTTTTTTTTTAATCTAGCTTGGTCAACACACAACACAAAATCTTGTTTCTGCTCTCTATGTGCCCATTTTTCTATGGATGATACCGGGCTGGCTTCTTATGGATAACCATGAACACTTGAAGAAGGTGTAAAGGTGTTCTAGGAGAAGTGTATGCTCTCATGCTTGTACGCTTGAGAGAAAGGTGGCTTTGGAGATCTTACATAGGCCTCTTCATGCTATCCCTTACCCTCACTTTGTCTCTTCGATACTGCTGGGTTGTGAGTGTTTCACGTTATCATGTTGAAATGTACTTCTAATTTTGAAGCATATAGTCATCTTGTACACTACTACCACCATAATTGTAGCGTATGAATTTTATTCTACATCTTGAGTGTGTTTTTGAGTCTATGTGTATCTTATTTCATATGCGCAACTATTTCTCTATCTTTTCATAACTATTTGCTAACAAAATCTTCATGGAAGATGTCGATCAAGCTCAGCCTTATATTCATCTTTGAAATGTAGACGATCACTCTTCATGAAAATTTTGAATATAAAGTTGAAGATTTCTACACTCATGGAGGAGTTGCATCCTAATTGACAAACTACACCTATTATAGTAGCAACACACAATATATTTGCTAGAATCTCATTTGCTAGATTTGGAAATTGAAGAACGTTGCTTGAACACCAAACATAAATAATGACCTCATATGTTCTTATAGTGTCATGTTAGGAGGGGATTATTAGAAATGTGAGCAACCTCCTAATAGGGAGATGAATTTGCATAGAAAAAGTAAAAAAATGAAGCTCAAAGGTTGGTCCAATTGACCAAAACGATCAAAATTTGACTAGAAATTTTATTACATATATCTAAGGACATATAACAATATTTTTTTATAAAGGTATTTGATAACTTGAAGAAAAATGTGAAAGACGTGAGCTTGGATGCTTGAAACCATCACTTGGAGTGCTCTCTTGATGATCTAGGCATGGAAAAGGAAGTCCCTTCAACATGGAGAGGTGGAGCTTTATTTTCTTCATCATTTAAAAGGTCTGCAACAACATGGAACTTATCTATTTGGAGGAGATCATCTTCAACTTTAGAGATTGGAAAACTTGAAGAATGTAAAGTTATGGACAACATTTATCTATTCTATATTCTCTGTGTCATCTTGTAACTTCTTGCAATTCAACTTGGTATTTAATTAATATACAAGTAGCATCTCTCCTTTCATCTCCCCCATGTAGCCACTATTCTCTATTTTGTCTCTTTTTTCTCTTTAATGACATATTAGCTCTGCATCTAATAACCAAGAGAACAAAAGTGATAAAATCAAAAAAAGAAAAAAATAAGGTTGAAAGCATCTCAATGGAACACTTATAAGTCTTACATGCAACTTTCTTACCCATCACTAATAGTTGTTACATTAGGTGCTTGTAGACTAGATCACTCATTGGTATTAGCTCCTTAAACTCCATGTTATGTCAAAATGTTAATATTTGATAATACTGCTTGTTGACATCACCTCACTCAATAAGGAAGATATGAAATAATGATGAATATGTCAAGATTAATCCCACCACTTGCACTAAGATTCGAGTTCTTGCATGAACATAAAAGCCATGGACAAGGACACAATTGACCTTATATGATCACCTCAACTTAGACGGGATCACTCTAGAGCCATGATGGCAATAACTATTGATTCAAGGAAGGACAACCATAGAAACGAAGAATCAAGCTCTAGGTACATGTTTCTCTTCATTCACTTATTTTTGCATGATTAGAGAACACAAATTGTTTATATTCAAGGTTTCTAATTTGTTCAGATTATTTTAGGTTTTCTAATTTGTTCGGATTATTTTTATAGAAGGCCTATTCAGGAAAAATGGGAATTACACAGGAATTTGAGACAGTTCTTTGTGTCCCAATGTTTTTTGTTTGGACTCATTCACACACTACAACATGTTATTATCTCTTGATTAGAGTATATTAAATTGAGACTTTAATATTAAGGGTAATTGTATTACAAATTGGGTATGACGGTTGGCCTCAAGCTTAAGAAGTTAACATAGTAAGTAATATAAATGGGACTTGAATAATTCCCAAATTTCATGAATAGGCCTTATAGGTAAAAAACAATTGCAAAGAACTTGTTGATGTTGAAGGGATGACAATCCATAAGATAATCAACATTGTAAAATATTTTATGTGAGTCAAGAAATGTGGAGATGCATGTTCACATTCCATCACTATTCAAAAATTTGTGGTAGTTTTCAAATTTTATCATGCATATTTCGTCCTCTAATCCATTATTCATGTTCTATTACAATTGGGTAGTACCACGATATACAAAGGTCATTGACTATAGCTTCTTTTGTCCGATAAAAGAAGAGTTCCACACAAAGTATGGCAATTCTCTTACTTATATTGATCCACTGATCATATCAAAGAGGTCTATCAATGAATTGGACTCGTTAACTATCTTTAAGGTCATAAGAGTAAGGGTAAACGAAAAAATTAAGCAGATAAAACCGAGTATGATGGAACCACAACCATTGCATGAGATAAAACCACTTCAAACTTAATGCTATAGGTCCGACTCTTTGAGTGTTAGTGTGATTGATGTGCAAGGTAATGCGTTTTTGGCAACACTCCATGGAGACATGGAGACATGGAGAGGGAAGAAAGAAATTTCTAGAGCATTCATGGAGATTTGGAGATGGAAATTTTAGCCAAGGTACTGGAATCAAAATTTAATACAACAGTGGAGGACATGAGGAAGAAATTGCATAGTGCTAGAATCAAACTTAACCTTGAAGTAGATTTAGATAAAGATACAAAAATAGAGTTGGAGACACAAATGAAATGTTTTTCCATGAACCTAGAACTTATTGGAGTAGATGATAGTGTAGAAGATATAGTGCTTACATTACATGTACTCTATTGGTCGAGTTACTTTATTTCCCTTTTGTAAGATTTTCTTGATAATTCTTATGATTTTTGTGCAAGGTATGTATAAGTAATTATGGTTAGTAGATCAAATCACTCGAAAACAAGAGTTAATTAGTAGCCTTCTAAGAATGTTGCATCCATGTGATTTACTAGAAAAATTGTGCATGCCCCCACCAACATACACCACAACAATCAAATTTAGTGTATCATCTACATGCTTGGCATGTGGTTTGTACGTTGCAAATAATGCAAATTTCCTAGTATGTTTCATGCCTTGTTGTCATACATATCACGGGATATGTTTTGCAACTATGTGCAAAACATAGTTGCAAAACATATGTGGTACAAGTTACACAATGTATCTCCAATCAAAAACAAAGAAGGTAATCTCATAATGTTAGGGCTTTACTATAGCTAATAGTAAGCTAAGAACTCTATCTATTAGCTAACTTTATTAATTAGCTATCTTTCAACTAAGACCTCTATCTCTCAACTAATTGTCTCTCAACTAACCATATTAATTAATATCATTTGACTGACAAATCACATAGTTATGCCTATTCATCTTTTGACTTATTAATTTAATCGTCTTATTACATAGCTAATACAACTAGCTATCAGATCTATTTATGTATACTATAAATAAGGTAATCGACTTACAATACTTAGCTAATAAGAGATATGAATTGGCTAATTTTGGTTTTCTAGTACTTAGCTATTTCATAGGTAATAATACTTAGCTAGTAGGTAATAGTACTTAGCAAAAAGGTGATAAAAACTAACTAAAATATATGTAAAGTAGTTATGTACATAGATGTTTCTTAGCTATTTTGTAGTGGATAAACATATTTTGCTTTAATTAATAATTAGCGATTTCTGCATGCAAAGAATTAAAGCAAGAAAAAAATAATCAGATGGTTTTGGACATTGATAAGAAATTATGTGACTTAAAAACTTGTCTACCACTATTTTAAACTTGGGGAAGGGAGAAATGGAGAATTTATATGAGAATTTATCACTTTTTTATGCAAGTACATAATTGTCAGCTACAACCACTTGAGCCAATTGACGAAGAATTAGAAAAACCTCAATCATAGAAGTGTTGAAATACAAAAGCACTACTCGTAGTCTAGTCACATGCACACATCTAACAAGCTAAGGAGGGAGGAACAAAAGATAACAAAACATGATTATGAATTAAAATGCAATTGACTTACATACAATGCTCTATGAGCATGAAGACTCCATGAGGAGAATGAGGGCACTCTTTCCAAGAGCTTGAGTGAATGAGCTTGTGGGGAGTGAAGTGAGGGCCTCCTTATATGGAGTTGACGGAAAATCTCCTTGCATGTTGGATAAATGGACTTGCATGAGAATGAATGCAAACTTGGACAAAAGGTTGGAGCATGGGACTCTCAACCCCCCCCCCCCCCCCTCCCCCCCAATGTGATGACGTTTTTGTTTTTCTAAGGTCGGCGACTAGTGACATATGGGATCATTTAGTCCATTGGTTCTTTAGATCTAAGGACATATGGGATCTATAAACATAACTTGTACATATAAGATTCAAATTTGGGACATATGGAATCCCTTGGTTTTCATGGACATATGGTATCCATGTGGTTTTTGATTGCATGGACATATGGGATCCATGTTGTTGGGACATATGGGATCCCAAGACATATACTTGGTCATTTGGGATCGAAGTCGTTTTGGGGATCTAAGAACATATGGGATCCCTAGACATGTAGAAGGGTTTACATCATGAGGTAGGTAGTGCTTTGTTGAGCCTTTTTCCTCCTTTGATTTTGGTTGAAGCGTGAGAGATTCTTTTGAGGGGATCCTTGGGTGTCTTCCATGTTGTGTTATAAACTCTTTGTTCATATAAAATTTATATGTTCAAGCCATAGAGAAGGTCTAAAATTATCAAAAGTAGTTTCTACTCCCTTTACACATGGCTATGAGGTGTTTGAGTCAATTTATGCATTGAGGAGCTTTGTTGATAGGAACCAACTTTGGTGTGTGAGTCATTGAACCAATCGACTCTTTAGCTTGAGTATTTCCAAATTGAAGTGGCTACTTGCTTTCTATCACTACAACAAATCTTTATCTATCCGATTTGCCACACATGAATCAATAGGTGGAAGGTGACAAAATAACTTAGTGACATAAGCGATGACCTTACATCAGTAGAATTTGAAAAGAGTGTTAATCCCTTTATTTCTTTCTTTGTCTTTCTTTCTTTGTCTTTCTTTCTCTGTCTCTTTCTCCATTCAATTCAATGGCGTAGATGTGATCAAATAGCTCTAGTTTGTGCATGTACAGTCCAACCATTCATCATCAAGCTGGTTATGGTGCATAGAGCATAGAATCACAACTATGCCCTTTAATAGTGATTGCGTAAGCAGTACCTATACAAACTTCCACTCCAAATAAGCAAAGATATCCTCAATGCCTATGTTGATATTTGTTGAAGGCATCTTGTTTTATGAACTCATCAGTTTCATCCTTCATCCCCTACAGTAGAATCATTTCTCTCGCACATTGTGTGTCTGTGTGTGTGTGTGTGTGTGTGTGTGCAGTGCACAACTCAAGAGATTGGCAAATGGAAGGAAGGGAAGAATTGATAGTAGACATGGTGATCACATGCTAGAGATGTTAAATTCTTAGGTGGTCCAATTCTCTCTCTAGCCATAGCTCTACACTTTCAACTGTGCCAATGCATCACGATCATCCTATAGTAGACACCATGTCTACTCCATTCTCTCTTTATGATAGTTTGAAGAGTTTTGTCTCTCTTTTGTGCACCAAAGATATCATTGCTCAGCTCCACTCAATACGAGAAGTATTCTTCGAACTGATCATAGGTGAAAAAGATGTTGAGACAATCAACATGGAAATACTAAAAAGTTCTCCATCATTCCAATATGTAGGCACAATGTTTAAAGAGTCGTCCATCTAGATTGCGAGCTACTTGCAATACAGAAATATTTGCAATTCTTTTGGCTTTCTCTACATCACCTAGAAGTTTCTTATCTTGCATAGTGTTGAAGTCCCAGCTTGCTCCATACTCTGTAGAGTATGCTTGTTCTTTGTGAGATACTCTTTGAGATCCACTGCATTTTAGAGATATAATACTCTAGTTGGCTTTTCCATCAACATTGCTTACAAGCACCTTTTGATGAATAAAACACAAAAAGGGAAGACTAGGAACTATGATACTGACAACATCTTTATTAGAGATTATGATGAAAGGAACATTATTATGATAAGAACAAGAATGGTGAGATTATTCATGCTAAATGATGAATTGGAATAGTGCTTAGAATCACTTTATTAGAAGGACATGCAAGGGTGAGAGGGAGGTATTAAGAAAAGAGTGGATCTAAACTAATGACGATGAAGACGATGAAAATATGAACTCAAAAGAAATGAATCTATGTTTTGATACCATGTTGAAATAAGAAAGCACTACTACTCTACTCACATGCACACATCTAACAAGCTAAGAAGGAAGGAAATAAAGATGACAAAACAGGATGAATGAATTAAAATGGAAAAGGCTTACATACAATGTGCTATGAGCATGAAGACTCCATGAGGAGAGTGAGGGCACTCTTGCGACAAGCTTCTATGAGTGAACTTGTGGGGAGTGAAGTGAGGCCCTCCTTATACAGAGTTGAGGGTAGATCTATTTGCATGTGGGATAAATGGACTTGATGATAATAAATCTAGACTTGGACAAAAGGTTGGAGCATGGAACTCTCAACAAAAGGAATTATTCAATTGAATCTTAGGTGAGAAGGAAAGATGCAATCATGAAGAACGCTTCTTTGAAGTCTCCTATTGAACAATTCTTGATCTACTCACACATTGCTTATGTTGAAGATAAGAGAAGGAGAGAAAAAATGCAAGATGAAGTAGAGCGTGAAAGGCTTGTTACAAGGAAATAATCTAGGGAAGATGAAGCGAATTCTAAAAACAATGAGAAAAGAGTTTAGTACGACAATTTTTCCACTTTTAAAGAAGAAGAAAACATAAGAGAAATAAGAGAAGGTAAGAAACCAATAAAGGAAAATCAATACAAAAGAAAGCCATGAAGAATCAATGGGAAGAAAACAATTAACTAAAAAGAACCAAGAAACTATTGAGGGAAATGAAAAGATACAAGAAAATGATAAAGAGAAAAAGAAGAATGGAGACTTGATAGTGAGTCTTGAATTCAAAGAGAGTTTTATAAAGTTGGTCAAAAGAAAAAGGTTCCCATTGCCTCAAGATATTCAAATGGAAGATTCACCTGAAGCTACTCTGATAATGAATGTCGTTGTTACTCTTAGTGACTCATTTGACAATGATGAGGATGAGCTTGAAATATTTGAACTGAGCTGAAACTTCCTTGTTCATATAATACATGTTGATAAAGCAAGATAGCCGAAAAGTTACTTCAATAGAAACTTTTAGGCAAGAGGAACACTAAAAGTTAAGATAAAAATTGGTGATGAACAAGAGTGGTGTTTAGCTATCGTTTTGGTTGATTCCAAGTGAGAGATAAATGTGATCTCTAAAAGGTTGTAGGATAATTTCAAATAGCTTTTTCATAAAGAACATGGCTAGCTAATGGGAATGGAAGACAATGGATTTGCAATTTTGTTAGGGGGTGTGCAAATGTGCCTATGACAATTGGAGTATTGAGAGAATTCCCCTTTTTTTAATAAATATGCTTATGAATCTATACTTGGGCAACCATTTAAAGCTACGATGAGAATGGAAGCAAAGGCATTGGATGATGGATCATCCAATGCAAGAATATGCTCAAGATTAAGTTTACAATCTTTGCAAGTCATGATTATTTGTACAAACCATGCAAGGAACATGAATAATTTAAGAAAGAATTCCATAAGCTCTTACGCTTGAGCATGCAATGACTATCCACAACTGAAATAATATGGGGCATAATTTGACAAATTTTCTATTAGAGCTTGAATGAGGCAACAGTGGAATGTGGTTTGATGTCTTGTCTAACTCTATACATAATGTTGAAAAATTTTCTCTGAGCATGTTTCAATTCCATGGTGGGAATTCTCATGGTGTCTCAACCTACATGTGTGTTAGTAACACCCCTATGAGAATGAAGTGAGGGGGAGAATATAGGATGATGTTGAGCAAACATGGCTATCCAAAGTCAACCCCTAAGGAAAGGAGAAAGTGGGGAGAGATCTCATGATCAAGAAGGGATTCCACTTTAGGTTGGCTTCTTTGAAAGAGATAGAGAAAAGGAAAATATTATTTTGGGATGGTAGTTGAGTATCATTTACTCATAGAGAGCTCTCAAATAGTTTCTTTTTGAGGAGTAAATTTCATTTACTCCATGAGCATAAGAGAAGAGTACGACTTTTCTCTAGTGGAAGTAAATAAAACTTATCCTCCATTCAATATTGTTTCTTCTAGACAAGGAGAGTGATTTGGTGACACATTTATGTTTAGATTTTAGGCGTAGAGTATGGATCTACCTAGGGATTTATTTAATCTAATTTTCAATGTAATTTTCCTTCATATGTAAGGTTGAATCTCCATTATTTCATAAGGGAAACCAATGAAGATCCTATGTACATTTCAAACACATTATTGAGTTAAGGTGATTGAAGACACAATATATGCCATCACCGAGAATAATGACATGGGGAGGAGGGATGAGAACATACGATTTTTTTAATTTCATTAAGAAGATATATAGGGGAGAATGAAGAGAATTAATGTGAAAATGAGGGGAGATATTCGCTTTAGTAGAAATGGAGTACTTCAATAGAGACTTGCACAAGCTTCCAAGCTTTGCACCACTTTTGGATGAGAATGAGAGAGTGTTTCCTTCTTTCTTAATGACACATTGAAATTCAATTTCCTTGGAGTTAAAATTCATTTGTAAAACATTTTTGGCATATCAAAGCTTAGTTTTACCACTTTCCATGTGACTAAGCATTGGATAGTTCCTTCCATGTTTGCTGATTTTTTTTGGGCAGAGTGTATTGTCTAGTTTTGTTAAACAACATCATGGTAATTGTTGGAGTTAGACGTCTATGGAAGCACACGAAAAGCACAAGGAAGAAGAAGAATCTTGGAGCACAACACACAATACTGAATGTATTGCTAGAGAATGTACAAAGATAAGTAGCCCATTACGGCAATAGGTGTATATACAAGCTAGGGGGAAAAAACCTCCTAAAGAGGGAAAAAAGTGCCCTAGCGGTCCTAGAGTGTTCACACACATCACTACCTAAATATATCAACAAATCCCCCCTGGGAGTGATGTGGTGAACAAGGACTAGCACTCGTGTATAAGGAAGTGCCAAGCTATATGGAAATCACTCCACAAAAGGAAGTAAGCCCAAAGCTTTGCGGAAAGCCTCAAACTTCTCCCTAGGCGGAGCCTTCGTGAAAAGGTCTGCAATGTTCTCTTGCGTGGGCACATATGCCAAGTTGATCTCCCCATCAGAGAACCTCTCCTTGACATAATGATAATGCACCTCAATGTGCTTATTGCGAGCATGGAACACAGGGTTCCTTGCAACTGCCAATGCGCTCTAACTGTCAGTGAAGATGGTGGTGGTAGAAGACTGACCAACACCCAAATCAGCCATAAGGCGTCTGAGCCACACACACTCAATAGTCACTATGAAAGCTGCCCTATACTCAGCCTCACAACTGGAAGTGGCCACAATAGGCTGCTTCTTGCTCAATCAAGATATACATGAGCTACCAAGCATGAAGCAAAAGCCACTAGTGGACACACGACTGTCATAGCAACCAACCCAATCAGAGTCAGAAAAAAGCATGGAAATCTTGCGATAGTGATCCCCCCTTGGGATAAAACAACCCAAGTAGCCGAGTACCAGTCAAGTAGGGAAAGATGCACTTAACCACCTACCAATGCTTGACTCCTGGGCAATGCATAAACCTGCTTATCAATGAGACAACAAACTGAATATCTAGCCGAGTAATGCATAAGTAAATCAGGCACCCAACAGCTTGCTTATAGAGAACAACATAACTTGTTTCCATAGGAGTGGCAATAGGTTTATAGTCTTTAAGGCCAAAATGCTACAATAATGTGTCAATATATTTCATTTGATAGAAAGCCATTCCACCATCAACGTGCATAAATTGAATGCCCAAATAATGATGCAAATGCCCCAAATTAGACATCTCAAATGAGGCATGCAAATCAGCCTTAAAATTAGCAATATGCCTCTCATGAGGACCAGTGAGTACCATGTCATCAACATAAAATACAATGATCAGAAGTACATCATTAGCACACTTAAAATATAAGGTGCTTTCAGTTGGACTGTTCTCAAAACCATGTGCAATCAGATAGGCATGTATCTTTTCATATCAAGCACATGGTGCTTGATTTAAACCATATAATGCCTTCTTTAACCTGCACACTTGGTTTTGATGCCCTTTCTCCACATAGCCACGGGGCTGAAAAACATACAGTTCTTCATGCAAGTCACCATTCAGAATTGCTATTTTAATGTCCAACTTATGTACATTCCAACCATGATGAGCTGCAAGTGCACATATGCTACGAACAAAAGTTATTCAGCAAGTAGGAGCAAAGGTTTCATCAAAATCAATGCCTCTTTCCTCCACATAACCCTTTGCAACAAGCCTAGCCTTATACCTATCAACTGTACCATGAGGTTTATGCTTCAACTTGTATACCCACTTAGTGCCAATGGCCTTCTTGCCAGGAGGTAGGTCACATAAAGACCAAGTACCATTCTTCATTATTGCATCATATTCAGATTGCATAGCAGCCATCCAATTTTCTAATTTTGTGCTTCATCAAAGGAAACAGGCTCAGCCTCATCACAGAGACTAGATGCAGCCATAGCATAGAAATCTGATGCAAAAGAGGCACTATGAGAGCCTGAACGAGTACCATATGAGAGAGATGCATCTAATTTGTTGTCTTGCAAGGTCTACACTAGCCATTTTGGCATAGTTCTTGCCGACTCAATATCAGCTCTCTCATCAATAACTGCATCATGTAAATCTACATGAGAAATGGAATGATCTACATCATCACATGAAACCTGCAAAGGCTGAGAAGTTGCCTCATTAGGACCAACACTAGACTATCCACCTGTAAAAAGAGGCAGCAAAGTCATACATGTCTTTGGAGCTAACAAATGTCTCCTTAGTACATGAAAGCAATGGCTGAATAGCATCTTCCACAAAAACAACATCACGGTTAACCAGAATGTGTTTATTCTGTGGATTATACAGATGCTAGCTTTTACTTTCAGAACTGTACCCAACAAAAATACATTTTATAGCTTTATCATCCAATTTTCTACGATGTTGTTCGGGCACTAATGCATATGCCAAACAACCAAAAATGCAAATGAGAAACAAATGGCTTGCAGTCATGCCAAGCCTCATATGGAGTGATAGACTGTAGCACTTTAGTGGGACACCTGTTAAGTACATATGTTGCACACATGATAGCATCAAGCCAAAAACTATGTGGTAAAGTCTGACTCTTGACCATTTACCTCGCCATCTCTATGAGTGACAGTGTATACGACACTGTAAACTGGTGTTTTATCCTACGTTTAGCCAGAAATGCATTAAGATCAAAAGACACATATTCCCATCCTCGATCAGAATGGAGGGTGCCTATTTTACATGCTTACACATTTTCAGCCAAAACCAAAAACTGTTTGAAGCACATGAACACTTTCGGACTTTGCCTTCAATGGATGTATGCATGCCTGAAAAAATCATCGATGAAAGTCACAAAGTAAAGATAATTCCCAAAAGAAGGTGTCTGCATAAGACCATAGACATCACTATGTGCAAGCTGCAATTTCTGAGTAGCCCAAATTGAACCATCTTTTGGAACCGGACGAACGCTGCATTTTTCCCAAAATACAGCCTTCACAAACATGTTTTCTAGGTGCCTTAAGTTTGGGCAAAGAGGACACCCTTTCAGATTTCTACAAGCATAGAAAACTAGCGAAATTCAGATGACCAAAGCATGCATGCCAAAGCTTTGCATCTGACATAGCCAGAGAATCATGTACTGCACATGTGGAATCATTAAAAGTTCTTTCATAGTCTATGAGCTTATACGGCCCACAACATAAAATGCCAGAAGCAATAATCACGTCGCCATTTGATAGATCATGAACGGTACACCTGTCATCAACAAATTTCACAACCAAGCCAATCTTGGCTAATGTAGAAACTGATAACATATTTTTTTTGTCCCTAGCACAAACAAAGCATCTGACATAGTGGAAGACCTACCATTAGCAGTAATCAAAATGATCTTACCAACTATCATAACAGGATAAGAGGAGTTGTTGGCACATGTATTAGTATTCCCTGTAGGGGCAGGCTTGAGTGAAGAGAAGAAACTGCACTGCAAGGTAATATGTTTGGTTGCCCCACTGTCAAAGTACCAAACATCTGAGTCTACTACAAACATGCACCGCTCATGAGAAGATGGGTCAAAACTGCAAACAGTAGTAAACGCTTATTCTTCTTCCTGCACAAGATTAGGAGACTCTATTTTTGGCGTAGAGGCCTCTGCAACAACCATTCTAGCCTCTTTCTTCTTTGCCTCTTTAGCAACCCGTTTTGGATCGTTCTTTATGTTATGATCATTTCCTTTACAAAAATTGCAAAAGAATTTCTGCTTTTCTGATTTCTTTTCATCTTTGTCTTCCCTCTTTGGTTGTGCAGAATTAGCAGATTCCATTTTCCTTTGCCCTTCTGACTAGCTAGGAAAGCTTGATCTGCAACGCGCATAATGGACTTGTCCTGCCTGGATTGATCCTCTTGCAATAAAACAAAGACTAAGTCCTCAAAAGACAATGCATTTGGATTGCCTTTCATCATCAACCGAAGAGTAGACGCAAAACTCTGATATGAATGAGGAAGACCATTCAGAACGGTCTGCACAAGTGAGCTATCTGGTATAACCTCATCAGTAAAAATAAATTCTTCCTTCAAATCTTTGATCTTTGTTAGAAAACTCTCCATAGAATCACCTTCATTCATGTGCTCACTCTCCAACTGTTTTTGGAGGTAAGCAACACGAGCCTCATTCCTAGCTTGGTACAATGTGGTAAGTGTATCCCATGCATCCCTAGCTATTCTACAAGAGTGAATGTGAGGAATAATGGTATGATTGATAGACAAAGCTATCAATGCATGTGTCTGGGCATCTCTGCCATCCCAACGAATTAGCTCTACAATAGGTGCAACAAAAACCATAGCATTAAAAGGAATATGCAGAATATCATCATCTTCGACACCTTCTCCATCAACTTCAGTACTTGTAGTTATAATAGTTGCAAGTGTGATAGGACATTTTTCAACACCGAACACAATGTTCTAGAGTCTTTTGCAACCAAGTGACATGTTGCATCATATACGCCCATAACGAGTTGCTGGTACCATCCAACTTATCCTCAACAACCAACATATGAAATACATCACTGCTTTCAACCATGGCCAGTGACTAAGATACCTTGATGCAAAAAATTGGTTGTATCTCAAAGAGTTGAACAAAACTGCCCAAACAAACTCTGCTAGACTTGTAGCAGACTTCAAGATGCTTATATTGGCAAACCAAAACTGGTATATATCTTTGGCACAAAAAGACAAAATAGGCTGCACAAGCACTATGATAGTGCATTGGAACGTTGAAACGAGCTTAGATCGCGATTTCAACACCACATAGAGAAGCTGTTTTGATCTTGGAAACACACTGAGTATGCTCACCAAAATTTGTGCGATTTTGAGACTGCAACCGGAGATGTGTCGACGACGCCCTAGATGAAGCAACAACCTGCTCTGATACCAATTGTTGAAGTTAGACGTCTGTGGAAGCATGCAAACAACACAAGGAAGAAGAAGAAGCTTGGAGCACAACACACAATACTGAATGGTGCTCCAACACACAATATTGAATGTATTACTAGAGAATGTACAAAGATAAGTATCCCATTAGGGAAATAGGCGTATATATGAGGCAGGGCAAAAAAACCTCCTAAAGAGGGAAAGAAGTGCCCCAGTGGTCCTAGACTGTTGACACACATCACTACCTAAATATATCAACAGTAATGTTGTTGTAGCAAAAGACAACACACTCTGCCCAAAAACATTTTTCTAGATATGGTCGTCGGTATAAGCGACGGTACTCCCAGCAGGGTCATCAGAATAAGCGTCGGTACACCTAGTGGGCGCTGGTATACGTGTCAGTACACCCAGCACATGCATCGGTATAATCGTCAGTATGAGCATCGGTAGTATCGATGCTCATACCAACAATTATATCGACACATATACCGGTTCCTATACTGATGCTTTAATTCCGATACGCATAACGATACTTACACCGATGTCGGGGAGAAAATGCACCCATTCAATTTCCTCGATAAAAGCCTCACTATACGGTCAATCTCTTGTAGTGAAAACTCATTCCACGTGCCATATCCACGCCACCCATCCATATTAAGCATATCGTTGGATGCCATAAGTAACAACACGCATGTGTTGAAACACAATTGCATACAAAGAATAAGAATTATAATCAAAGGTGCAACCAAACATCAAAGAAATGACATTCATTATATGCAAAGACTATGAATCAGGCTCCACATTGGAATGAAATAAAAGTAACTTTATTTCAAATGAACATCATGTGACTACATAGAATTATTTGAAAATACTTTTCAAATAAAGAAAAATTTATCAACTATCTTAACTTCAACCCTCCATGTCTAGGATTTCTTGAACTTCCCCTTCGCATTTGATTTCTCTTATCTTGATCTAGAAACACTTTGCTCCATTTCTTTATAATAAGGTTTATTTACGAAATATGTATTGTGTCCCTTAAAAAGACTATTTCTAGGTAAGTGAAATGTTCTTCAATCATAACTCCTAATCGATGGGTACAACTGCCTCTATGCCGTGAGTCATCTTGAATGGTGTCATTCCTGTGTTATTTTTTTATAATCGCATGAAAGCCCACAATGCACAATCTAGATTCTTATCCCTATCATGGACACAAAGAAAACCATCTTGAACCTTAGATTCCATAGAAAACCATCTTGAATCTTAGATTCCATGTCAATTTCTATATCTCATCATTGGCTCAGAGTTTGGAGAAACTAATGCTTCCACTGCGTTCAGAATGTGCCAAAACCCCAAGATCGACTGTCTATTTGCTGAATTCGGATACTGAGAGGTCTTGTTTCAAGTCAATGACATCATGATGACATCATCAAGTCGCAACCGCCCTTGAAAACCTATATAAGGAAGGGTTGGCCACATTCATAATCAGTCTTGCCAATGCTAGTCTTGGGAGCTCAAGGGGTCGTGATCACCAAGTAAGTACTCTTCAAGTTCCAGTACTAGTTCTTGTCTCATTCCTTGTTCTAGTCTAGTTCTTGGACATCCTATCTTGTCCCCTTGTAATCTCGTAGTACGAGATCCTGTCGAGTTCTTTCTTGTGTCCAAAAGATTTTAAAGATTGCTACGACAAGATGATTGATCAGTTTCAAGCTATGCCTTGAATATCAAGATGTTGTTTCGTGGAACTACATATCAAGAAGACTACATGGTTAATCAGTTTCGAAGTGGCCTCAATCCGAAAGTCAAATATCTCTTGCTATCCATGCCTCAAGCAAACACCTTGGAGGATGTTATCAATCAAGCGATTCAATGTGAGAGTTAGTTGTTAAAAGAAATGCAAGTCCAAGAGTCACAAGTCTTGAATAAAGAAGACACTATTCCTCAAGAATCTGAATCAAGAATCTTTGAAGGCCAAGAAGTCATTACAAATGATATGGAGTATACATGTTATGAAGGTATCATTAAGGTAAAGGATAGGGAGGAGTTCATGTTGAATCAAGGAGGTGTGCTTGCTCAATGCTCTCCATCAAAGATCTTCAAAATGCCACAACATTCCACTAGAAGCTCAAAGGACCTATCGCATGAAGAACCCAAGGAAGCTCAAGAGACACCCATTCCTTTAGCACCTATCAAGATTGAGGATCATGAAGAACTCCAGGTCATGCATGTACTATATTCAAGGATCTCTCGAAGAAGATTCGAATGCCCTATTCATTGGAAAGCATATGAGACCAATGATCCTACCATGGAACTTATAGAAAATCTTTTGAGAGCAAAAGTCAAGGTTTGAGAATTCCATAAAAAGAATCCAATGAAACCCAAGCTAGAGAACATGGCCGCTCCTCGTGGAACTCATCGCTTGAGGGGGAGGTGATATCATGGACACAAAGAAAACCATCTTGAACCTTAGATTCCATGTCAATTTCTATATCTCATTATTGGCTAAGATCTTGGAGAAACTAATGCTTCCACTGCGTTCGAAATGTGCCAAAACCCCAAGATCAACTGTCTATTTGCTGAATTCAGACACCCGGAGGTCTTGTTTCAAGTCGATGACATCATGATGACATCATCAAGTCGCAACCGCCCTTGGGAACCACCCTTGAAAACCTTTATAAGGAAGGGTTGGCCACATTCATAATCAGTCTTGCCAGTGCCAGTCTTGGGAGCTCAAGGGGTCGCGATCACCAAGTAAGTACTCTTCAAGTTCTAGTTCTAGTTCTTGTCTCGTTCCTTGTTCTAGTCTAGTTCTTGGACATCCTATCTTGTCCCCTTGTAATCTCGTAGTACGAGATCCTGTGGAGTTCTTTCTTGTATTCAATTCATCTCCTAGAAGGGAGTTCTTTTAATCTGATATCTTGTCTCATACTTACGATCCGGGGTTGTGGGATCTCCTGTATCATCTCTAGTCCAGTTTTCCATACCTATCGGTCTCGGGTTGTGGGACGTCTTGTATCGGATACATCTCCTTGTATCATTTTCCCTACGTGGGTGTTCTTGTAATCATAAGTGTATTTCCAAAATCTTGTCTATTGTAGTCAGAGAGCACAATCTAGTGCTCCCCTGACAATGCCAACCCAACTTGTGGTTTTTAGGTAAAGCTCTTTAAGATACTAATCCAAATTCTGCTAGTTAATTTAGCCTATCCATTGGCTTGAGAGTAATAAATATTATAAACATATGTAAATATAAAGTGTAGCTTACTAAATTCCTAAATTACCGCATTCATGAATTGTACCCGTTAATCTAAGACTAACTCAATAGGGCATCCAAAGCTACATAAGATGTTCTTATAATATAGAAAATGTGAGTGAAGTTTTATTGTTTTCCTTGAGAGTTTTTGCCTCAACTCACTAGGTGTAGTAATCAATAACTACCGAAACACACATATTACCTATATGTTAGCTTTTAAACACATTGACCGAACAAAATCCAAGCCCCACTTCCTGAATGGTCCAAGCAATAATACTATCTGCAAAGGCATTCTATCTTTGTTTGGTCTCCTTCGATCCATATTGCATATCTTCAAACTTTCCATGGATTTAAAAGCATCTCTAGAAAGAGTAGGCCACCTCAAAACCTACTTGAATTACTTTGGTTGTAGTAGCTTCCCTTAAAAAATCACATTTATGAAGATCCGTCATGGGATTCATCCAAGAATAGTCTTTTCTCAAAACGTTACACTGAACTTCCACTTGGATCGATTTGATAGGAGTGTTTTGTATCTACATATCAAGTTTGATTGTCATAGGATCACTAGATTTTTAAGCTATGAATGTTTGAAGACCAATGCGCCTACACTTCATCTTGCTCTTGAAAAGTTAGGGTGACCCCCGAGACTTGTTAAACTCATTTCGCACTCCATGGTCAAGCTAAACTCATCAAATAAAATAAGTTGCTTTAATTAGCTATAAGCTTCAAATAGATATGTGCAAAATCTCTATTGCAGATTCATACAAGGTTGTGAGCCTTGAGCGTTTTTTGTGACCTTCACATCTCAAATTAGAGAGTTTCTTCAAATCTTGTGAAGTGTATCTTATCTATTTTGATGCAAAAATTTGTTAATCATGTTCCAAAGGTCTTTGTGATTCTTTATGCATATTTAGGAAGTTGGAAGTGCATTAGGGATCTCTAAATTTATATTGGCTGGTGTAGAGCAAGTTTTTGGAAATGCCCTCTCATCTTTGCCTATATCCCATCACCTCTTCACAATTATCCTACATGACGCTCAGAATCTCTACCCTTCTTCCCACTAAAGTTTGTCACTACAACTTGTTGTCCTTCCAATTCCATTGGTGCTTACAACATTGAATACGAAGGTCATATAAAATTTGGTTCCCTATTAGGCTTCATAGATTTCTGAGATAGACATAGACCCATTTTTGTCTAGGTCACTCTAACTATGCTTCTTAACGGCCTAGCTTGCTCTCCTCTTATGTCCTCTACACTACGTCATCTCGGGTACCCTTGCTTTTGTGGTGCTATTGTACGTCAACCTCTTGCACCTTCAATAATGATATTATTGAAAATTCTTGCAAAGCTAAACTCCCTGGCGGATCCTTCATCTATTAGCTCTTCGTTGTCTTCTTCAAGCCGCTACAACTTGCAATGTTGAGAACATGTGTTGTACAAAAATTTAGGGGTGAACATTGATGTCCTATCTTTCACATTTACATGTACGTGTGTGTGGGAGTCCCTTTCAACAAGTTGCAAAAGCTAATGGGTGGCATGGAGTTGGCAAGATCTTGCCCTCTTCCATTTAGTGTTTTCTACTCCTTCAATGGTGGAGCTTCTGGACTGTGGCAATTGGCGACCCTAACCCTCTTGTAGGCTTGGATGGCATTGTGGAAGGATTCTTTGTCCTCACTTCCTTTGATTTTGATTCAGATAAAGTTTTCTCTTGTATAAGCTATTTTTTGTCTTCTCCATCATCGGTTAGTTTTAGGTTTCCATCATTGGTTAGTTTTAGCTTTAGCTTTCCATCATTAGTAGGTAATGGGCACAATTATGTTGCACTTTTAATTATATTACGAAACTTTCTATCTTCCCTTCGTTTGACTTTATTGCTTTTGCAAAGGTGACAAGCGGCCACTCTGTATGACAAATACCCTCTAATCAATTAGAATTTCTTCAATATGTATGAATGAGCTTTACGCTTGTTGTAGCATCATGTACATGAGACTGTGTTCCATAATCTGCAATGTTATTCTTAAGCTATAAAACAAATGACATCCTATGATTACAGAAAATAGTTTTAATGGAGAAAAAGAAAATACGCACTTCATTAATGCAACCATTTCTGTGAATCCCTCTGGAAAGATTCTCAAATTAAACTTCCGGACAACTCCATCATTCTTTTGATTGTTTGAATACTTCTTCTCGTCGAAAACAATTGTTCAGACATATATCTATAACATTGCTAATTATGGTGATAATCACATCATATAGTGTTAATTATGATGCTAATAACATGGTCAAAGACAGATTAAAGGCTAGAACAATTGATATGATCATTAAGACATCCAAAAAAAATCATCAATAAAATTAAACTAAACCATCAGATTCACATATTGAGTTCTGCGTTGACAGCAATGTTTGTGGGCGCAATGGTGGAAGGAAAGCTTATTCCAGAAAATATACGTAGTTCAGAAGCAACAAGAGCGCAAAACGAGCGCAAGTTGTTACTCCGCTGATTGGCTTACTACTGGTTTAATACTTTATTTTATATCATTTATTCCGGGTTGTGCAGTTCTCCGTATGAGCCTCTTTCTGAGGTGAGTCCACAAGAAGGGCTTCACGAACTGGATTCTGTTGATGAGCGCTACAGCTATGTTATCGTTTAACTCGGTCCAAAAGCTTGTTTTAATGTTAGAAAGGATTGAAATGTTATTAAAATTAATCAAAAGAATGCTAATAGGGCGTCGACAAGGAGATCCTGGTTCAGCGAACCTTCACCATCATCTTCACCCCTGCCGCACAGTGTCCTCGCACCCCGGAAATGAAGAAGTATGTACCTCTCCTTGCAAGTTTGAAGACAACATTCCCTGTTCGGTATACTACTGCAGGCCTTCTTGGACTACAATGAATATACTCAGCTGCACTCACGACCATCAGGTTCTCGGTCGTAGGGTTGAACTTGAAAACTGCAGCGAGAAAGCAAGAACTTACATACGTTGGAATCTCTCTCTCTCTCTCTCTCTCTCTCTCTCTCTCTCTCTCTCTCTCTAATCGATCCGTTTGCCTGTTTGTTTGTTTGTATGTCTGAACATATCTATCTATTCGTACGCATATATGCATGTATGCATACAGCATGCGTGCACGCGCATACAGAAACACATATACATACACACACACCGCGTTCATGGCATGGGTTATCTTTGTTGAATGTTTTCGATCTTTTCGTAAATATCATTTCCTGTACTGATTTGATTTCAGTGTCATATTATAATCTCGTTGGTACTCCGTTGAAACTGGCTGATTGATTTGTATGAATGTATACCATTAACGCACAGATCTTGAAGTGACAAGGGATGTGATGATTAAAACATTGTATTTCACGTACGAGGGGGCTTGCTGTTTGCATCAAGAAGTCAATTAGAAACCAGTTTCGTGATTCTAATAGACAGCAACATTAGCGAATCTTTGTAGGGTATGGAATTACACCTTCCGTTCGTCCGATCGTCCCCTGATCCTTAACATTGTGTGCGTGTAAGTGTGTGTGACAGAGAGAGATGACATGATTCTTCCATTGTCATCTCACATTATCCAGAGAGATGATATGATTCTTCCATTGTCATCTCACATTATCCATGGACTAGGTGATAAAATGGATCACTTGAATCACAGCCATCAAATTCAATCAAATCGGACTACGCATGGAATCTTGTCGCAGCGCGTTACTGCAATGGATTAGGGTTAAGATTGGGCTTGGGACTAAAAGGGGTGTGTGTGTGTGTGTGTGTGTGTGAGAGAGAGAGAGAGAGAGAGAGAGAGAGATGTATGTGCCTGCACATGCTCGTACAGGAAGAAAAGGAGGCTATGAAAGATTACTTACGGATAAACTGGTTCACTCGAAACACCCTCGACGAAGCCCACCTGTTGTAGTTCACCCTCGAGCCTAACGCCCACACTCCATTGCCACCTACGGGATAGACCATCTGCACTGGACGAACCGGGCGGATATTCGGACGAGGCAAGGGTGCTGGAATGCGCTGGGGAAGTGGCGTCGGCAAGTTCTGAGGAAGAGGAGCGGGGAGCTGCACGGGAAGCTGCGATGGAAGGTGCGTGGGGAGAACATTCTGAAAGTTGGAAGGAATGGAGGTCGGGATGTGGTCGAAGAGGCCCCCCGACGCAGGCATGATCACGCACAGAGTGCATAACACTGCAAACGCCAGGCCCGGCAGCATTGATCTGCCACTTCGCTGCGTAAACAATTTCATCTGATGCGCCATCGCCGAAATGTACTCGATCTTTGAGCTGAGAAACGGGTTACACTATTATGTGCTTCGTCGTTCCTTGCTTCTTCTCCAACTACTACTGTTGATTTCTGAGGAAGAGCTTCGCCACGCCGAGCGATATGCCATCGTTCCCCGTGTATTGCTCTTATACTGGATTCTACTTCAAGTCTCTCTCTCTCACACACACATTTACAAAGGATAGCATGCATTCATGAGCTGCACGTCCAGCGGAGTCGACGCTTCGTGCAAGCAATTCGTAAGAGGTAGAGAACGAGTGTCTGTGTATCGTGTATGTGAAAGATGGAGAGAGGTGCACCATTCCCCTAACCGGCCGGTATCAACTACTCAGGAAGGCATTACTTAAATTGGCATCAACTACTCAGGAAGGCATTACTTAAATTGGCATCAACTACTCAGGAGGCCATCATTTAAACTAGAACGCGGGTGAATTGTGTAAATTGTTCATTTCAATCTTTCACATTTTTCAAGTTTAAATGAAAGAATAGTTCGATGATGGAACTTTGAGGGAAAAAAGAAGATTGGACCTATAAAGTTTGGAATTTATATTGTTTTGAAAAACACTTTGTATTTTAACTATGACTCGTGTAGAGTTCTTTCTTTTCTAACGTACAATGAATTGAAAAGACACACACACAACTAACTTCGTAAGTAGAGGCACTCATCTTGAGAATCTCATGAATATGCTGAGCCAAGCTGATTTAAACTCGAGGCTTTCTCCCATAGATTCAAAGTGTCAGACACTAGACTAAGCAGGCTTCGACATGAGCAATGGCATTTCTTCAAATACATATTGTGGGCTGATGGCAAACATTACATGGTGCCAAGGAATTTTAACAAGATTATGCTCACTCAATCACGTTCCTTGAACTACATCTTGTGGGTCCATACAAAAAAAGAACCAAAGTATGATAAAGCGTTGTGATTAGATGATGGCCCATTTTCAATCAATGGCGTTCTTTGAACTCCGCCCACGGGATTCCATGGAAGAAGTAAGGTGCGAAAAGGCATGTGATTAGAGGATGATTAATCCCGTTTAGTGACATTCCTTGAGCTACGTTTAATCACGTTTGCACACTTCGGTTAGAGACACACATGCATATTTGAATATATGCATACACACATATCCCTACATACATACGCGTACACGAATCGTTTAGGTACATGCGTGCATCCAGATATATACATATGTGCACATACATATATATATATATATATATATATATATATATATATATATATATATATATATATATATATATATGCACACGTAGTTGAATCTATATATTACATGCATGCATGCATACGTACATCCAAAATGCCATGCGTTGATTCATGTAGATCTATTCATGCACGTGAACAATATGCATACATGCACAGATATGTGCATGTACATGCATGCATGGATACATGATCAAATACATGCATACATACTTGGATAATTTACAAATATACATGCATACATGTTGGGGAAGAATCAACACCCTTATGTAGCTTTGGAAAGTTGTAGACCTACACACGTTGTTTTTCTTAGTGACCTAAAGTCACATTATTTACTTTAGCTCAAAATGTAAATGTAGAGAAAACTATGAAGATTTACACAATAAATTACACACTCTTAGTTATCCACAACACTTTAAAACACTTAATTTGGATACAACTACGCAGAAAATCAACCTTTACAACATAGAGTAGTTGTCCTTGTTGTTATTCATCTATGTAAGAGACACACCTTCACTATTTGCAATCTCACACAGAGCTCCCTTACAAAAGAATCATGAATTCTATGTTAGATATGCTCAATACTCCATCCTCATGTTACCACAAGTGATCCATGGTGCTCTAAGTATTAAGGCCCCCATTATGAGGAGAAGCCACTATGAGAGCCCGGACATTTGTGGAACCCTAACTTCCAAGTTAGATGAGGTCTATGTGTGACCGTTGATGGTTGTAGATGATCTTTGTGAGCACAACCATTAGGTTAGGTAGGGCATAAACTTCCAGGCCACTGGGTTGCCATTTAAGGTGAAAATAAAGGCCCTCTAGCATCGTGCGGTTTCTCTATAGAACCTTAACGGGGGGAGTGCAGAGGGGGGCTTGCCCCCTAGTTTTGTGGGGGCCAGGGGGGCCTATCCCCCTAGCCCATAGGGCATAGACGGTAGGACTTCTGGTCGTGGAGATATTGTCGGATCGTATATTTTATCGACTATTTTGTATCGCCCAACTACGTTTATCTATATCGAGCTGCCTTGTAAAAGCTATATAAGTAGGGCCCAGGTTGAGCTTTACATAGCATTGCCCACTAGTAAGCCCTTCATCTAGAGTCTGTCTAGATTGCCATCTAAGCTCCACATTAGGTGTGCACGGGTGGATAACACCATCATTGTAACTGCATTATGCTCGGCAATGAGAGAATTTGAGTTCTCTATCTCTTAGTATGCATCTATCTTTGTCTGCGTTTTTCTCTCAACTCTATCTATAGGTCTATTTCGATGTGTTGTTATTTTCTTACATGGTATCAGAGCTTAGGAGGTTGTGAGTGGTGCAA
This sequence comes from Ceratopteris richardii, assembly GCA_020310875.1. Taxonomy (NCBI): domain Eukaryota; kingdom Viridiplantae; phylum Streptophyta; class Polypodiopsida; order Polypodiales; family Pteridaceae; genus Ceratopteris; species Ceratopteris richardii. The sequence continues at coordinate 108,697,123 of CM035434.1, forward strand.
ACGTAGAAATGTAGAGGTTGTAGAGGTCTGAACAACAAAAGAGAGAAGATGTCAAGCAGTGCATCATCATCTATGACTGGGAGTCAAGGTGGTTCATCAATAGGAGTAGGTGGAGCACGTTGCGGATACGGCGACTAGCCTTCACAGAAGGTAAACTTGATGGTACGAACTATACCCTATGGAAGTTCAAAATCTCTTCTATTCTTGATTTGTATGAGCTTTTGGAGACTATTCTTGGGACTGATCATGAGCCCCAAGAAAGACCTGATCCAAACAATCCTGGTTGAATGATTCCTCCTGATGCTGATCTTCTACATGCTTGGAAACGTAGAAATGTAGATGCACTCTGTGCTCTAGTTACAAGTACTTCTGATAGTGTTTTGACTCTCATTCAGCATACTACGAAGGCATGTGAAGCATGGAACATATTGAGAAATCAATATGAAACTTGTAATCAGACACAGATTCAGAACTTGTAGAATTAGCTTACAACAGAACGGTTTGCTGATGAGGAGACTGTAGAGGTGTTTATCACTCACATAAAAAATTTGCGAGATCAAATGGCGGGAGCAAGTGTTCAAATGTCAAGTGAGGAGCTAGCCCGACGTTGTCGTCGAATATGTCCACCTAAGTTTGATGGTTTGGTAACTACTCTTGATACTCAAATCAGGCCTCAACCACTAACTTTTGAAGAATTTAGTGCCTTACTCATGGACGAGGAGCTGTAGCTCAAGGCAAGGAGTGGTGGTAGCAAAGGAGATGCTTCATTCACAGCAAATGCCAAAGGAGGCAAAACAGACTCTTCAAAAGATAGAGACAAAAAGAAGAACAATAAAAAGAAGTTCAAGGGAGAGTGTTTCCACTGCAAGAAGAAAGGACACAAAATCCAAGACTGTCGCATCAAGAAGTCAAAAGAGAAGAAAGGCTCTTCAAAAGGTGGCAAGGGCAAGGAGTCTGCCAACACAGCAAAAACAGAGCTTGAGTTATTTTTTACGATAGAGGAGGTGTGCTCCTCAGCTGAAGATTCAGGAAGAGATGACTCTTGGGTGTAGGATAGTGGTGCATCTCATCACAATATGACGAGTAGAAAATACCTTTACAATTCCTTACAGCATCTAAAGGAACCCATCAAAGTAAAGGTAGGGAACAATGCAAGATGATTTGTAGAGGGTGAAGGTACAGTTTCTTTCATTAACTCTAATGGCGATATCAGAAAGGTTTCAAATGGGTTGTATGTTTCACAAATAAAACGAAATCTACTTTCAGTAGCTTCTATAACTGGTCAAGTTCATCAAGTATCTTTTAGTAAGACAGGAGCTAAGATTATGGATGGTAATAACAACATTTTTGGGAATGGCATAAGGAGGAACAACCTGTATGAGTTGTGTGCTCTTAGAACCACTACAAACGTGGCCACAAGTAAGCTATGGCATCAGAGATTCAGCCACATTGGATGCCCTATATTGAAGGAGATGCATCACAGGGGTATGGTTGCACACCTACCATCTATTGTAGAAATGAACGAACCATGTGAAGCTTGCATGATGGGCAAGCACCAGAGGAAGGCGTTTCCAAAAGAAAGCAAGAACAGGGCAAGCTATCCTCTAGAGTTGGTGCATGCTGACATGAGGAAATTCAGGGCAGACGGTGGTGGTGAGTTCACATCAACAGAGCTTGAAGATTTCTATAAGAGTAAGGGAATCAAGCATCAACTCATAGTGGCACATAGTCCTCAAGAGAACGGTGGTGCAGAACATCTGAATCAAACCGTCATGGAGATGGCAAGGTGAATGTTGAAAGGAAAGGGTTTGCCTAATCAATTTTGGGCAGAGGCTGTCAACACTCCTGTCTACATCTTGAATCAAAGCTACACCAAGGCACTTGATGGAAAGACTCCACAAGAAGCCTACATTGGTAAAAAGCCTTTTGTTTCCCATTTCAAAGTATTTGGAAGTGAATGTTATGTACATGTTCCAGATAGGGAGAGAAACAAGCTTCAACCAAAAAGCATCAAATGTATCTTCCTAGGGTACAACGAAGATAAGAAGGCTTCTAAGCTTTATGACCCTGAGGCTAAGAAGATCATGGCGATTTGTGATGTGGTGTTTAAGGAGGAGCATCCACATGCAGTGGAGGAGGAAAAGAGATCTTCCACTTTATCATCAGGCGAAGGGGCAATCCACTATGAACTTGGCCCAAGAGCTATCCCATCTACACAAGAGATGGAAGCATCATCTTCAGATGATGAGTCTGAAAGTCACCAACCTGCCGACACCCAAGTGGAAAAGCCATTGCTAGGTTGGGTGAGGCAACTTTATGACTATGCAAACCCCATCCCACAGTCACTAGAACAGGTTCCAGATGGACTGAGGTGATCACAGAGAATAGAGGAACAGAGACAGGCAAGTGCCCATATTATAAACATAGCCTTGATGGCTGATCTTATTCAAGAAGAAGCAAAGGAACCAACCGATGTGGAAGAGGCACTCCATGATCCAAATCGGAGGGCTCCCATACAAACAGAATACAACAATATCATGAAGAATGGAACTTGGGAGCTCGTGGATCGACCCCCGAAGCATAAAGTCATTGGCACCAATTGGGTGTGGAAGCTAAAGTACAAGGCTGATGGTACTCTAGAAAAGTATAAAGCAAGACTTGTTGCACAGGGCTACTCACAAGTTGAAGGCATTGACTTTCGTGAATCATTTGCCCCGACTGCAAGAATGACTACTATCCGAGTAGTACTAGCTATGGCTGCACATAAGTGTTGGCCGGTCTATCACATGGATGTCAATCAGCGTTCCTAAATGGAGACCTCAAGGAGGAGGTATATGTGCCTCAATCACCAGGGCTTGAGGCTCCCCATTCAGAGAACAAGGTATGTAGGCTGAAGAAGGCATTATATGGGCTAAAACAAGTCCCTAGAGCATCGTACAGACGGATAGATAAGTATCTCTTGGATCTACGTTTCAAAAGATGTGCTTCTGATGCTAACTTGTATGTTCTAAAGAGATGAAGGAAGACAATTGTGCTTGTACTCTATGTAGATGACCTTGTGATTACAGGAAATGATGATGCTCTTCTTCAACAAACAAAAGATGCCCTAAGTTTAGAATTTGAACTGACAGACTTGTTGGTGCAAATCACAAGCCTACACATTTGGCTTAAAGGTCATACACACATGAAGCTCCATGCAAACCATTGCTAGAAGAACTTTATCTTTTTACACTTGTAAAAGTCATTTGTTTGACAGAAGAGAATATTTGTAATCACCTACCAAAAACTCGTGGATTTGTTAGTTAGAAAATCATCTACTCATTGAGGGAATATTTCTTCAATTGAACGATCACTTTTTAGAGAGATCCAAAAGTTGAATTCAAATTCAAATTTGAATGTAAGACTTATAAAAGATGACTTGAAAAAGTCACGAGGAGAAGCTTCATTATCCAAGCTCTCCATTGCCATTTTGTATGGGTGTAAGGCCTACATTGTAGCCTACACTAATCTCCATCATAAGGCTATGATTATCAAGCCTATGATCTTGTACAACATTGTTCATTAATACAATACATCTACATTGTTCATCTATGATATCTCTGTTATAGTCATTTCTAACTATCAACTTGTGGTGCTCATAGCTCACTCATTTCTCAACCAATTTCAACGATCTATAGCTTCTTGAAGTCAGATACAAGTTATCTACATGCTCCCAAAATTTAAAGCAAATCCATTCAACCAATTTGGAGAAAAGCGCATTGAAGCACTCAGTGGTCAAACTCTACAGAGGTCCTTAAAAATCGAGGGTAATGATTTATTTGTTAAATTGAGTGCTCTACGTATAGTGGATCATTTCAAGTGATTCTGCTTGAAATCATTAGCTTACTAAGCTAATTAGATACCTCTAAAAGGAAGTTTTCCAATTCCTACTGTACTGGTAGCACTGAGCATTACAAGCAGCAGGTGTATGATAAAAAATAGAGGGTTTTCATTGAGTGTTCTATTTAGAAGTAGTCTGTTTTGATTCAATCTTTTTGTACATCATTTCCAAAGTACATAGGCACTTCTATGGTGTCTTTGGAAAGCTAAGAGGGCTCACATGTCAACCCTAAAGTCACAAAGGGCTGGTACTAAGTAGGATTCGGTAGTACCTACTCATCACTTGAAGTGTCCATCCATCTATCCCAACAATGGTATCAAAGCAAAGCTAAGGTAAAATGGGGGATGGTTTTCCTTCTTTCATTGATAAATTAGATAGGAACAACTATGAGGCATGGTCTTTGAGGATGAAGACATACTTGCAAGGAAGGAACCTCTATGGATACATCTCATGAGATGAGGAGATGCCCATATTCAGAAGCAAAGGACAACCTACAAGAGAAGAACATGAAAGACTCAACACATGGTGTGCCAAGGATGCATTAGCAAGGTCATACTTACTTAAATCAATCTTTGATTTTCTTCTTCCACATATTAGGAACTGTAAGACATCCCAAGAGACTTGGGAGACATTGTCTTCTTATTTCTCTTCCAACACAAGGGCCAGGAAGAATCGATTGTGGATTGAATTGACCACTCAAAGAAAGCAACCTAAGCAAGCTATCTGAGAGTATGTGACCAAAGTTAAAGATGTAGCAGATCAGTTGGCAAGCATCGGAGAAGAAATTGAAGAGGAGCAGGTTGTAAGGCAAGTAATGAATGGCATTAAAGTTGATGACAAATGGGAGAGCTTCACAACTGCCATGGATTTATACATGGACATGCAGATTCCAAACCTTACCACACTCATGGGGCAACTATTCACCCATGAAGCCAAGCTCAACAAGAATGGAGATTCATCAAGAGGTAATAGCTCTTCTACCCTATACAGTGATAAGAATAAGTCTAAAGAGAAAGGCAAGAGCAAGAAGGTAGAAAATGAAGGAACTACCTCCCAAGCCAACTATGCAGGAAGAGGTAGATCCTCAAGAGGAAGGGCAGAGGAGGTAAGCAAGGTAGGAGGAGACCTTATAACTCCTCACCATGCAATATTTGTGGTTTATCAAATCATTCGACAGATGAGTGTTTGAGGAACTTCAAGAATTAGAGAGGTAGAGGATATCAAAGAGGTGGATATACACAATCAAGAGGAAGATTCAATCACCACCAAAGATACAACAACAACTACAATAGAAACTACCAAGGAGGATACAAATCCAGAAGGGATTACAAAAACTACACAGACGAGCAAGAAGATTCTCTTCTAATCATGAACATGACTTCAAAACCAGGTATAAATGATGACCACCTTTTCTATATTGACTTAGGATGCTCAAACCATGTGGCAGGCAATGTAGCTCTTCTCTCTAACCTTGAGGAACCAAAGGGTAAGCATCAGGTACAAACAAGGGATCAGTGATTGAAGTTGTAAATGTTAAGACGTCTGATGAAAACAAGAATTTGTTGAGTAGGATTCTATATGTACCAACAATTACCAAGAATCTGATGAGTGTTGGACAAATTGTAGAAAAGGGTTTGCATGTTAGATTCAACCAATATGGAGCATTTATGGAGGATCTCAAGCATGGGTTCAAGAGAATTGCCAAAGGAGAAAAGACAGGTAGATTTTTCACTTTTGAACTTGAGGATACAAGGAACATTGCACTTTATAGTTATAAAGATCAAACATTATCTGAGCTTGAAATTTGGCATAAAAGATTAGGGCATGTAGGTGAAAGAACCTTGAAACAAATATGTAGAGATCAATGTGTGCTTGGGATACCTAATGTATCCAAGAAACACATGATTTATAAATGTGGTGCTTGTTAGTTTGGAAAGTCTCACAGGTTACCATTCTCAAGGAAAGGCTACATGCATGAGGACTACGAAGAACTTGTTCATACAGATGTATGGGGACCAAGCAAGGATCCCTCAATCTCTGGATCAAGGTATTATGTATCTTTCATTGATGATTACAGTAGGTGGACTGTATTGTACTTTATGAAGCACAAAGATGAAGTATTCAATGGCTTTAAAAAAGTATCTTGCACTTGTTGGGAATCGAATAGGGAGAAATCTAAAAAGGCTAAGTTCAGATGGAGGATGTGAGTACTTCTCAAATGATTTTGATGCATTCTTGGAGGACAGAGGAATCAAGAGAGAAATTATCACAAGGTATACCCATGAGCAGAATGGGGTAGCAAAAAGGAGAAATAGATTAATAGTTGAGATAGCTAGTTCAATGTTAAATGAGAAAAAATTACCTAACTACTTATGGGCAGAGAGTGTATGCACTGCCACTTACCTTGTAAACAGGTTGCCATCCAAATCTCTTGATGGGATGACCCCATATGAAGCATGTCATGGTAGAAGACCTTCACTTGATCATTGCAGGATATTTGGATGTGTAGCATATGTGTATATCCCTTCTCAGGTAAGAGGTAAGCTAGACCCTAAGCCAGAGAAGTGCATCTTCATAGGGTATGATCTAAAACAGAAAGGATACAGATTCAACAACCCTTCAAACAAGGGATTCATGGTCAGTAGAGATGTTGTCTTTGATGAAAATGACTCTTGGTTTGATAGTGAATGCAGGATGGTAAAACTACCTTATGACTTGGAAGAGGAGTTTCAAGCCTTACTAAAAAACTCAAGATGAAGAAATTGGAGGATATACCTGAATCATCCAACCAAGCAATCAAAAGATCACAAAGGGAGAGCAAGAAGCCAATTAGATATGGGTATGACACTTCTCTTGTTACTAAGCACTCTGTTTATCTTACAAAGGATTTGTCAATTGAAGAACCAGCATCATATGAAGAAGCCAAGACCAAGGTAGAATGGAACGAAGCAATGGATGAAGAAATTGAAGCACTCAAGGAGAGTGATACTTGGGAACTCTTGGAGTCAATGTCCAAAATGCTCCAAAATCTTCAGGTATCAGAGCATGTGTACAATTGCTTACTAGTTCCTCTACAAGAAAACGGGGCCAGCGATCGAGATTTTTATAGATCATAAGTTTGTGGCAATCATGCTTTATTAATGTGCTTTTGAAGTGCTTTTCGAGGGATCACCAAATCCTATAAGAAGAGCCATAGGCTCATTTTAAATTATCACTGAAGACTCAAGCAAGAGTTCTTTGAGCTTGGAGGTGATCAAGGAGCATCCTTACACCAAATTCAACACCAGTTTTTGGTCCCTGGTTAGATGCTCTAGCACACATGGGGCAGCCATGGTGCACTCTAGGAGCATGTTGAGGAGTAGCCATGGAGTTCTTCTTGGAGAAGAGTGTGCTCACACTCTTGCTTATGGAGAGGACTTGCCCATCAGCAGCTTGGTGATGTGGATCAACCATCTACATGATGTATTTGAAGATTGTCTTCTACATGAAGATTGGGGTTACTTCAAAGACATTGGATGGTGGTTAACATAAGATTTTCAACTTATGTAAAGAATTTAGGTACATATTCTCTTTATGCACACAAGTACTACTTGGAGTTTATGGAGGCAGTGACATCCATATCAGGAGGAGTCATATTCGGCATAGGTACAAGAGAATCAGTACATGTATGCTTTATGCATATTTGGATGAGGTGTTCAAGAAGGTATCTTCATATGAGTTTGAGGATTTTTGACAGCAAAGCTGTTAGCATTCTTTGCTAATTTTATAAGTATGTGATCTTTCACACATGTATATGACTTAGGGTCTTCCATAGCCTAAGTTCAGATGAGGGTTTGCTGATTATTAGTTTTAGACTAATCCTTCCTCTTTCTGTCACTCATATTCACTCTTCTACAACCTATTAGGTCACACATCTCATATATATTAAGATTTGTGTCCATACATCTCAATATTCTTGTAAATTTTGTACATACACTCATCCATCTATTTCTGTTCATATAGAGTGGTTGAGAGTTTTGACTCCCACATTATAAATTGAGATTTGTATATATGATAGTGTGAGTAAGCAATGGCTTACATAATACTTTACACATGTTGTCTAGTCTCTCTCTATCTTTGTCTCATCATTTGTATGATTAAATGTGGTATGTTCATGTTTTGTCAATATTGGAAGATTGCTAAAATTTGTGTTGTAGATCCTAGACCTATGGAACTTGGACCTGTGATATTAGTTATGGGCCTACTAAATTTCTACCTTGGTATCAAAGCTTTAGGGCTTTGGTATCAGAGCATTCAAGCTCTCAAATATCCAGGTTCACAAGTCTCCAAACTTCTAGGTTTACAACATATGATTTAACAGCATCTTCTAACTTTGACATTTGACATCACACTTAATCTAGATGAGTAGAGATTTGAGAATTAGACAATTCAATCACATGTTTATCAGTGTGGAGTATGAAGTTGATGATCTATTAGGAGTCGAATACTTTTGGAAGAGTAAAGATACCTTACAGAAGTATTACCTGAAGATCAAGACTTGATGAAGAGAAGGCTACTTCAAATTCAAGGAAAAATAATGGTTTGGAGAAGATGAAGGAACCAGATCAACATCAAATCACAGCTATCAGTTTCTACTTTCAGATTATCATTTGCGGGTTATATCTTAGAAGAGCAGTTATGAAGAGATTTGAAGGATTCAAGGAGTGCTTTTATGCACTTTCAGTTTTTGAAAGTTAAAAGCATTAGCTACATCAAAACAGGTATCTAGAGGTTTTTTTGGACAGTTTTGATAGATCTCTTTCATGGCAAGAAAGCTCATCCAAGAAGACAAATGTGGAGAGCATCAGTTTTGTTTTCAACCAATCTTGTGTTGTAAGTTGGTTGGAAATTTTTTCTCACATTTTGTATTTAGAGAGGTAACTCTAGAAAGGTAATTCATCATTCAGATAAAAGGTTGGTGAATTTAGTCATACTAGTCATTTGAAGCAGAATTTTGATTCAGAGATATGAGGAGATGGTAAAACATGATTCTATATTCACTTCCATTTGTATACCATGTTTGTTTTATCTCTTACTCTTAGCATTAGAGGAAGAGAAAGAGTTCATTTGAAGAAGTTAAGAGTGCTTGCTACTTCAAAATGAAGAGAACAAAAGGTATGGAAGAGCAGTTTGAAGATGTTTACATCATCATCAGATGGAAGAAAGATATAGAAGAATAAAGTCCATCATTTCAATTTGATTCAGAGATATGAGGAGATGGTAAAACATGATTCTATATTCACTTCCATTTGTATACCATGTTTGTTTTATCTCTTACTCTTAGCATTAGAGGAAGAGAAAGAGTTCATTTGAAGAAGTTAAGAGTGCTTGCTACTTCAAAATGAAGAGAACAAAAGGTATGGAAGAGCAGTTTGAAGATGTTTACATCATCATCAGATGGAAGAAAGATATAGAAGAATAAAGTCCATCATTTCAAAAGAAAAGTAAAACTTCATTTTCTCATATAGTTTTCCTATTTTCCATATACTTTTCCATATCATCTACATCCAAAGACAAGTCTACAAGAACATCTTGTGTGAAGATAGTTTAAAGAAGAAGCAGTTTCTTGTTTTGCATGATACTTGGTCATGATTTAGTAGGTTTTGACAAAGAATTACATTGAGAGAAAGAAAGGTAGCTTATATGTTTTGACTCATATGTGTATGAGTTATGTATAAGTTGAAGATTTTGAGCAAACAACTTATATATTCCCTCAAAGAATTCTTGGAGTGTCAATACAAAGCTACTTGGTATATGACAAGTTGCAGAGAAGTATATTTCCTCTTTATCTAACTCTTGAGGTAAAAGAGTATTTGTAGAAGATGTTGGAGACTTGAAGAGAGGTTTTGTGTTTGGAAAAGTTACCTCATATTCAGTATTTTCAAAAAACTTCAAAAAATTCAGATTTTTTATGTACCACTCAGATAGAGAATCTACTTTCTATGATTGTCTAGATTTTTGGATACATGCTTGTATTCAAAAAGGTGTTCCATCACATCCTATCACTTGATTGAGAAGTGGAGTTAGCCAAAATAAAATCAAGCAGGTACTATCACATTTCACCCGGGTAGAATATGAAGATATGAAGTATCAACTTGCAGCTTTTGGAGTTCTCAAGGTGAGAGTTTGTCCACTTATGTTTCAAGTAGGAGTTGTAGATTCTTGGGAAGGATTTGGTTAAAGAAAAGTTTTACGACTTTATGAGAGAAGCATGGAAACTTAGAGACATTCAAGTAATAAATCAAACATTCAACCATGAAGGTTTGATGAGAGCAAATTCTACACTGGTATTTTGTTGAAAAGATCATAGATCTTGTATGATCTTGTATGATCTTGGATGATCTTGAATGATCATGAAAGATTTTGAGTATTTATGAATTAGTTGTCTATCCTTTGTTTGTAAGATTCTTAACATTGGAAGAAGTAAGTCAACGATTCAGATTCTATCATATTAGTGTTGCAGAGAAAAAGAATGAGATACTTGTTATGTTATAGAAGATCATGGATCCTAAAATGCTTTCAGCAAGTTTTTGTTATGTTAGGATCAGCTAACCTTATTCTACAATATGGGAAGCTAAAAAGTGATAGTGAAAGTTATTGGCAACTACAGTGCTAATAAAAAGGGTTTAGAGATTTTTGTTTCAGATACAGGTATTTGATAACTAAAGGTCAGATTTATTGAAAGAAGGAAGATGTTTGAGATTTCATAAAGTCTGATATAATTTGAAGAATTATGGATACTAGTGCCAAATCATCCAGGGGGTGATGAAACATGAAGACTTATTTTCAGCCATATTTGTAAGAATGCATATTCATACCTATAAGAATTCCAAGTATTCCTATATTTCCTTTGTCAGTTTCTCTTTATGTTCCAGCTTTGAAAGAAGAAGGAAGAAGGAGAATGTTTGGAGAAAGTTCCTGTTAGGTGTTCTTGTTCAGGAGAAGGTTCTAGAATTCTATTGAAGAGAAACTTGATATTTCAGAGAGGTATGTTTAAGAGGTGCGCACATATATGTTTATACCAGGTTCTAAAGGAAACAGGTATGAACGACTTTCAGATAGAACAAGGATGATGACAAGATGACATCATAGATATGAATTTTTGGTGAGAGTCATGAGTTGAGTTGAGTTGCAGCAATCATGTGTATGCTATTGGATATCTAGCTTGCATATTTTCTCAAGTATTATGGTTCATATTCAGCAAGTTCAAGTTTTTGAAGTTTGAAGGAAACTCAAATTGAGTTTTGAAGAAAACTTTTGAAGAAAAGATTTGAAGGACAATTCGAGAGTACAATTTTGAAGATTATGAAGTTTGCAGATCTAGTTCATCTTGTACCATTTCGATATTGAAGGGGGGATTGTTGGAGTCAATGTCCAAAATGCTCCAAAATCTTTAGGTATCAAAGCATGTGTACAATTTCTTACTAGTTCCTCTACAAGGAAACGGCGCCAACGATAGTGCTTTTCATAGATCATAAGTTTGTGGTGATCGTGCTTTATTAATGTGCCTTTGAAGTGATTTTTGAGGGATCACCAAATCCAATATAAGAAAAGCCATAGGCTCATTGTAAATTATCACTCAAGCCTCAAGCAAGAGTTCTTTCAGCTTGGAGGTGATCAAGGAGTATCCTTACACCAAATTCAATGCCAGTTTTTGGTCCCTCATTAGAGGTGGTGCTCTAGCACACATGGGGTAGCCATGGTGCACTCTAGTAGCATGTTGAGGAGCAGCTATGGAGTTCGTCTTGGAGAAAAGTGTGCTCACACTCTTGCTTATGGAGAGGACTTGCCCATCAACAACTTGGTGGTGTGGATCAGCCATCTACATGATGTATTTGAAGATTGTCTTCTACATGAAGATTTTGGGTTACTTCAAAGACATTGGATGGTGGTTAACATAAGATTTACATATTATGTTAAGAATTCAAGTACATATTCTCTTTATGCACATAGGTACTACTTGGAGTTTATGGAGGCAGTGACATCCATATCAGGAGGAGTCCTATTTGACATAGGTACAAGAGAATCAGTACATGTATGCTTTATGCATATTTGGATGAGGTGTTCAAGAAGGTATGTTCATGTGAGTTTGAGGATTTCTGACAACAAACTTGTTAGCATTCTTTGCTAATTTTATAAGTATGTGATCTTTCACACACGTATCTGACTTAGGGTCTTCCATAGCCTAAGTTCAGACGAGGGTTTGCTGATTATCAGTTTTAGACTGATCCTTCCTCTTTTTGTCACTCATATTCACTCTTTTACAACCTATTAGGTCACACATCTCATATATATTTAGATTTTTGTCCATACATCTGAATATTTTTGTAAATTTTGTACATACACTCATCCATCTATTTCTGTTCACATACAGTGGTTGAGAGTTTTGACTCCCATATTGTAAATTGACATTTGTATATATGATAGTCTGAGTAAGGAGTGGCTTACATAACACTTTACACATGTCTAATTTCTCTCTATCTTTGTCTCATCATTTGTATGATTAAATGTGGTATGTTCATGTTTTGTCAATATTGGAAGATTGTTGAAATTTTTGTTGTAGATCTTGGAACTATGGAACTTGGACCTGTGATATTAGTTATGGGCCTACTAAATTTCCAATAGGACCTAGTACCAAAGAAGGAGTCTATGAAGGTAATTGGTTCTAGATGGATCTGTAAGATAAAAAGGAATTCTGATGGATCAATAAGTAGGTACAAAGCTAGACTAGTGGCTAAGGGTGTTGCACAAACTCAAGGAATTGATTATGAAGAAAATTTCTCACCTGTGGCCAAAATGCCAACCATTAGGGTATTGATAAGTTTGGTTGCATCAAACAATTGGAAAATGTATCAGTTGGATGTAAAAAATGCATTTCTAAATGGTTGGATTTTAGAGGAGGTGTACATGTCACAACCTCTTGGCTATGAGGACCCAAAGAAGGTAACATATGTGTGCAAATTCAACAAAGATCTTTATGGATTGAAACAGGCACCTAGGGCATGGAATCATAGGTTGAATACATACCTTTAGGACCAAGGTTTTGTCATGAGTAAAGCAGATACTTCTCTATTCATCAAGAGAAGTAATTCAGAGGTAATATACCTATGTGTATATGTTGATGATATCATACTTACAGGTAATGATGCTAATGGAATCAAACAGATCAATAATCAGATGATGAAGGAGTTCAAAATTAGTGATCTTAGATCCCTTAAAATATTTTCTTGGACTTGAGTTAGTCTATACTAACTCTCGAATTTACATTACTCAAAGGAAGTACATAGAGGATATGTTGAAGAAGTTTCATTTGCAGGATGCCAAAGTTGCAAGTACTCCAATGGAGGTAAACCTAAAATTAAGTGCTCATGAAGATGATGTACTTGAGGACATTGCAGGTTATCAAAGCATAGTGGGAAGCTTGAATTATGCTACCTTGACAAGGATTCACATTGCTTATGGAGTAAGTGTGCTAAGTCAGTTCATGCACAAGCCTAAGGCACCCCACTTGGAGGCTGCCAAAAGGATCTTGAAGTACCTTAAGGGTACTCAACATCATGGTTTGTATTTCCCTTATACATCAGACTTGGACATTAAGATTTATTCAGATGCAGATTGGGCAGGATACAAAGATGATAGGAGGAGTACCTCAGGATACTTATCTTTTGCAGGTGATAAGACAATATCATGGTCATCAAAGAAGCAACCTATTGTTGTGTTATCTTCTACAGAGGCAGAGTATAGAGGATTGGCCAATGCTACTCAAGAGGCCATATGGATCAGATTGTTGTATAAAGAATTGGGTTTACACACTACATCTCCAATGATTTTTGGGGATAATACAAGTTCATTAAACCTTGCAGCTAATCCTATTTATCATGCTAGGACCAAGCATATAGAGTTCCACTATCATTATGTGAGAGAGAAGCTATTGAGCAAGGAAATTCAGCTGGCATATGTATCAACTAATATGCAATGTGCAGATTTGTTGACTAAAGCATTAGATGGTACAAAACTTTGTAGGTTTAAATCAATGATTGGATTGCAGGATATTCATTAAGATTGAAGATGAAGACCTAGACAAAATGTTTGGCTTGAGGGGGAGCTGTTGGAGCAAATCACAAGCCTACACATTTGGCTTAAACGTCACAAACACATGAAGCTCCATGGAAACCATTGCCAGAAGAACTTTATCTTTTTACACTTGTAAAATTCATTTGCTTGATAGAAGAGAATATTTGTAATCACCTACCAAAAACCCCTTGATTTGTTAGTTAGAAAAGCATCTAATTCATTGAGGGAATATTTCCTAGATTGAAGGATCACTTTTTAGAGACGTCCAAAAGTTGAATTCAAATTCAAATCTGAATGTAAGACTTATACAAGATGACATGAAAAAGTCACGAGTAGAAGCTTCATTATCTGAGCTCTTTATTGCCATTTTGTATGTGTGTAAGGCCTACATTGTGGCCTACACTACTCTCCATCATAAGCCTATGATTATCAAGCCTATGATCTTGTACAACATTGTTCATTAATACAATACATCTACATTATTCATCTATGATATCTCTGTTATAGTCATTTCTAACTATCAACTTGTGCTTCTCATATCGCACACATTTCTCAACCACTTTCAAAGATCTATAGCTTCTTGGAATCAGCTCAAAGTTATCTACATGCTCACAAAATTTGAAGCAAATCCATTTAGCAAATTTAGAGAAAAGTGCATCGAAGCACTCACTGGTCAAATTCTACAGAGGTCCTAAAAAATCAAGGGTAATTATTTATTTGTTAAATTGATTGCTCTGTATATAGTGGATCATTTCAAGTGATTCCACTTGAAATCATTAGCTTACTTAGCTAATTAGATACCTCTAGAAGGAATTTTTCCAATTTGTACTGTACTGGTAGCATTGAGCATTACAAGCATAGCATGTGTATGATAAAAAATAGAAGGTTTTCATTGAGTCTTCTATTTAGAAGTATTATGCTTTAATTCAATCTTTTTATGCATCATTTCCAAAGTACATAGGCACTTCTATGGTGTCTTTGGAAAGCTAAGAGGGCTCACATATCAACTCTGAAGTCACAAAGGCCAGTACTAAGTAGGATTTGGTAGTACCTACTCATCACTTGAAGTGTCCATCCATCTACCCCAACACAACTTGGGCTTAATGCATTATTGCGTAGGTCTTGAAGTTTGGCAGGAACCAGTGAAGATTTTCATCTCCCAACAAAAGTATGCAAGGCAGATAGAAGGCATTCACCATGGAGGATTGCAAAGAAATTTCTACACCTATGGAGGTCAACACAAAATTATCTATTGAAGATACTTCACCTCTAGTGGATATTGGAAGATACAAGAAAATTAGCTGGAAGTCTCATCTACTTTTGCAATAGCAATCCAGACATCTCTTATGTTGTTGGAGTAGTAAGCATGTTCTCTAATAAGCCTTGCCAAACTAATTGGAAGACAAGCATGCAATACTCGGGTATGTGAAAGGAACCACTTATTATGGTATTATTTATGAAGAAGGATCATCTCTAGTTGGATACTATGACTCAGATTGGGCAGGAGATATTGATACCAGA
Source organism: Ceratopteris richardii (assembly GCA_020310875.1). Classification (NCBI taxonomy): domain Eukaryota; kingdom Viridiplantae; phylum Streptophyta; class Polypodiopsida; order Polypodiales; family Pteridaceae; genus Ceratopteris; species Ceratopteris richardii. The sequence goes on from CM035434.1 coordinate 108,712,637, forward strand.
AAATAAATTTCTAGATATTGCTCTTCTTTAGGATCAAGAATTTTCTCTTGGATTAGTAAGAAGCAATTGACTGTAGCATTATCTTCTACTGAAGCTGAGTACAAAGTTGCATGCGTTGCAGCATGTGAAGTAGTATGGTTGAGGAGGATCCTATGGCACATACGAATACAAGGATAAGAGGCTACAGAGTTGAAGTGTGACAACCAAAGTTACATAGCCATCACCGAAAATCATGTTTTTCATGCACGTACCAAGCACATAGAAATCCAGTATCACTATGTGTGTGACTTGATTGAGGACGACGTCGTGGAGATAAGCTATTATACTACTAAAAAAAATGGAGCAGACATCTTCACCAAGGCTCTTGGGAGAGAGCAACTTCTTCGACACTTTCCAAAGCTTGGGATTGGACCAAGGAGGTAGTTCACCATAGGGTGGACATGAGGGGGGGGGGGTGTTAGATATGCTCAATACTCCACCCTCATGTGAGCACAAATGATCCATGGTCCTCTAAGTTGTAAGGCCCCCATTATGAGGAGAAGCCATTATAAGAGCCCAGACATTTGTAAAACCCTAACTTCCAAGTTAGGAGAGGTCTATGTGTGACCATCGATGGTTGTAGATGATCTTTGTGAGCCTAGCTGTTAGGTTAGGTAGGGCATAAACTTCCATGCCAGTGGGTTGCCATTTAAGGTGAAAATAAAGGCCCTTTGGCATGGCGCGGTCTCCCCATAATGGGGCGAGTGCAGAGGGAGGCTTGCCCCCTTTTGCAGGGTCCGGGGGGCCTATCCCCTCGGCCCGTAGGGCCAAGACAGTAGGACTTCTGGTCGTGGAGATATTGTCAGATCGTATATTTTACCGACTATTTTGTATCTCCTGACTATATTTATCTATACCAAACTGCCTTGTAAAAGCTATATAAGCACGACCCATGTTGAGCTTTACATAGCATTGTGCACTAGTAAGCCCTTCATCTATAGTCTATCTACATCGCCATCTAAGCTCACATTAGGAGTGCACGGGTGGATAGCACCATCATTGTAAGTGCGTTATGATCGGCAATCTGGGAATTTGAGTTCTCTATCTCTCAGTCTGCATCTATCTTTGTTTGCATTTTTCTCTCAACTCTGTCTATAGGTCTATTCCATTGTGTTGTTATTTTCTTACATTCTATACACACATAAATAGACACTAAGAGAAATCAAACAAAAGTGGAATCACCTCACATGGATAATGTAAGAACAACTTACAAGCAAAACAAAATGGTGTTGAAAACTAGCTCACTACATAGAGAGGCAGTGAGCAATGGCTAGCTATATAGAAGTATAAGCTAACAAACTGATCAGCTCAACCAGGGGGCTACATGCAGTAGCTTCCTACACGCTAAGCTATCTTAGGAAGAAAGTAGAGTTCATGGAATTCTACTCACGACTTGGATTAATACATGTATAGGGTATAAAAAAGAGCTCCTACAATTTTGCAAGAATGTCCCAATCAATTACTTAACATTTTGGTAAGCTATGAGTTAGCAAAGTGTTTGAAACTCCTTGGTAGTTGAAATTAAGGTTATGAGGCCTCCAAATGATGTTTTCACTTTTCATCCATGATTTTGCACCTTTAGCTAAGGTTTAAGGCTTGATTATTTAACACTCCCCAACTAGCCTTGAACTTAAATCTTTCATACCAACATTTCTCTTGAATTTTAGTAGTTTTGTTCATTTCAAACCTTTTGTAAAGATGTGTGCAAATGAACCCTTAGTACTCACATGCTCCCGCTTGACCTCCTTTGCAGTCACCTTCTCTCTAAGGAAGTGGTAGTGTGCTTCAATGTGTCTAGACCTAGCATGGAAAATGGGATTGTAGGCTAGGTGTACACTACTCATGTTGTCTCACATAACACGAATTTGTTTCACCTAAAAGTTCACGTCCTTAAAGATCTTCTCTAGCTTGATAAGCTCCCAAGTGACAAGGTCTAAGGCTCTATATTCAGCTTAAATTAAAGATAGAGCTAGCATTGGCTACTTCTTGGAGCTCCACGAGATAGTCTTGGTCTAATCATGACTACATAGAAACTTATGCTCCTCCTATCATCCTCCGATCCTACCCAATCCACCTACAAATATTCATCAAAAGCATATCATAACCCCTCATTGATGTCATGAGGAAGGAGATAAGGAAGAGAGCTCACACACACACTCTCACAATCAAAGACAAGCACACACTCAGATTGAGGCAAGGAAGAATGATCTTCTTCTTCTATTACATAAAAAGTAATGTACAAGAATGACCTAAAAGTAAGAATACAACTACTGCAATATATAAAGACCCGTACATAACAAAAAACCTAATGTCCACGAATGAGTGAGCTAGCAAGAAACAAATGAGCCATCACTCTCAGTAGATAAATCTAAGAAAGCTCAATGAAGTGTCCCTGACATATGTCGGCATGACCACTATACATGTTAGAGAAATGAAAAAGTAATACGTGTCTTCCTGCATCATCACAATGTTGAGCTTGATATCTCAACACTCTCCCTCAAGCTCAATGCCATGTCCTACAATCCAAGCATCTTTTGAAACTTCTTCAGCTTCTCTGCTCCAAGTGCCTTAGTGAAGATATCAGCAACCTGCTCATCTGTTCTCACATAAACAAGATCAATATCACCTGCTAATACCTTCTCTCTGATGAAGTGATAATGTACCTCAATATGCTCTATTCTAGCATGAAAAATAGGGTTTTGTGCTAGTTGTATGCTGCTAAGATTATCAAAATACACTATGATAGGCTTTTGCAATTCCACACCTAAATCTGCAAGTAGCCTCTCCAACCATGATGCCTCACATGCTGCCATTGCAGCACCTCTATACTTAGCCTCTGTACTCGACAAAGCAATAGTGGGTTGCTTCTTGCTGCTCCATGTAATAGCTGCACCTCCAAGTGAGAATAGAAAGCCACTAGTAGATCTTCTATCTAGATTACTACCAACCCAATCTGCATTGGTGTATCTATGAACCTGCAAAGCTACACCAGCTTCATAAAATAGTGCATAATCCAAACTAGCACTCACATAATGTAGAGTGCACCTTAGAGCATCCAAATGTGGCTTCTTGGGAGCCTGCATAAATTGACTTTCAAGTCCAACAGTATAGCTTAGATCAAGCCTTGTAATTGTGAGATATATAAGACTTCCCACAATTTTCTTGTACATAGTAGCATTTTCCAATGCTTCACTTGATGTAGTATCCAACTTCAAATTCCGATCTAATGGCATAGAAATCAGCTTGAAATCAGCCATATTGGTGCATTTTTCCGAAGCCTACATGCTTGATATGCTTGATATTATCCTCATTTGTAAGTCACATGTGTAGTCATGTGAACACCTCTTGTAAAAGAGTTCATGTTTATCTCTTGTAATTAAAACAAGAAAAAGGAAAAGGATGGCTTACCTCATGCATGATGTAAAAGCAATTTCGTGGCTCCAACTACCAAAATCACGAATTTTTGAGCTGAGGGAATATCTTCTAACTTTGAGGATCACTTTTAGGTGGAGCCATTCGAATTCGAATTCAAAACTCCCTCCAAGAATAGCTATAAAAGGATCAAGAAGGAAGAGGCGATTAGCTAGCCTTGTACGTGAACACTTCATGTCATTTTGTAGAGATTGAAGAGCTTACTCCATAGCTCTATCATTCTACTCCCATTGTGCAAAGATTCATTGCCAATGTGGTTGTAATCATATATGAATTTATACATTTATCATCATTCACTTCTCTGTTTTGTTCTCTGCTATACTCACTCAGACTAGTACCTTCAGAAGGTCATATCTCGAGTTCTACTGATCTTGTTTCAGTGACTTAACATGCGTTGGATAGCTCTTATTGTCTAGTTTCTGCATATCAATTTTCAAGGTCATTGGATTTATAGTTTTGGAGATATCTGCATTTTACTTCTCACTGGTCTATCTCTGCAGAGCCCCGAGAATGGTGGGCATGTTCCAGAAATTGATAAATCTTGTTCTCAGTGCTCAGTCCATCATTTGAAGTGTTTTAACTTGTATTGGGAAGCTTGTTAAGTCTATTTGCTATGCCCAAAAGGAATTTTTCTAATTCCTACCAACTTGAGAGCACTGTTCATTTTTTCCAGCAGGTGTATGTCCAAAAATAGCAAGTTTTGGGAGCTAGTCATTTCGCAACTTGTCTATCTTCACTTAAACTGATACATGTTCCAAAGTACTTGGCTGATATTTTGGTGGATTTAGGAAGCTCAAAGGGTCTACTAATCAACTCTGAAGTCTCAGTTGGCTGGTGTGAAGCTGGTTGTAGCAGCACCTACTCATCTTTGGATTGCATCCACCATCTCTCTTCACAGTGGTATCAGAGCATAGTCAAGCAACATGGGAGATGGATTTCCATCAACAATTGACAAATTGGATCAAAACAACTACCCGGCATGGTCTCTAAGGATGGAGGCTTACCTTCAAGGGAGGAATCTATATGGATTCATATCCGGAGATGAAGCAATGCCAACCATGAGGAACAAAGGGCAACCATCACATGAAGAAGTGGAAGGACTTTCGAATTGGTGTTCGAAGGATGCACTTGCAAGGTCCTATATTCTAAACTCAATCTCTGATTTTCTTTTACCTCATGTCAAGGGATGCAAGACATCAAGAGAAACCTGGAATGCACTTGCTTCGTTCTTCTCTTCGAACACTCGAGCAAGGAAGAACCAATTGTGGATGGATTTCACAACAAGGAAGAAAAGCCCGAAGCAAAATGTGAGCATATGTTGAAGACCCAAGGCAAGGCTTTCAAAGGATTGCCAAAGGAGAAAAGACAGGAAGGCTTTTCACTTTTGAAGTGGAAGATACAAAGAACATAGCTTTGTTTAGCTATGGATCTCAAACTCTAACAGAGTTGGAGATATGGCACAAAAGGCTTGCTCACATTGGTGAGAGGACACTCAAACAAATTTGCAGGGACCAAAGTGTACTTGGTTTGCCTAATATCACAAGGCAACACATGATTTATAAGTGTGAAGCTTGTCAATTCGGCAAGGCTCATAGACAACCTTTCAATAAGAAAGGATATATGTATCAAAATCCTTTGGATCAAGTGCACACGAATGTGTGGGGTCCAAGTAAGGAGCCATCTATATCAGGCTCAAGATATTATGTGTCTTTCATAGATGATTGTAGCAGGTGGACCATTCTGTTTTTCATGAAGCACAAGGATGAAGTGTTTAATTGCTTTAAGAAGTATATTGCTCTTGTTGAAAACCAAACAGGTAGGACTTTGAAACGACTCAGATCAGATGGTGGAGGAGAATACTTCTCTTCTGAATTTGATGCCTTCTTGCATGAAAGAGGCATTAAAAGGGAAGTCACTACAAGGTATACACCCGAACTCAATGGTGTTGCAGAGAGGAGGAACAGAGCTATTGTCGAAGCAGCAAGGTCCATGCTCAACAAAAAGGGATTGCCAAACTACATATGGGCAGAGGCTGTGTCTACAGCCACATATCTCATAAATAGACTTCCATCTAAGTCACTAGATGGAACCACTCCATATGAAGTGTGGAATGGAAGAAGACCTAGTCTAGAGCATTGCAAAATCTTTGGATGCTTAGCCTATGCTCACATTCCTTCTCAAGTAAGAGGGAAATTGGATCCCAAGGCAGAGAAGTGCGTATTTATTGGTTATGACCAAAACCAAAAAGGATATAGATTGTACAATCCAACCAATAAAGGATTTTCTGTGAGTAGAGACGTAATTTTTGATGAAAACAAATCAGGGTTTGATGATGACAGGAAAGTGAAGCTGCCTTATGACTTGGATGAAGATTTTCCATCACTTCAACCAAAGGAGCCAAAGCAGATTGAAGAAAGTGATTCGGATATTTACCTAGAAGACTTGGAAAGACTAAAGCTATGGAAGAACAAAGGAAAAGCAAAGATGCAGGATGCTACATATGGACCCGAGAGCTCACATCAACCACTTAGAAGGTCTTCAAGGGAGAAGAAGAAACCAGAGAGGTTTGGTTATGATACTTCTTTGGTCACGAAGCACTCAATCTACATTGCAAAGGATTCAACCAATGAAGAACCTACCACATTCGAAGAAGCACAAAGCAAGAAAGCTTGGAGAGATGCAATGGATGAAGAAATGGAAGCCTTGAAGGAGAATGACACTTGGGAGCTTGTACCTAACAAGCCATCTATGAAGGTAATTGGATCTCGATGGATATACAAAATCAAGAGGAATCCAGATGGAAGTATAAATAGACACAAAGCAAGGTTAGTTGTTAAAGGGTTTGCTCAAACCCATGGTATTGATTATGAGGAGACTTTCTCTCCTGTTGCGAAAATGCATACAATTAGAGTTCTCATTAGTCTTCCTGCATCTAGAAATTGGAATCTCTATCAACTTGATGTAAAGAATGCTTTCTTGAATGGATGGATTTCTGAGGAAGTGTATATGGCACAACCTCCTGGATATGAGGATGCACATCATCCTAACTATGTATGCAAACTAAAGAAAGCTTTGTATGGATTGAAGCAAGCTCCAAGAGCTTGGAATTTCAGATTGGTGACTTATTTGCAGGACCAAGGATTCAAAGCTAGCAAGGTGGATACCTCTTTGTTCATAAAGAGGAATGGATCTGAAGTGATCTATTTATGTGTGTATGTTGATGATATTATTATCACAGGCAATGATCTTGAAGGAATCAAGCAGGTAAAGAGTCAAATGAAGGAGGAGTTCAAAATAAGTGACCTCGGACCACTCACTTATTTTCTTGGATTGGAGTTGATCTACACAGATTCAGGTATATACATCACACAAAGGAAGTATGTCCATGACATGCTCGTCAAGTTCAAGATGGAAAATACCAAGTGTGTAGGTACACCTATGGAGAAAAATCATAAGCTTAGTGCTTATGAAGGAGAGCCAATTGAAGACATCACAAGCTATCAAAGTTTGGTTGGAAGTTTGAACTATGCAACACTCACAAGGGTGGATATATGCTATAGTGTTAGCATATTGAGTCAGTTTATGCATAAGCCGAGAAGACCACATATGGAAGCGGCCAAGAGAGTCCTCAAGTACTTAAAGGGGACCATGAATGAAGGTTTGTTCTATTCATATACTTCAGATATTGAGCTAAAGGTCTACTCAGATGCAAATTGGGTTGGATCTAAAGATGATAGAAGAAGCACATCAAGATATATATCATTTGCAGGTTCAAAAATCATTTCTTGGTCATCGAAGAAGAAAACAACCGTGGCATTATCTTCTACTGAAGCCGAATATAGAGGTTTGGCTAATGCAACTCAAGAAATCATGTGGTTAAAGTCTTTGTACATAGATCTTGGACTTCATTCTTCAACACCTCATATTTTTGGTGACAACACAAGCTCACTACATCTAGCAGCTAATCCGGTATACCATGCTAGAACCAAGCATATTGAAGTCCACTACCATTATGTAAGGGAGAAGCTAATGAGCAAGGATATTCAACTATCCTATGTCTCTACAGATATGCAATGTGCAGACATGTTGACTAAAGCTCTTGATGGTACGAAGTTAAGTAGATTCAAGTTGATGATTGGCTTGCAGGAAATCAAGGACAATTGAAGACTTATTTGGAGGCCAAGCATGTTAGCCTTGAGGGGGAGCTATTGGTGCATTTTTCCCAAGCCTACATGCTTGATATGCTTGATATTATCCTCATTTGTAAGTCACATGTGCAGTCATGTGAATACCTCTTGTAAAAGAGTTCATTTTTATCTCTTGTAATTAAAAAAAGAAAAAGGAAAAGGATGGCTTACCTCATGCATGATGTAAAAGCAATTTCATGGCTCCAACTACCAAAATCACGAATTTTTGAGCTGAGGGAATATCTCCTAACTTTGGGGATCACTTTTAGGTGGAGCCATTCGAATTCCAATTCAAAACTCCCTCCAAGAATAGCTATAAAAGGAGCAAGAAGGAAGAGGCGACTAGCAAGCCTTGTACGTGACCACTTCATGTCATTTTGTAGAGATTGAAGAGCTTACTCCATAGCTCTATCATTCTACTCCCATTGTGCAAAGATTCATTGCCAATGTGGTTGTAATCATATATGAATTTATACATTTATCATCATTCACTTCTCTGTTTTGTTCTCTGCTATAATCACTCAGACCAGTACCTTCAGAAGGCCATATCTCGAGTTCTACTAATTCTTTTTCCGTGATCGAATGTGCGTTAAATAGCTTTTACTGTCTAGTTTCTGCATATCAATTTTCAAGGTCATTGGATTTATAGTTTTGGAGATATCTGCATTTTATTGCTCACTGGTCTATCTCTGCAGAGCCCCGAGAATGGTGGGCATGTTCCAGAAATTGATAAATCTTGTTCTCAGTGCTCAGTCCATCATTTGACGTGTTTTAACTAAGATTGGGAAGCTTGTTAAGTCTATTTGCTATGCCCGAAAGGAATTTTTCTAATTCCTACCAGGTTGAGAGCACTATTCATTTTTTCCAGCAGGTGTATGTCCAAAAATAGCAAGTTTTGGGACCTAGTCATTTCGCAACTTGTCTATCTTCACTTAAACTTTTGGGATACATGTTCCAAAGTACTTGGCTGATATTTTGGTGGATTTAGGAAGCTCAAAGGGTCTACTAATCAACTCTGAAGTCTCAGTTGGCTGGTGTGAAGCTGGTTGTAGCAGCACCTACTCATCTTTGGATTGCATCCACCATCTCTCTTCACAAGCCATACCATACTTTTGCAGCATATTCAAGGCATATTGCCTTTGCGACATCCATATACCTGTTTCTGTATGTATGAACTCAATAACCAAGAAGTAGCACAAGACACTAAGATCTTTCATCTCAAATTCGTGCATAAGAAGTTGCTTTACCTCTTTAATGCTTTCTTCATTATCACCACCTACAATCAATTCATCAACATAAATAGCCACAATTGTGATGCCATCATCACCCTTCCGTGCATATAGTGAATGATCTGCATCACACATAGAAAACCCAATGTTGGTTAAGTAATCAGCAATCTTTGCATGCCATGCACAAGGAGCTTGCTTCAGCCCATACAAAGCCTTTTGCAACCTACAAACATATTCTGGATGCGTTGAATCTTCATATCCTTGTGCTTGGTCCATGTATACTTCTTCGTGTAACTCACCATGTAGAAAAGCATTCTTCACATCCATCTGATGCAAAGTCCACCCTTTTGCTCTAGCTAATGCAACAAGTGTTCTAACAATAGACATCTTAGATACATGGTCGAATGTTTCCTCATAATCAATGCCATATGCTTGTGCATATCCTTTTGCTACCAAACGTGTTTTATACCTACTTATGCTACCATCAGCATTGTGTTTTACCTTGTAAACCCACTTGCAGCCTATGCATTTCTTTCCTTGTGGCAATGGAACCAGCTTCCATGTATAATTTCCATAAAGTGAAGCCATCTCCTCATCCATAGTTTTTTTCCAATCTGCATTTCCAATTACACCTTCAAAACAAGAAGGTTCAGCATCTTGTATTACCTTTGTCATGTAGACACAATGATGAGCCATGTAACTATCATCTGTCAATCGTTGCACTAAATTCATCAAGACTCTTCTTTGAACCGCTTGAATCTCCATCAACGTCTTCAAAACGTGCACATGTTTTATGACCAGCAAAAAGCTTTTCTTTTCCTTTCTTGGATGTATTTGATGAATTTGTTGGACTGAAATTTCCATGGAATCTTCCACTCCATGGAATTGAGTTGGAACTATTGCTTGGTGACGCATCCGGTCCACTCAAGACTTGTGATTCTGCACTTGATTTTTCAGCATTTTCTTTATCATTTGGTTCAAGATTCAGTCCTTCTTTGGCATCTGCATAGAAGCTTGACATTCAATCAAATAACATATCCTTGCTCATCTTCACCTATCGTGTGAGTGGGTTATAACATTTATATCCCTTTTGCTCAAGGGAGTATCCAATGAAGATACATTTTTCTGCTTTTGGATCAAGCTTCATCCTCAGCTCATCCAAAACATGTACATATGCAATACAACAAAAAACTTTCATATGTGATAAGTTTGGCTTTTTATATGTCTTGAGGTGTAACTTGATGTACAACACCAGTTGGAGTTTTGTTCATAATGTATACAACCCTATGCACAACTTCTGCCCAATAACAATGAGGCATATTCTTCTCAACCATCAAGGCTCTTGCTATTTTTGCAATATGTCTATTTTTGTGTTCAGCAACACCATTTTGTTGTGGTGTGTACCTGCATGAAAACTGATGTCGAATTCCATGACTTTTAAGAAAGTTGTTGAAATCAATTGACATGTATTCACCTCCTCCATGAGACCTTAATGTTTGAATATACTTCCCTATCTGCTTTTCCACCATAGCTTTAAAATTCTCGAAGTGAGTAAACACCTCCTCTTCTCTTTCATGAAATATACCTACACTTCTCATGTATGTTCATCAATGAAAGTAACATAAAACCTGCAACCGCCCATAGATGTGGTCTTTGCAGGACCCCAAACATCTGTATGTACTATTTCTAGCACATTCTCACTAACATGCTTATCATGCAGAAATGATGATCTTGACTGTTTACCAAATTGACATGTTTCACCTACCTTTTGCATCTCTCGAATCTTGAAATTTGGTAGTCCATGGACAATCTCCTTTGACTGCATCAATTTCAGCCTTTGGAAGTTTGCATGTCCAATCCATTCGTGCCACATCTCTATATCAACAATAACTCCTGCACCTTTTGCAAACATGGTTGCATTCATTTCAGGAAGTTTCACATTTAAGATGAACATCCTACTGACTTTGTTTCCTTTGGCAATCAATCTTCCATCCCATTTGTATTCTTCTACATATAACCCATCAACATTGAACCTCACTTATAATCCCTAGTCAACCATTTCTCCAACAGAAACCAGATTCTTTGCTATATTTGGAACATGCACCACATCAACAAGATGTTTTATCTTCCCGTCCTCCATGGACAATGCTATGATTCTTGTATGCTCGATAGGGTTTGATGTGTTATCACCTATTTCAACATATCCAGGAACTGGCAATCGTTGCAAAGTACTAAACCATTCTGCATGACTAGTCATGTGATTTGAAGCACATGAATCAACATACCAGACATTATCACTCGATTTTGAAACAGGAACAAACATTGTATTCATCATGTGATGTTGAACCATGAACAGCTTCTCAGAATCATCTGCACTCGTGGATGCATAGTTGTTTTGCTTCCTTCTCTTATTTTGATTCTTCAACGTGCAATCATATTCAAAGTGACCAAGTGTTGGTGGATTCTTGTGCAAAAAGGGATATGAGTGTTTGAAGGAGAAAAGGGAAAGATAAGAAGAAATACACAACACTCGCAGACTCTATTGATTGATTATAAGAAGACAAATACAATGGTGTTGCACAATACAATCCAATTCTTTATATGCAAAATCCCATAGAGTGCACAATCACAAAGTACCAAATACCCAAGGTTCTTGTTGCTGCCAGCCTTCTCTGAACCAGACCTCTACCTTCTCGAAGCCATCAGCATTGTGTTTTACCTTGTAAACCCACTTGCAGCCTATGGATTTCTTTCCTTGTGGCAATGCAACCAGCTTCCATGTATAATTTCCATAAAGTGCAGCCATCTCCTCATCCATAGCTTTTTCCCAATCTACATTTCCAATTGCATCTTCAAAAGAAGAAGGTTCAGCATCTTGTATTACCTTTGTCATGTAGACACAATGATGAGCCATGTAACTATCATGTCAATTGTTGCACTAAATTCCGCATATTCCTAGATCTTCGTGGTCCTAGGTCACTTCTCCTTGTATCATGTGCATGTGCCTTTCTTACTCCTAGAGTCCTCATAGAGGGCAATCCAAGTTCCTCATCAAGAATCTTCTCTGAACCGCTTGAATCTCCATCAACGTCTTCAAAACCTGCACAGGTTTTATGACGAGCACAAAGCTTTTTTTTACCTTTCTTGGATGTATTTGATGAATTTGTTGTGAAGAGGTGGACAGGTATGTGCTTGAAGATGAAGAGGTGATACAAAATCCTTGATCTACACCAGCCAAATGAACTCCAGGAGTATGTGGTAGAACCTTTTAGCTTGCCAATGGATGTATTAGACACCCTATGTACCTTGGAAGATCACTCTCAAAAAGATAGATCAAAATAGATAAGTTGGAGTTAGCTCAGAGGTGAAAAACTTGCTATTTTGGTTCATACACCTGTCCAGTGTTTTGCATAGTTCTCTGAGCACAGCGGCAATTAGCTTAATTCCTCTTGGGGAAGTCTAGATAACTTAAAGAGCTAACTTTCAAGTGTAATCCTATCAAAATAATGAACCACACACTGAGAATGAGTTTTAACAAATGATGACATCATCCCGATTTTCATGGGCTGCTACAGTTTGAGACCAGTGAGCAGAAAAATGAAGATAACTCACATTTAAGAAACCAATGATTATGACAATGTGTATGCTTATACTAGACAGTATGCTGAATCCAACAAGCTTTAAATCATTGAATTTGGGGAAGTACACACTGAGAAACAACTCTGACAAAATGAGTAAAAAAGTCGGGTACCTGACAGAGAAGTGAAAATGACAGACAGGGTTGACTTCAACTAAACATACGTGAAGATTGAAATAGCCAAATGAAATGAAATTTTGTGAGCATATATAAGACTTATAGAGCTAACTTTACCAAGTTAAAGCACTGAAAATGATGCACCAAGCTCAGAGAAACAATCTCTGCAATCTGACTTATCTTGAAGTCTTCTCTCATCTGATCTTTGATCTTCTTCATACCATCTGCATCATTTCCTGTCAATATAATATCATCTACATATACACATAAGTAGATGACCTCAGAATTACTCTTTTTGATAAAGAGTGAAGGATCTACCTTGCTTGGTTGAAAGTCTTTGTCCTGCAAGAATGAAACAAGCTTGAAATTCCAAGCTCTTGGGGCTTGCTTGAGACCATACAATGCTTTGTTAAGTTTACACACATAATCAGGATAAACTTGATTCTCAAAACTAGGTGGTTGTGCCATATATACCTCTTCTGTTATCCAACCATTCAAGAATGCATTCTTTACATCTAGTTGAAGTATCTTCCAATTCATGGAAGAGGCAATACTAAGCAAAGCCCTAATAGTAGGCATCTTTGCCACAGGAGAGAAGGTCTCCTTATAATCAATTCCCTGAGTTTGTGCAAAGCCTTTTGCTACAAGCCTTGCCTTATACCTATTAATGAAACCATCAGAATTCTTCTTGAGTTTATAGACCCATCTTGAGCCTATTACCTTCATGGATGAAGTCTTGGGCACCAAATCCCAAGTGTTGTTTTCCTCAAGTGCTTCAATCTCTTCCTTCATTGCATGCTTCCATTCTGTTTTTGTTTTGGCCTCTTCAAATGATGATGGCTCCTCTTGGTTTATGTCCTGCGCTATGTAGATAGAATGTTTAGTTACTAATGAGGTGTCAAACCCATACCTTTCTGGTTTTTTCTTTTCCCTCATAGATCTTCTTAGGCCATGATGTGGTGATTCTGCCTCATGTCCAAGTTCCTGCAATTTTGCTTTACCTTTAGACTTCCATGCTTTGATCTTTTCCATCTGAGATACTTCATCAACCTCCGAGGTGTCTTGTTCTTCAATCTTTGGTTGTTCTATACCAAGCTTTGGAAAATCTTCTTCAAGATCATATGGTAAATTGACCTTCCTGCATGAATCTTCATACCATGAATTGTTCTCATCAAAAACTACATCTCTGCTTACCAAGAATCCTTTGTTGGTAGGGTTGTATAACCTGTAGCCCTTTTGATTGTTGTCATATCCAATAAATACACACCTTTCTGCCTTTGGATCCATCTTGCCTCTAACTTGTGAAGGAACATGAGCAAAAGCAATACATCCAAAAATTTTACAATGATCTAAGCTTGGTCTTCTTCCATTCCAAGCCTCATATGGAGTCATCCCATCAAGAGATTTTGAAGGCAACCTGTTAATCAAGTAAGTGGCTGTAGATACAGCCTCAACCCATAGATAATTAGGTAAATGCTTTTCATTTAACATGGACCGTGCAGCTTCAACAATTGTCCTATTTCTCCTTTCTGCCACTCCATTTTGCGCAGGACTGTACCTTGTAGTTACCTCTCTTTTGATTCCTCTTTCTTGAAGAAAAGAATCAAACTCAAGGAAGAAGTATTCTCCCCCTCCATCTGACCTTAGCCTTTTTAGTGATTTACCTGTTTGATTCTCCACAAGAGCTAAATATCTTTTGAAACATGAAAAAACTTCATCTTTGTGTTTCATAAAGAATAGGGTAGTCCATCTGCTGCAATCATCAATAAAGGAGACATAATACCTTGATCTAGATATTGAAGCTTCCTTGCTAGGTCCCCATACATCTGTATGAACCAACTCCAAGAGATCTCCATGCATATAACCTTTCTTCATGAATGGTAACCTGTGAGACTTTCCGAATTGACATGCACTACACTTATAAATCATATGTTGTTTTGACAAATTAGGGAGTCCAAGTACACTTTGGTCCCTGCAAAAATGTTTCTAGTGTCTTGTAATTCATATGTGAACAATCTACCTGTCTTTTCACCTTTTGCAATTCTTCTGAATCCTTGACTTGGATCTTCAACAAATGCTCCTGCTTTTGTGAACCTAACTTGCAACCCTTTCTCTACTATCTGCCCAACACTTATCAAATTCTTTGTAATGGTAGGGACATAGAGTACCTTACTGAGTAGTTTCCATCAGGTGCTTTGACATTGCCTATTTTCTCCACAAGATGTCTTTGTTGACCTAAGTATCAACCTAGGGACTTGCGGAGAAAGAGACTATACCTCAATCCCCTCACAAGTGCATATAGTGGGGATACACGCTTTTAATTATCAATCCAAAGAGTATACAAACCTAGCCGAGTGTGTAAGGACATGCAATCATGTAATGATCAATGCAAATGAACTACTCAAAGAATGTAAATGAGGCAAAGACTTATCCAAACAAGCTCCAATTGTTGGTCAAGGCGAAACGATACTTGGTGCAGCAGCCGTCAGTATTTTGGGCTTTTCTCCCAGTTCCGAACTCCAAATATAGCAAATAGCATATGCGTTTCGAAGCTCTCGAGAAGACGCATCCAATGGCAGTGGTTTCACTCAATTCCGACACTCCTACTTCAAGGTATGAGCGAAATACTGAGTCGCGGGAATACTTTCCTACACTTCAGCACTTCCTACACTTCGCACACACCTTACCTACAGCAAAGAAACACTTTCATGGATAGACAACACTCACAAGCACTCTTTTCAAGCAATACACATGCATACAAGCTCACGAAGAAGAAGATACGGAGTGAAGAAGACACAAATTCGAATTTCTGTGCTCTCTATTCTCACAATGGCAAAAAGTTCTTTACAAAGAGTCACATTTGACTTATATACTAGTGCCCTAAAAATGGTCCTTTCACACAAGAGACCGGCACTTTATTCACTAAAAGACTAATTTCCTACTATTTTACATGGGTAAATCTCTAATCTTCTGTGGGGATGCATCTAGAGGACTCCTATAGAGCATTTACAACGGAAAATATGTTACAAGAATGATTATGATACAAAAATATGAAGTCCAAATCGGAAAAATTTTAGGGCCGTCTTTTTCTCTGCTTTGTGCGCTCTTTAGCTCTGCAACACTCTCCCCCTCTTTGTCTCTGTCGTCCCTTGACAGACTTTGCTTCCCGCACGCATCCAATGGTCAGTGTTATCTGTAATTAAACAGACATGCAGATTTGATGGCCTTCTTGATTCAAGCTCTACTACTCGAGAGCCTGTTGCACTGTCTTGCCTGTTGACTTGGGTTGCCACGCACGCCACCAGTGACTAGGAATGTGCTGTTCTTAGTCACCCTCTTAAACTTTTCAGCCTCTACCCCTTTATAACTTTTGGTCCTCTGATTTGTCCTGGTTGCACACATCTGACCCTGTTGTATTGCTTTGAGGCTGTTTGCTTCTTTCCACCGTGCATGACCTGGATGCTTGCCTTTTTGCCTGATGCGTGCCCCTACGGGGCTCTGTGCAGAGATGGGTAATGTGCCCCTGCGGGGCTTCTTGCAGAGATATGTCTTTAGATCTTGCTCTTTAGTGAAGCTATTTCTTTCGTTGTCTTCTTCTTTTCTTCTTCTTACTCGATTCTCCCTCAACACTTATGCCCCCCTCCTGGACTCTGTCGTCCCCGACAGGCTTTGATAAGCGACGGGCATATGTTTGATAAACTCTTTGCTCTGTATCATTTAGCTGATTTGCTTCACGTATCATGAGTTGTTTCCATTGTTCTGCCTTCACACCGTCATTGGGTGGCTGTCTGTGATCTGCGAAGAAGCTGAGTTCATATGCCAC
The DNA here is from genome assembly GCA_020310875.1 of Ceratopteris richardii. NCBI lineage: Eukaryota > Viridiplantae > Streptophyta > Polypodiopsida > Polypodiales > Pteridaceae > Ceratopteris > Ceratopteris richardii. The sequence continues at coordinate 108,729,101 of CM035434.1, forward strand.
TAATCTGGCATTTAAATTAGATGACATCTTCAAAAAAATCTCTGAATCTATCTCAAAAAATCCTGTAAAGAAAGCTTCTTCGAAGGTTTGCATATATACAATTGGCAAGAACATAATTCTAGAATAATACGCCATTATAGTTGGGCGGCTAGGCATAACCGAGAGATCAAAAATGAGGATCTCCGTGCCCTGATTAATACCGATGAAGTTCAAAAAGGTGTAGGCCGCGTGCTTGAATACTTTCAAAACTGTGAGGATCATGCTAAGTATTTTGTTTGTCATTTTTATAGCTAAATCAGGTACTCTCGTGTAATTCTGTAGCCAAAATTCTATGGTTTTGACCATATAATCCTCCGTTGGCAAATAGTTATGTGGCGGGCTCGGAAGCATAGGATAATTGAGCCACTGCTTATTGATAGGGCCGCTTCTTTGCAAATCCAAAAATTCCCTGGTATCCCTTCTGCGTGGTAGTGGACAAAATGAAGGGTTTACCTGGAATGCATATGGTGCTGCTTGCCAATGCACTCGTAGTGTGGGATGTTTCTCCAAAAATTTTCGTCGCCACACTGGTTGCGCAGCTTCAAACTCTGTTTGCGTATATTTGAATGTGTCATGTTTGAAATTTAGCTGCTCATCTGGACTCTTCCTTGTAATCTTTATTATATAGCGTCTTGTCTTTTCTTTCAAGAGTCCATAGGGAATATTGAAGGGCTTCATGATTTTGTCCAGGTCTTTGCCTTTGATCTTGGCCTCTTTCATGACTTTTACCACTTCATTTTCAAAATTTTCTGTTAATCGGGACACCACTAGTGCCCGTTCCTTCTGACTTATTTCTGCAGTATATGGCATAGGATGGTCATCATGTATATCTGCCACCTGCTCACGTATTGGAGAATTATAGATCGGGTGAGATAGAGGACTTACCTCTACCTCGTCAGTAGGATTGTCCTTTTCTGGCACTACTGGTGTCCCGATCGGTGCTTTCTCTTTTATTTGAGTCTTCAGCTGTTCTATGCATTCATCTTTCTCTTTTACCTTTTGCATGGCTTCTCTGAGTGTTTCTTTGGTGGCCAGCAATTCTTTACCTATGTCAGCTACATGATCCATGTTTTCACTATAGCTTTGGACCAGTTTGGCATTCACCTTTTGTAATTGATGCTTCAGTTCACTGGTTTCATTGGCATATCTGCTTTTCCATTCCTCTATCTAGGTTTGTTCTTGCTTTAGCAGCTCTTCATATTTTAAGATCTGATCCCGTAATTCTTGGTCTGTGGTTTCTGTGGATTCCTGTGGCATGATTGGTTGATCATATAATAAAGATTTCATCAATTCTTTATTTCTGTTGCGGAGGCTGTCGTTCTCTTCCATATACAGCTTGAGTTGTTGCTCTAATAGCATGCTTCTCATTTTCATTTTCTCTTTTTCAGCCTCGCTCGCATCGTGTAATCTTTGCAACTCGGTTAGTTGTGTATGCAGCTGTTGATTCTGAGCAATGGATGCTTCATGTTGTGTCTTGATTGCCAGCATCTCAGTACTTTTGATTGCTAATTCTTTTTGTGCTTCAATCAACTGTGCTGATAGTTGCTCACTCATGAGTTGAAACTGATTCTTTTCTCTTCTTGCTTGATCATAGTCGGCATCTATATCCATCATCTGTTGTTGGGTGTCCATGGCTGTCCGAATCATCTGCTTGACTACCGGTTTCAGTTGAGTGACATCCACATTTAGCCATGTTTTTGGTATACTCGGTTCTTCTCCGGTATTGACATCTTTTCCCTGTGCAATATGTAATGTAGTGTCATGGGTCTGCCTAATCTGAAGCTGGATCCTTGGCTCAGCCCCCATGTTTGCTTTATCTTCTTGAGGTGTATCATCGAGCACCTCGATCACAGTCTGTTCTTGGTTTTGTAGCCCCTCCGTTTCCTTACCTACCGGAGTTTGTTCTTCCTCTTTTATAGGTGGTTTTACATGTGCAACACTGGTTGTATCTTCTTTGATGCTTATCTTTGTAGTGTCATTTAATTGAATGACATGCTCCTGTTCCATAGATCCTTCGACTCTCTTTTTCTTTTCTTCCTGATTTTGTGGTGTCACTTCCACTTGATCAATCTCATTCCATTCATCCTCTTGTGTTTCTATCCGTATATCAGTATCCAATGTATCTTTTTCAGGGCTGGAATCCGTATTTGTACTGGAATCCTCGATTCCTAGTTCTTTGTATCTTCCCGCTTGTTTTGGTGTCTTCTCTGGACTTCGTTTTTGTTTCTCTTGACTAGCTTGTCTATAATGATGACCCTGAATATTTAAGTTTACCTGCCCTTGCATATACTGATGTGTCTCTTCGAGGGCAGCGGACAGATCTCTCTTTGTAATCGGCACTCGTGCCGTCGTGATTTTCGGTAAGAGATGCGTTCTCTTTGATTGTGGTGTAGCTTGTGCTTCCTCTTCCCGTAAACGCTTCGTACCTCTCATGGGTTTTTGTATGCTGGTTCCAGCTTCTTCAACCATAGCTACTGATTTCTTCTTCTTAGGGACCGTAGCTGATTTTGCGTATCTTGCTAGCCCTTCCGAGGTTGGCATCTCTCTCAAACAGTTCTTCATTTCTAAAGCTTCATAAATCAGTAATGTAAGAGCTGAACTACCATTCAAAAACTTCTTTTGTCCCCACTTCTTCTGGGCTTCAAATAACCTTTCTTGGCCATACCCTGTTAAATTGATTTTGTTTTTAATTTGCCTCATGGCATGTGATAATAGTTGGACTACTATCTTCTATGGAGCTGTATACCTGTGCATGCTGGGAAAGCAAAAATGTTGATGTACCAATCGTACAGCATCTTCTATGTCGATTCTGTTTATCTCCAAGAATGATCTCTTCTTGGGATCATGGCATTCGTCTTTGACACTCGTAATTCCTGTTTGATTCCATCCAAAGGCTTTATTGATTAACTCGTGTGTGAATTGGATGGTCTTCCATGTCCCTACTTTATCCAATACTCGGGCTTCTGGGACTGATATTTTTGTTGCGGCCGGCTGCATGGTATTCATCACCTGTGCACATCTTTGAAAGCCTGGAATATATATAGGCAATTTAAGAAATGCCTCTATGCCCGCTTGTGTCCATACATCCTCAATATGAGGTAGTCCTTGTATTATTGTTTTGAAATCTTGTGACATAATTGGAAAGTAATGATCTGTGTCCATAATTTTGATTGTCGCCATGAAGATGAGATCTGCCACTGGTTGATCATCCCGGAACCAGTGACCTCTTGCTTTTGTTACTGATTCTAATGGAAGAAGTTGCACCTCTTCCTGCTGCGTAGATTCGGAATCAGTTGATGCCATCTGCACTCAATGTAGAGCATGAATTAATTGCCATATATTATCATAAATCCTCCTTTATTGGTTTGTCATAAGCTCAATATTGCTCCGAGTGAATGGTGTAGTCCCTTTCCCGTGTGTGTGAGAAAGGTAATACCTGGATTTTTCTCATTTTTGTGTATTTTTATATTTTTTGCTGAAAAGGAAAACAGAAATGTTAGTTCATAGCCGAAGCGGTTATTAAATTTTTTGGAGTATTTTTCTTAGTATATGTACAAGTGCTCTCCTATTTCCCAAGAGGAAAATGTGCTTGACTATCCTGAAATAGAAGAAGGATGTGCCGAATGCTTGGCCTTGTAATGTGGCCTTATCATGCATACTTTGGTTCTCGAAAGCTCGTTATGTGTGCAATTGGAATTGGTTGGCGTATGCATGCCAGTTGTTTTGTCTTTAGTTATCCAAATTTGCTTCATTGTGCTGGGCTTCGTTGTATGTTGCCCACTTCCACTGAAAGTGGCTCCTTTCTTCTTGTTGTCGGTCTGTTTTATCTGATTTGTGAATCTCGGAATGGCTCGGGTTGCTCTTGCAGACTCCTTCTTTCTCCAGTAACTCTTTTGTTGTGGCTGTTCTCCCTGTGGATCACCTTGGTTCTTCTTGTTTTGGGGATCATCCCTTCGGCTTGGTTTCTTTGTAGTGCATGACTTAGGAATCCATATTTGCGAACGATCCTGTTGAGCGGCTACGACTTTCTTTGGAATCCATATTGTAGTAACTTGTCGATGATTTCGTCGTTCAAACTAAGTTGGTTTTTTCTTTGATCGTTTGTTCTGATGTCTGTTGTGCTTCTGTCGTCGAAGATATTCCTCCACTTGATCTTTCTTTATCCACGCTTGATTAGAGTATGGAATAGGGTATATTTTAATGGGTACAGATTTTGGATTACTCAGAGGACTAGTCTCCCTTATGCATGGTGCTTCGGTGAGGTTGGGTTCAGATTGATTGACACTCTCATGACGTGCTAGACTAGAACATGGTGTGTAAACAGAATTCAATGTGTCCGCACATACACTACTCGATGAAGGTGTTTCTATAGTGCTGGTAATCATGCATTCAGGACTTTGTTCATTAGAGTGAACTGTTTGCTCCATGCTCACAGATGTGAGTGGTCGTTCATCTAGCAGGCTGAATACTTTGCGATGTCCTATCCTGGCTGAGATATATCCTGACGCCAATTGAATGGTCACCTCGTATTCGTAAATCCAGTCTTGACCTAACACTACCTCTTCAAGTAAATCTTGGTCATGACACACTAGCAGCTTTTGTTCCATAGTATTGTTACCAAGATGCAATGATAAGGTGATCTCACCTATGCATTGAGTAATTGTTCCTCCTATTCCTATCAACTGGGCCATCGATGGGCGTACTGTCTCCTGGAGTTTTTGGGTCAACGAAAACTTGATGCAGCTCACAGCTGCTCCTGTATCAATGAGAGCATTCACCAAGTGGTACTCCGTTTTTCCTGCTCCCAAATTTAAATATGGTTGTGTTCTTTGCAATCCTAGGTTTTGGGTGGCTCTAAAATTAGCCATTGGGATGAGTTCTTCTCCCAGACGATATCTCTCATCTCGCTCCCTCATCCATTCTTTCCGTTTCTTTATTCTTTCCAATGCTTCCTGTCTCGCTTCCTCTCGTATTCTCTCTTCTTCTTTTTTTCTATTTTGGGCAACTACCAATCGCTCTAGCATTTGATCAGTCAAGGGCTCCATGAATCGTCTTACCCTGCATCCACTAATGTAGTTAGGAAGAATGTCTCCGTCTAGTGTGGCGAGATTGACTGCACCACTAGTAGAGATTCGATTTATGATCAAGGGTCCATATCCGCGTTTTTGTAGCTTCTTTGCATGTTGTTTTAGGGTGTAAACTAGAACTAAGTCGCCCTCTTTAAGTCCCTTGTCTTTTATATGTGCATCATAATATGCCTTCTGTCTCCTTTTAGCAGCATAAATGCCTGCTACAGCTTGCAATCTAGTCTCGTGTAACTTCTCAATTTGATCTAGTTGTTGGGACAATTCATGACCGTTCCACTCATATTGCTGGGCCACTTTCAATGTAGGCACTAAGAAGTCAATTGGCAAAATTGCATTTTGTCCATACACTAAATTGAAAGGTGTGGTTCCAATGGCCGTTTTATATGCAACTCGGAATGCCCAAATTGCATGATGCAATTGTTTGTCCCAATCAGATCTTCCATTATTGACAAGCTTAGTCAGCACCGTGCATAGTACTTTGTTAGAGCTCTCAGCCTGTCCATTGGCTTGGGGATGGTATGGTGCTGATTTTTTATGAATCACCAAGAACTCGTTCATTAATGACTCAATCACTTCATTGAGGAAGTGCGTTCCTCGATCGCTAACAATCTCAATGGGCAAGCCAAAGCGGGTGAAGATATGCTCAAAGAGAAATTTTGCGGTAGTTTGAGCATCATTCTTCCTAGTGGCTTTTGCTTCTACCCATTTAGTTAAGTAGTCCGTGGCTACTATGATGTATTCCGCATGTGATCCTTTGGCAGGTGGATTGATAGGTCCAATGAAATCTATTCCCCATTTCGTAAAGGCTCTCGCGCATATCATTGGTCTTAATGGCATGTCGTCTCTCCGAATTGGGTACTTGGTTCTCTGACAAGTCTCACAACGTCGTACATACGTTTCAGCATCCATATGTAGAGTTGGCCACCACAAGCCCGCAAAGAGAATCATTTTAACAGTTCTTTCAGCCAAAAAATGACCTCCTACAGCACCTGCATGTGCCATTTCTAATATGGGTAGATATTCTCCTTCATGCACACATAATCTTAGTTGGTTATCCTTCCCTCGTTTGAACAATTGTTTTCCTATGAGAATGTAGTCCTTGCTCATTTCCTCTAATGATCGCTTTCTTGCCAAGCTAGTTTTTAATTCATGTTCTCGAGTTTTTAAGAATTTCACTAATGGTGTACTCCAATTGGGTGCTATGGTCGAAAAAGGTAGAGACATATGATCTTCGGGAACTGTCTCTCGGCATTCTGCACAATTACTTACGTGGTCGTGAACACTCTTGGGCATGTCAGGCCAGTATACTCCTAATCTTTTCAGTTCTCGGATAGTTCCATGAATCCCTTTGTGTGTTCTCCATTTGTTCACATGGGCTTGCTCCATTAGTTGCGTTTGCTCATCCTCATCAACACATCTGAGCAACACTCCGTTGGGTTCCTTGTAGTATACACTTCCTGACACAATGTGTAAATTCCTCAATTGAAGAATTTCTTTTTTGTTATTCCTATTGATTGAGTGTTGAGGCCCATGAGTGAGTATAGGGATCAATTTTTCAACCCACTTTGGACATACTTCCAAGTTAAAAAGGTAAGTATCTGGTAGATCATCGGGCACTCCACTCGGTGGCTCTCCGTGTGTTAGCCTTGAAAGGTGGTCGGCTCTTACATGTGTGTTCCCCTTTTTCACTATTACTTCGAAGTCAAATTCCATTAGCAAGAGAAACCAACGTACTAACCTTCCCGTGTTACAAGGTTTATTGACTAAGTACAACAAAGCTTGATGGTCTATAAAGAATTTGAACTTGTTGGCTAGAAGATAATGTCTGAACTTTTTGACTGCGTATACCATCCCTAAGCCTTCTCGTTCCGTAGTGGTATAATTTCTTTCGGCTTGATTCAGTTGTCTACTCGCATAAGCAATTGGATGATCAAGCTTGCCTTCATCAGCCGGCTGGGCTAAGATGCATCCAATGGCATAGTTGGAAGCATCAACATGAATGTGAAAAGGCTTGTTCCAATTGGGTGATTTCAGAATTGGGGCAGTACTAAGTCTCTTTTTCAACTCTGCGAATGCCTTTTCGCATTCTTCTGTCCAAGTAAATTGAGTCAAGAGACTATACAAGGGTCTTGCTATTATGGCATACATGTGAATGAACCTACGGTAGTATCCACAATGTCCCATAAAAGCTTGCACTTCCTTCGCGTTCTTGGGTCTTGGTAAGTCTAAGATGACTTTAATTTTGTCTTCATCTGTTGAGATCCCGTTCTTAGAGACAATATGTCCTAAGATTTTTCCTTGTCGAACCATGAAGACACATTTTTCAGGATTGAGACATACTCGATATTGTCGGCATTTGGCAAAAATCTTTCCTAGTTCAGGGATGTGCTCTGATCGTATGGCTGAATATGTACAAAGATCATCCACGTAAACCTCCATACTTTTTCTTAAAAATTCCTTGAACACATGACACATCAATCTTTGGAAGGTAGCTGGGGCATTCGTTAAACCAAAAGGCATGACTCTAAAGGCGTATACTCCCCATTCAGTAGCGAATGCTGTCTTATGTTGGTCCTCAGGAGCAATGGCCACCTGATTATACCCTGAAAAGCCATCCAGAAAACTATAAACTTCCTTCCCTGCTACCCTTTCCAAGAGATGATCCGTAATTGGTAAGGGATAACTATCCCTTATGGTTGCGGCATTCACTTTCTTCAAATTGATGCACACTCTTAATTTTCCATTCTTTTTTGGTACAACCACCAAGGGTGACACCCATTCCGTGTGCTCAATTTCATAGATGAATCCAACATCTAGCAACTTGTCTATTTCTTCCTTTATTTTGGCTGAATACACATCATTGTAAGTGTATGGTCTTTGTTTCGAAGGTTTGGCTTCGGATTTCATGGGGATTCTATGCGCACATATAGATGGATCTACTCCCTTCAAGTCCTTATAGGTCCAAGCAAAGACATCCCGATATTCTCTTATGAGTCGAATTAACTCTTGTTCTTCTTCTGATGAGACATCCTGTCCTATGAAGGTGCATCATTCCTCTCCTCCTTCTATAGTTACAACTATTTTTTTAGTTTGTTCCTTATTATCATATGCTATTCCGGGCTGTGCTTCTCTTTTCGGCATTTGAATAGCAATTTTCCTCTCCTCCACTTCATATTTTTTAAAATGAGCTGGTACCTCAAATTGGTCTTGGGGTTTGTTTTCTTCATCTTCTGATTCCCTTTCAACTTCTAATTCCCCTTTTTGTGTGAGTTCCTTGTGTTTTCCATTGGCGGTGATATTTATGTTGGTGGTACTATTCCCTAGATCCATGGGTTCAGGCTCCATTTCGATGCTCTCGTAGTCCTCCTTCCAGTCTTTCTCGATCACTTCTCCTTCTTCTGCCTCCTGAAGGACTACCATATACAGGCTAACATCATAACCCTCCTCATCGATACATTCATTCATGGTCACTACTTCTTCGTTTACACAGACATCGAGGGTAGCTAAGATTTCCATCCAGCCGTGAGGTTCGAATTCTTCATCCGGAAATACTTGTGGCATATAAGATGGATCTTGTACAGACCTCACTATTTCTTGTTTCTGCTGCCAACTTTTTCTTCTCTCCTCTTCCTTCTTTGCAGCTTGACATATCCACAGATGAGTGTCCTCGTTCATCCAGGACTGATCACTAGAACCTGCACTATGAACCGATTGATCGTCTTCCCCTTTATGGATTTGATTCCATTGTAGAGGTGGAACATCTTGATACGCGTACGTATGTAGGTTTATCCTAGTGGTGGTTCCTGCGTGTTGTAGGTATATCGCGTCTTTTCCCCAATCTTGTATGACCTTTAGCTGTCTCATGAAAGGCCTTCCCAGGATCATTTCATAATTGCTTGGCCTTTCGAAGTGACATATTGCTAAAGTGTGTTCGAATTCCACTCCACACGTAGTGAAGACTACTCGTTCCAACAATCCTAAGGGTCTTTCCGTATGTCCATCTGCCATTTGTATTTTCATGCGTGTTGGTCTTAATGCTGGTTTTCCCCATTTCTCCCAAATTTCTTTGGTAGCAATGCCTACACCAGCTCCTGAATCCAGTATGGCTTTGGTAGTGTAATCCCTATAGGTGATTGGAAGGAAGGTATTTCCTTCATCTCCTTCACTAAAGTCTCCTACCTTATCCACTGGAATCCTCACTGTGTTTACTTCATCTGCTGTCTCTTTCTTTTCCTCCTTGACTTCCCATTGATTGATCAATTTCTCTTTTAAATGTGGTTTTACCTTTAACAGTTCTTCAAATGTTAGGGTACATGGGATTTTTACCTCTCTAAGACGTTGTATGATCTTAGATGTTTGAACTGACGGATTCGTTTCTCGTTTCCTCATTGAGGGAATGCGATACAATTCTGAATTGTGCTCGTACTCCCCGGTGTAGTTGGGCAGTTCCCTTACATCTTCCTCTCCTTGGTCACTTGCATCCATTGGAAAAATTTCTTCTGAATTTAGTTCAGGTATTGAACCCTCTATTTCATTTTCTGCTTCTAATTCTTCAAAGGGCGGTTCGATTCCTTCCACTTTCTTCCATTTGTCCTCTTGAACTCGTGCCCATAGATCCTTAGTCCATTCTCCTTCCACTTCGGGAACTATGGATCCTTCCTTTCTCTCAACACCACATTCGTCATCCTGTGGTCTACTTACTTCAGGCTTTTCATGAGTGTTTACACACTCTTGGAATTCTCCTTCAGAAATTCGGGTATTGGGTAAAGGCGATGCGGGTTTTTCTAAGGTTTCTTGTGCAACTTCTATCAGTTTCTTGCAGATTTCTAGTCTTTCTTTTTCTAGGTCACCTCTAGGATATTCTCTCTCATGTTGCTCTATGGTAGGTCCTGCTCTTATTCTTGTCTTGTATGCCTGAATCCACATGGCTAATTCTTCAGGCATAGGATCTGCTAGGACTGATCCTCTTTTTTGTATTGTTCATTTTTAATTTCTTCTTTCTTTCTCTGCTCCTCTTTTGAATTTTGTTCGTTCTCCTCCTTTTCCTTCTTCTGTAATAACTTCTTTTCTTTTAGCCTCTCTCTTCGGTGCTTCCATTTCTGGGACCTTTTACTTGCAATACTTTTCTCCGGCTCTTCTGAATCTTCAACTCTGTGAGGGATGGGTGCGTCCCTCTCCTTGTCACTTTGATTGTTCTCATCCGTTTTATCAGGGGTCTCTTTGGCTTTGGCTCTCGTTATTGCTTTCAATGGTACCGTGTACTCTTTATCACTCCCTGATGATTCAATTACCTCTATTACGTTGATTTGTACATTAGATGTAACCTTGTTGGGATTTTTGGGGCAGTCTCTGAAAAGATGTTCCTTACCACAATCATTACAGTAGCCTTCCCAGACTCGTTGTGGTGGTGGGGGGTTTGGCAATGTGCATTCCCTGATATAATGATCACCTCCACACCTGTAACATGGTCCTCTGGGTACAGGCGGTCTGTTCATGGGTCGGGGTGGTATGGTTGCCCTAGGCGCTGTATACATTAATGACACATAGTCCTGCTCATAACTGTATGAACTATCTGGTGCTTCCATGCCATAGGCATATGGTTCATACAATTGTCTATATTCCGTCATTGAGCCTTCATAATTAGAGTATGTTCCTTGACTAGGATCATAAAATGAGTCATATGGTTCATTACTAGTCAAAGGTGTGGCTGGCACTATAGCTCTCTCTAGGTTCTCTTCAGGTTGGGCAATCTTGACTGGGACAACGTTCTGAGGATGGGGCGGTTGTTGTCCTAGTACTAGCTGTGGTTGTGTGTATCCCTGATAAGCATATGGTTGCGGTGCTGGGGCCTGTGGCTGATAAGAGGGATACCTAAAAGCTTCACCTCCCTGATGATTCTGAGGGTATCCGTACGGTCTCACGTATTGCTGTGCGGGTCTAGCTTGCCTATTGTAGGGACAATTTTCTGTGCTATGATTTGTGTATTTTTGTTCCACGCTGCAATACTGTAGAGGTCCTGGGACATGGGTCTATTATAACCATAAGCTGGTGGTGGGACTACTCCCCTAGTACACAAGTGAGAAGGATGATCACCTCCGCACTGCATACATCTTCTAAGCATGGGTACTCTCATTGGATTATTGGGGTAGTTCCTCTGTCCTTGAACATTCAACTTTTTCGCTAACAAGTCGGCTATTTCCTCTACGTTGTTTTTAGATATGGGCGTGTTACTGGTCGAATCTTCGCTCTTCAAGCTTCCTTGAGGCATTTTCAGATCCTCTGCAAGGTTATCTTCTAAATCTATGCATTCCTTCATGCATTCTTGCAAGGTCTGAACCCTTTTCACATACACCAATGATCTTAAAGATCCGTTCAGTAATCCTTCCAAAAATAAAGACACCATTTTATTTTGTGTCGGCCTCTCTTCTACTGGGCATCTGTCTACATATTGCTTGAATCTTCTGGCCGCCAATCTCACTGACTCGGTAGGGACTTGTTTGAAGCTATGGATTAATGATGAAGAATTGTTTTTGATTCCTGATTTAGTAAATTCTTCAATCATTTCTTGATATACTTGCTCCATGTTCTGAAAGGTATTAGGGTCCAATGGCTGAAACCATGCCAATGCTGTGTCTGACAGGGTAAGACCAAAGGACTCATATTGAATCAAAAAGTCTTCTACCTGTTCGGCTCTAATTACTTGTTTAAATTCTGCTATATGGTTGTAAGGTTCACTCGAGCCATCATAGTGATTTCTCATACATTTGGCAACTTGGATTGGCCTTAGTCGTCTTCCTGCTTCGGGTTGTCTAGGCATCACTAGGAAAATAGGTCTTCCTATAGGTATGCCTGGTCCTTTTACTACCGGCGGTCTGACTGGGGCATGAACTCCATGTCTTGGGTCAATAGTTGGTTGAGGTCGGTAGTTAGGGTTATTTGCAGGCATTGCAAATTGCACGGGAGGTCTGACTGGGATTTGAGTTTGTTGGGTCTGTTGAGTTTGTTGGGTCTGTTGTGTTTGTTGAGTTTGTTGTGTCTGGCCCGACTGTTGGTATGAATCATTATGGGGCGTCCCAAGTGGGTTTCTTGAGGTAGTGGCTTGGTCTCTAGGTGGGAACACTGGGATGTTCTGATATTTCAATTCCGCTCTTTCCGCTTCTGTTATGGGCCAATATCTTCTCTGATTTTTATCCAGATAAGTGACAATGGTGGAAAAATCAGGATCTTGCAACTCATAAATAGTGACGGGATTAGGAGCAGCTTCCCAAATTGAGGAATGTGCTCTAAGGAGATGATCCATCCCATTGATCAAATATACATCCATCAAAGTGTCATCTTGGGGAATTAAATCTCCTCTCCATATCCTGGCAACTGTAGATCTTCCTCTAGGCGTGGTTACTTGCTCTTCATTCCCTCCTCCAATTGAGTTTGAAGCGTTATTTTCTTCACCAATTTCATTAATGTTCTCCGGGTGTTCTGTGACAACATACTGGATATCTCGTTTGTCCATGTACAGTCCTCCTGCGTACTTGACTGCAGGTCTAGGCACTATGTAAGCCTCTGAAGCTTTCTTTAACCTGGCCACAGATCTGTTTAGACCATCTAGATAAATGGGGATCTCATTGTGGTTGGTGTTCACATACTCCAAGGAGGTTCTGTACTCTCCCTCAATGATTGACATCATGCCAATCATGGGTACTGTGTTCTGCATGTCCTCTGAAGCCATGGGAATTTCTTCTTCTGACTCACTGGAGGTCTCGGAATAATGTGAACGGTTACTTGGCTCAGCTACACTACCTACGGAAGAAATTACACTTCTTCGGCTTCCTAGGGTTCTTCCGGATCTCAGGTTCATCCACTTTTAAACTCTGATCAGAATTTGATACCCTTGGGCCTTTGGCACTCTTCTCTATAGGTCAAAAATGTCTAGAAGACTTGGGCTGGAAAGAAATGACTGAAGAAGAATTTTCTACAATTCACGATACTTGTCTCCAAAAATACACGATACCCGATCTCTGGGTTCAGACGATACACGATCTCTGACAAATATCGCGATACCTGATAAACGATACCGATCGCTTGAGCGAAACGATACCGATACCTGGAAGAAAACGATACACGATATTTGGTCACAGGCGATACACGATATTCGAAGGAAAACGATACTTGGAATAGACGATACTCGATATGTGAGAAGTCTCGCGATCTTTGATCTAAGCGATCTCTGGGCCAAACGATACTTGGCTGGAAACGATATACGATACTTGGGATCCTACGATACATGATCTCTGAACTGAAACGATCGACGATACGCGATCTTCGGGAAGTATCGCGATCTCTGAGGAGCGATACACGATACTTGTTAGGTATCGCGATCTTTGACCAAACGATACTTCTCAAGTATCGCGACCGGCACGAAACGATACACAATCTACGATACACGATCAACGATCGCTGGGAAAACGATCTCTAACCAGGTATCGCGATCGGTATGAAATGATACACGATCGATGGGAGATATCACGATACTCGACCACAGGAGCAAAACGATACTTGCTAAGTATCGCGATACTCAACCGCGGGAGCAAAACGATACTTGACCCTTAGACAATTTTTGAGAAAGATTTTTTAAGTTTTGTTTTGATTCCCTTGCTTCCCTAGTTCCTCTCTCCTCTCCTCACTCTCTGTATCAATCCACTCACTCTTTTTACCCCCTGTAGATCTCAGACGATACCTGACGCAGATCGTTTTTCTTTCCTAACTTGATTTGCTGAGAAATTTTGATTAAAATGGTGGGCTAGCTCACCTTGGTGGCACCTATGATCTCTTTGTCACTTCCCCTTGCTCTGTGCAACCCCAAATTGCTTGGTTCCTCGCCCACGATCTCTGTCACAGCTCACGCGATACTCGACAGTCTCTCTCACGATACTTGCTCAGAAACACAAGTAACTTGCAAAATGAATTTTTTGGCTTTTATAGTTGGGATTTTCTTGCTTACAAAAAGGAAACTTTTCTGAACAAAACTAAACTCTACCCTAATGGCTTGGTCTACTCTCTAACTATTCCTACTCTACTCCTTCTACTCACTTCCCTAAACTAACAACTCACTACACACACTCCAAGAATGAGAAGTAGCAAGTGCGGCTGAAAATGACTTACCAAAGAAGAGAAGATTTCCACTCCTCCACTTACTTCAATGCAAAAAGCTACTTACCATCACACGAATGCCTCGGTTTGATTCGTCACTCCCCGGCAACGGCGCCAAAAAGTGTGTTGACCTAAGTATCAACCTAGGGACTTGCGGAGAAAGAGACTATACCTCAATCCCCTCACAAGTGCATATAGTGGGGATACACGCTTTTAATTATCAATCCAAAGAGTATACAAACTTAGCCGAGTGTGTAAGGACATGCAATCATGTAATGATCAATGCAAATGAACTACTCAAAGAATGTAAATGAGGCAAAGACTTATCCAAACAAGCTCCAACTGTTGGTCAAGGCGAAACGATACTTGGTGCAGCAGCCGTCAGTATTTTGGGCTTTTCTCCCAGCTCCGAACTCCAAGTATAGCGAATAGCATATGCGTTTCGAAGCTCTCGAGAAGACGCATCCAATGGCAGTGGTTTCACTCAATTCCGACGCTCTTACTTCAAGTTATGAGCGAAATACTGAGTCGCGGGAATACTTTCCTACACTTCAGCACTTCCTACACTTCGCACACACCTTACCTACAGCAAAGAAACACTTTCATGGATAGACAACACTCACAAGCACTCTTTTCAAGCAATACACATGCATACAAGCTCACGAAGAAGAAGATACGGAGTGAAGAAGACACAAATTCGAATTTTTGTGCTCTCTATTCTCACAATGGCAAAAAGTTCTTTACAAAGAGTCACATTTGACTTATATACTAGTGCCCTAAAAATGGTCCTTTCACACAAGAGACCGGCACTTTATTCACTAAAAGACTAATTTCCTACTATTTTACATGGGTAAATCTCTAATCTTCTATGGGGATGCATCTAGAGGACTCCTCTAGAGCATTTACAACGGAAAATATGTTACAAGAATGATTATGATACAAAAATATGAAGTCCAAATCGGAAAAATTTTGGGGCCCGTCTTTTTCTCTGCTTTGTGCGCTCTTTAGCTCTGCAACAGTCTTGTATCATCTCCTGTTTGTACCTCATGCTTATTCCTTGGATCTTCTAAATCTGATAGGAGTGCCACATTTCCTGCCACATGATTTGAACAACCTGAATCTATGTAGAAAACATGCCCATCAGATTTACCTTGTTTGAGTCAATAATGAATCCTCTTTGTTTGAGTCTTTTGTGTAGTTATTGAAGTCTCTCCTTCCTTTGTAGCCTCCTTGATAATTCGAATGATTGTAGTTGTTGTAGTTTCCATGATAATTGTTGAACCTTCCTCTTGAGTAACCATAACTTCCTCTATTGTATCCTCTTCCTCTTTGATTCCTGGAATTCCTAAAGCAATTTTCAGTTGTATGATTAGTTAATCCACAAATAGAACATGAGTTGGAGTCTTGGGATCTCCCCCTGCCTTGTCTACCTCCTCTTCCTCTACCTCTTCCATGTCTTCCTCTACCTGCATAGTTAGCTTGATATGTACCTGCTTCATCATCCACTTTCTTTGCCTTTCCTTTGTTATCTTTGGACTTGCTTTTATCAGTGTATAAAGCTGAAGATTGATTACCTTTAGAGCTTTCTCCATTTTTGATAAGCTTTGCCTTTTGAGTAAGTAGTTGTCCAATGAGTGTATTGAAATCACGTACATGCATGTCCATGTACAAATCCATAGTTGTGGTGAATGCTTCCCACTTGTCATCTGCCTTCAAGCCATTGATGACCTGCCTTACAATTTGTTCTTCATCTATTACCTCTCCAATGCTTCCCAACTGATCCGCTATGTCCTTGAGCTTTGTGACAAAATCAGTCACATTTTGTTTGGGAGCCTTCTTGAGAGTTGTGAAATCCAGCCATAGTTGATGCTTCCTAGCTTTGGTACTTGAAGAGAAGAAGGCTTCAAGTGCATCCCACACTTCCTGAGATGTCTTACAACTTCTAATGTGAGGCAACAAAAAATCTGAGATAGAGTTGAGGAGATAAGACCTTGCAAGTGCATCCTTGGAGCACCATGTGCTCAATCTTTCTTGCTCTTCTTGTGTTGGTTGACTTTTGTTCCTGAAACTTGGCATAACTTCATCTCCAGCCACATAACCATATAAACTTCTACCTTGGAGATAAGCTTCCATTCTTAATGACCAAGCTGAGTAGTTACCTCTGTCCAATTTGTCAATTGATGAAGGAAATCCATCTGCCATGTTGTCCAACCTTGCTCTGATACCACTGTGAAGAGATGGATAGGTATGTGCTTGAAGATGAAGAGGTGTTACAAAATCCTTGATCTAGAGCAACCAAATGAACTTCAGGAGTATGTGGTGGGCCCTTTTAGCTTGCCAATTGATGTATTAGACACCCTATGTACCTTGGAAGATCACTCTCAAAAAGATAGATGAAAACAGATAAGTTGGAGTTAGCTCAAAGGTGAAAAACTTGCTATTTTGGTTCATAGACATGTCGAGTGTTTTACATAATTCTCTGAGCACAGCAGTAATTGGCTTAATTCCTCTTGGGGAAGTCTAGATAACTTAAAGAGCTAACTTTCAAGAGTAATCTCATAAAAAATAATGAACCACACACTGAGAATGAGTTTTAACAAGTGATGACATCATCCTGCTTTTCACGGGCTGCTACAGTTTGACACCAGTGAGCAAAAAATGAATATAACTCCAAATTTAAGAAACCAATGACTATGAAACTTTGCATGCTTATACTAGACAGTATTTTGAATTCAACAAGATTTAAATCATTGAATTTGGGTAAGTACACACTGAGAAACAGCTCTGACAAAATGAGTAAAAAAGTCAGGTACCTAATAGAGAAGTGAAAATGATAGACAGGGTTGACTTCAACTGAACATAAGTGAAGATTGAAATCGCCAAATGTGTGAGCATATAGTAGACGTTACAGGGCTAACTTTACCAAGTTAAAGCACTGAAAATGATGCACCAAGCACAGAGAAACAATCTCTGCAATCTGACTCAGAAAACTGAGAGATATGGCAGTGAGTAGTACACTTCACAAGAACATGAAAATATGAACTCAAATGATCATGAAAATGAAAGTATATTGCTTGTACAATACAATGGACTTACTGATAAATATGTGTGCCTTGTAATCACACCTTGATATGGCATAAAGCTCAGCTCTTGGAGGTCGTCACATAGGTCTCTCTAACCACGACTAAAACTGCCATCTATTTATAGTTGAGTTTGGGAGTTTAACTTCCCTCAATCACTCTCCAATCAATTAGTGATTGATTTGATTCTCTACTTACCACAAATCACGAATTCGTGGCTCCTCTTTCCCTTTTTGATCAAGTGGACTCAACCACTTAAGATTCTTTCACTTTTACATTAAGTAAACTCTTCAAAAGTTACAAGAGGTAGTTCATAAGTGAACTTTACATTGTCTTCATTTTAAGGCTTCTTCTATGACTTTGTGGGACTCAAGCCAATACTTAGGCTTGTCATAGACTTGCTCCAACATTTGTTGGACTGACATTTCCATGGAATCTTCCACTCCATGGATTTGAGTTGGAACTATTGCTTGGTGATGCATCCGGTCCACTCAAAACTTGAAATTCTGCACTTGATTTTTCAACATTTTCTTTGTCATTTGGTTCAAGATTCAGTCCTTCTTTGGCATCAGCATAGAAGCTTGACATTCAATCAAATAACACATCCCTGCTCATCTTCACCTATCGTGTGAGTGGGTTATAACTTTTATATCCCTTTTGCTCAAGGGAGTATCCAATGAAGATGCATTTTTCTGCCTTTGGATCAAGCTTTGTCCTCACCTCATCCAAAACATGTACATATGCAATATAGCCAAAAACTTTCATATGTGATAAGTTTGGCTTTTTATATGTCAACTTTTCTTGAGGTGTAACTTGATGTACAACACCAGTTGGAGTTTTGTTCATAATGTATAAAGCCCTATGCACAACTTCTGCCCAATAACAATGAGGCATATTCTTCTCAACCATCAAGGCTCTTGCTATTTTTGCAATATGTCTATTTTTGCGTTTAGCAACACCATTTTGTTGTGGTGTGTACCTGCATGAAAACTGATGTCAAATTCCATGACTTTTAAGAAAGTTGCTGAACTCAATTGACATGTATTCACCTCCTCCATGAGACCTTAATGTTTGAATATACTTCCCTGTCTGCTTTTCCACCATAGCTTTAAAATTCTAGAAGTGAGAGAACACCTCAATCTTCTCTTTCATGAAATATATCCACACTTCTCGTGTATGGTCATCAATGAAAGTAACACAAAACCTGCAACCACCCATAGATGTGGTCTTTGCAGGACCCCAAACATCTGTATGTACTATTTCTAGCACACTCTCAATAACATGCTTATCATGCAGAAACGATGATCTTGACTATTACCAAATTGACATGTTTCACATACCTTTTGCATCTCTCCAATCTTGAAATTTGGTAGTCTATGGACAATCTCCTTTGACTGCATCAATTTCAGCCTTTACAAGTTTGCATGTCCAATCCGCTCGTGCCACATCTCTATATCAGCAATAACTCCTGCACCTTTTGCAAACATGGGTGCATTCATTTAACGAAGTTTCCCATTTAAGATGAGCATCCTACCGACTTTGTTTCCTTTGGCAATCAATCTTCCATCCCATTTGTATTCTTCTACATATAACCCATCAACATTGAACCTCACTTGTAATCCCTAGTCAACCATTTGTCCAACAGAAACCAGATTCTTTGCTATATTTGTAACATGCACCACATCAACAAGATGTTTTATCTTCCCGTCCTCCATGGACAATGCTATGTTTCTTGTATGCTCGATAGGGTGTGATGTGTTATCACCTGTTTCAACATATCTAGGAACTGGCAATTTTTGCAAAGTACTAAACCATTCCACGTGACTAGTCATGTGATTTGAAGCACGTGAATCAACATACCAGACGTTATCACTCGATTTTGAAACACCAACAAACATTGTATTCATCATGTGATGTTGAAACATGAACAGCTTCTCAGAATCATCTACACTCGTGGATGCATAGCTGTTTTGCTTCCTTCTCTTATTTTGATTTTTCAACCTGCAGTCACATTGAAAGGGACTAGGTGTTGGGGGATTCTTGTGCAAAAAGGGATTTGAGTGTTTGTAGGAGAAAAGGGAAATATAAGAAGGAAGATACAACACTGGAAGACTTTATTGATTGATTATAAGAAGACAAATACAATGGTGTTGCACAATACAATCCAATGCTTTCTGTGCAAAATCCCACAGAGTGCACAATCACAAAGTACCAAATACCCAAGGTTCTTGTTGCTGCCAGCCTTCTCTCCACCAGACCTCTGGCTTCTCCAAGCTTGCACTTGTGCACTCCTTGCACTCAAGCTTCCAATAAGGGGAGGGATGGGACACCTTCTGTCGGCACGCGCACATCTTCAATGGGACCTCAAGATCCTTGGTTGTATAGCTTAGCACTTCTCTGCACACTTCTTAGTCATTCTTCATGCACACCTTGCACTTCAGTTATCTGTGTCGCACACTGTGTGTCTCTTGCACTTCTCTCACTTAGACTATGCTCTCCTTGCTTAGTCCTTGAAGAATATTCCTTGCCTTGATTTGAGTGTCAATTCACGTACGCTCCTAACTACTAGAGTATCTTGGTGCTCACTTTGATGTCCCAAGATGCTCTCCAATAATGGGAAGCCAACGAATCCTTGTTTTGTCCTATAGCGACTTTAGACTAAAACAAAACTTTTAATTGGGGGGCCATGCTTTCACTTGTGTGTATGCTATCGCTTCACATACCTTCACATTTTGCCTTTTAATTCTTCACTTGTGCACCTAAGAGAGGGTTCACCTGAACCTTCCAAAACACTTTGAACGTTAGAGAAATTACAGAAATACCTCTGCAACCTACAACCAACTTTTTGCAATTTTACCCTTTGTGAATCAATTAGTTGTGCACTACCTGTGCACTTTGACACCTGAACTTTGAACACTTTGACTTTGCCCATGTTGACCTTTGACCTTGAACATGTTAACTTTTATCGATTTGACTTTGACCTTTTGACTTTGACTATGGTCGACTTTGGCTGTAGTTGACTTTGACCAATATGAATTTTATGGGCTCAACAGTTACCCACAACCTAATAAGCTCTCCGTCCCGGAGACCTACAGGCAAAACTCTGAGGAGAGATAACACCATGATTCCTGTGCTACAAAATCTTCAAAAGGACACTTGCGCAGCAACCAAATCCACCAGGAGCAGGAGAGAACAAACACCAGAGGGGAACCAAGAGTGTAAATATTGCACAAAAATGCAAAGGAGGGCAAAGGGATGGGAGGAAGGAGGGGGAAGGGAGGGATGAGTGGGAAGGGAGGGTTGAGTGTGCGGAGATGGATAGGTAGGGAGGGTAAAGATGGGGTTGGGCAAAAGGGTAAAGGTAGGGTGATGGAGTTGAGGGAATGTCCAGAGCATGTAAATGGAATAGGTTTGAAGGCTGGTGAGGGAGGGTGGGGGAAGGGACCATGTGAAGAATTGTGGCAAGGAGAGTTGGAGAGACCAGGTTTATGGATGAATATTGGGGAAAAATTAGGATTGTGAAACTTTTGGGGTCGGGCAAAAGTGAAATTCAATCAACAAAACATAGTACTTTACAGGAATAACCAATACACATGCCAATAGAACACAATCAACCAACGAGATAAGGCACAAGTAACAAGGATCCAAAATCTCATATATAGTAGCAAAAAAATTACAATGTAAGTTCTGACTATGCAGTAAGTACATGAAAGTGCCAATGAATGGCATGTTAGCCAAGAAGAGAACTAAGCGCAATCCTGGGATGTGAAGCCTCTACAAAAAAAATGAGGTAAGTGGAGGCAAAAAGGTGTTTACAAGCAGCAACTCCTAGATCCTAGGGGAAAGATACTAGGTAGCGGGGTCTGACTGGCGTGCTTTCAGAGAATGAGACCCCGCTATAGGTGGGCATCACTATGATGCAGAGGCAAGTCTATAAGGATGGGTCGAATGATAGCTACCTGCTCAGTCCAAGCAGCAATCCTACTCCTATACCTGCGCAGGCGATCATGCTCTCATCGGACCAGCCAACACGCAGCAGGACTATCACATATGCCCAATGAAGCGCGCTGTCGTATCTCCAAAGGAGCTCGAGTTGCCATATCAGCCTCATCCCGGAACCTGTCTCTCTCCTACTGAAGGGCTCTCAATGCAGCCTGAGAGATCTGCCACTGCACGACTGCAGAAGCACGAATACACTCAACGAGATGATGAAGGAGTTCAAAATTAGTGATCTTGGATCACTTAAAATATTTTCTTGGACTTGAGCTAGTCTATACTATCTCTGGAATTTGCATTACTCAAAGGAAGTATATACAGGATATGTTGAAGAAGTTTCATTTGCAAGATGCCAGAGTCTCAAGTACTCCAATGGAGGTAAACCTAAAATTAAGTGCTCATGAAGGTGATGTACTTGAGGACATTGCAGGTTATCAAAGCATAGTGGGAAGCTTGAATTATGCTACCTTGACAAGGATTGACATTGCTTATGGAGTAAGTGTGCTAAGTCAATTTATGCACAAGCCTAAGCCACCCCACTTGAGGATGCCAAAAGGATCTTGAAGTACTTTAAGGGTACTCAACATCATGGTTTGTATTTCCCTTATACATCAGACTCGGACATTAAGATTTATTCAGATGCAGATTGGGCAGGATGCAAAGATGATAGGAGTACCTCATGATACTTATCTTTTGCAGGTATAAGCCAATATCATGGTCATCAAAGAAGCAACGTATTGTTGTGTTATCTTCTACAGAGGCAGAGTATAGAGGATTGGCCAATGCTACTCAAGAGGCCATATGGATCAGATTGTTGTATAAAGAATTGGGTTTACACACTACATCTCCAATGATTTTTGGGGATAATACAAGTTCATTACACCTTGTAGCTAATCCTATTTATCATGCTAGGACCAAGCATATAGAGGTCCACTATCACTATGTGAGAGAGAAGCTATTGAGGAAGGAAATTCAGCTGGCATATGTATCAACTAATAAGCAATGTGCAGATTTGTTGACTAAAGCATTAGATGGTACAAAACTTTGCAGGTTTAAATCAATGATTGGATTGCAGGATATTCATGAAGATTGAAGATGAAGACCAAGCCAAAATGTTTGGCTTGAGGGGGAGTTGTTGGTGCAAATCACAAGCATACACATTTGGCTTAAACGTCACAAACACATGAAGCCCCATGGAAACCATTGCTAGAAGAACTTTATCTTTTTACACTTGTAAAAGTCATTTGCTTGATAGAAGAGAATATTTGTAATCACCTACCAAAAACTCGTACCTACTTCATTGAGGGAATATTTCCTAGATTGAAGGATCACTTTTTAGAGAGAGCCAAAAGTTGAATTCAAATTCAAATTTGAATGTAAGGCTTATAAAAGTTGACTTGAAAAAGTCACGAGTAGAAGCTTCATTATCTGAGCTCTCCATTGCCATTTTGTATGTGTGTAAAGCCTACACTATAGCCTACACTACTCTCCATCAAAAGGCTATGATTATCAAGCCTATAATCTTGTACAACATTGTTCATTAATACAATACATCTACATTGTTCATCTATGATATCTCTGTTATAGTCATTTCTAACTATCAACTTGTGCTGCTCATATATCACTCATTTCTCAACCAATTTCGATGATCGATAGCTTCTTGAAATCAGCTCCAAGTTATCTACATGCTTACAAAGTTTGAAGCAAATCCATTTAGCAAATTTGGAGAAAAGTGCATCGAAGCACTCACTTGTCAAACTCTACAGAGGTCCTAAAAAATCGAGGGTAATGATTTATTTGTTAAATTGATTGCTCTGTATATAGTGGATCATTTCAAGTGATTCCACTTGAAATCATTAGCTTACTTAGCTAATTAGATACCTCTAAAAAGAATTTTTCCAATTCCTACTGTACTGGTAGCACTGAGCATTACAAGCACAACATGTGTATGATAAAAAATAGAAGGTTTTCATTGAGCCTTCTATTTAGAAGGAGTCTGTTTTGATTCAATCTTTTTTTGCATCATTTCCAAAGTACATAGGCACTTCTATGGTGTCTTTGGAAAGTTAAGAGGGCTCACATATCAACTCTGAAGTCAGAAAGGCCTAGTACTAAGTAGGATTTGGCAGTACCTACTCATCACTTGAAGTGTCCATCCATCTATCCCAACAAGACTTGGGCTTAATGCATTATTGCTTAGGTCTTGAAGTTTGGCAGGAACCAGTGAAGATTTTCATCTCCCAACAAAAGTATGCAAGGCAAATATTGAAGGCATTCAACATTGAGGATTGCAAAGAAATTTCTACACTTATGGAGGTCAACACAAAATTATCTATTGAAGATACTTCACCTCTAGTGGATATTGGAAGATACAGGAAATTAGCTGGAAGTCTCATCTACTTGTGCAATAGCAAACCAGACATCTCTTATGTTGTTGGTGTAGTAAGTAGGTTCTCTAATAAGCCTTGCCAGAATCATTGGAAGGCAAGCATGCAAATACTCAGGTATGTGAAAGGAACCACTAATTATGGTATTCTTTATAAAGAAGGATCATCTCTAGTTGGATACTATGACTCAGATTGGGCAGAAGATATTGATACGAGAAAATCAGTTTCTAGATATTGCTCTTCTTTAGGATCAAGGATTTTCTCTTGGATTAGTAATAAGCAATTGATTGTAGCATTATCTTCTACTCAAGCTTAGTACAAAGCTGCATGCGTTGCAGCATGTGAAGTAGTATGGTTGAGGAGGATTCTATGGCACATATGAATACAAGGATAGGAGGCTACAAAGTTGAAGTGTGACAACCAAAGTTGCATGGCCATCGCCAAAAATCCTATTTTTCATGCACGTACCAAGCACATAGAAATCGAGTATCACTATGTGTGTGAGATGATTGAGGACGAGGTCGTGGAGATAAGCTATTGCACTACTGAAGAAAATGGAGCAGACATCTTCACGAAGGCTCTTGGGAGAGGGCAACTTCTTCGACACTTTCCAAAGCTTGGGATTGGACCAAGGATGTAGTTCACCATAGGGTGGACATGAAGGGGGGGTGTTAGATATGCTCAATACTCCACCCTCATGTGAGCACAAATGATCCATGGTGCTCTAAGTTGTAAGGCCCCCATTATGAGGAGAAGCCATTATGAGAGCCCAGACATTTGTGGAACCCTAACTTCCAAGTTAGGTGAGGTCTATGTGTGACCATCAATGGTTGTAGATGATCTTTGTGAGCCTAGCTGTTAGGTTAGGTAGGGAATAAGCTTCCAGGCCAGTGGGTTGCCATTTAAGGTTAAAATAAAGGCCCTTTCGCGTTGCGCGGTCTCCCCATAGAACCTTAATGGGGGGGAGTGCAGAGGGGGGCTTGCCCCCTTTTGTAGAGTCCGGGGGGCCTATCCCCTCGGCCCGTAGGGCCAAGACAGTAGGACTTCTAGTTGTGGAGAAATTGTCAGATCGTACATTTTACCGACTATTTTGTATCTCTTGACTACATTTATCTATACCAAACTACCTTGTAAAAGCTATATAAGCATGGCCTAGGTTGAGCTTTACATAGCATTGTGCACTAGTAAGCCCTTCATCAATAGTCTATCTAGATCGCCATCTAAGCTCACATTGGGAGCACACGGGTGGATAGCACCATCATTGTAAGTGCATTATGCTCGGCAATCTGAGAATTTCAGTTCTCTATCTCTCAGTCTGCATCTATCTTTGTCTGCGTTTTTCTCTCAACTTTGTCTATAGGTCTATTCCATTGTGTTGTTATTATCTTACATTCTATACACACATAAATAGACATTAAGAGAAATCAAACAAAAGTGGAATCACCTCACATGGATAATGTAAGAACAAGTTACAAGCACAACAAAATGGTGTTGAAAAATAGCTCACTACATAGAGAGGCAGTGAGCAATGGCTAACTATATAGAAGTATAAGCTAACAAATTGATCAGCTCAACTAGGGGGCTACATGCAATAGCTTCCTACACGCTAATCTATCTTAGGAAGAAAGTAGAGGTCATGCAATTCTACTCACGACTTGGATTAATACATGTATAGGGTTTAAAAAAGAGCTCCTACAATTTTGCAAGAATGTCCCAATCAGTTACTTAACATTTTGGTAAGCTATGAGTTAGCAAAGTGTTTGAAACTTCTCGGTAGTTGAAATTGAGGTTATGAGGCCTCCAAATGATGGTTTCACTTCTCATCCATGATATTGCACCTTTAGCTAAGGTTTAAGGCTTGATTATTTAACACTCCCCTGCTAGCCTTGAACTTAAATCTTTCATAGCAACATTTCTCTTGAATTTTAGTAGCTTTGTTCATTTCAAACCTTTTGTAAAGATGGGTGCAAATGAACCCTTAGTACTCACATGCTCCCGCTTGACCTCCTTTGCAGTCACCTTCTCTCTAAGGAAGTGGTAGTGTGCTTCAATGTGTCTAGATCTAGCATGGAAAATGGGATTGTAGGCTAGGTGTACACTACTCATGTTGTCACACATAACACGAATTTGTTTCACCTAAAAGTTCAAGTCCTTAAAGATCTTCTCTAGCTTGATAAGCTCCCAAGTGACAAGGGCTAAGGCTCTATATTCAGCTTAAATTAAAGATAGAGCTAGCATTGGCTACTTCTCGGAGCTCCACGAGATAGTCTTGGTCTAATCATGACTACATAGAAACTTATGCTCCTCCTAGCATCCTCCGATCCTACCCAATCTACCTACAAATATTCATCAAAAGCATATCATAACCCCTCATTTATGTCACGAGGAAGGAGATAAGGAAGAGAGCTCACACACACACTCTCACAATCAAAGAGAAGCACACACTCAGATTGAGGCAAGGAAGAATGGTCTTCTTCTTCTGTTACATAAAAAGTAATGTACAAGAATGACCTAAAAGTAAGAATACAACTACAATAACTACAATATATAAAGACCCGTACATAAGGAAAAAAACTAATATCCACGAATGAGTGAGCTAGCAAGAAACAAATGTTCCATCACTCTCAGTAGATAATCTAATAAAGCTCAATGAAGTGTCCCTAACATATGTCGGCATGACCACTATACATGTCAGAGAAATGAAAAAGTAATACGTGTCTTCCTGCATCATCACATGTTGAGCTTAATATCTGAACACTCTCCCTCAAGTTTAATGCCATGTACTCTAATCCAAGCATCTTTTGAAACTTCTTCAGCTTCTCTCCTCCAAGTGCCTTAGTGAAGATATCAGCAACCTGCTCATTTGTTCTCACATAAACAAGATCAATATCACCTGCTAATACCTTCTCTCTGATGAAGTGATAATGTACCTCAATATGCTTTGTTATAGCATGAAAACTAGGGTTTTGTGCTTGTTGTATGCTGCTAAGATTATCAAAATACATTGTGATAGGCTTTTGCACTTCCACACCTAAATCTGCAAGTAGCCTCTCCAACCATGATGCCTCACATGCTGCCATTGCAGCACCTCTATACTCAGCCTCTGTACTCGACAAAGCAATAGTGGGTTGCTTCTTGCTGCTCCATGTAATAGCTGCACCTCCAAGTGAGAATAGAAAGCCACTAGTAGATCTTCTATCTAGATTACTACCAACCCAATCTGCATTGGTGTATCCATGAACCTGCAAAGCTACACCAGCTTCATAAAAATAGTGCATAATCCAAAGTAGCACTCACATAATGTAGAGTGCGCCTCAGAGCATCCAAATGTGGCTTCCTGGGAGCCTGCATAAACTCACTTTCAAGTCAAACAGTATAGCTTAGATCAAGCCTTGTAATTGTGAGATATATAAGACTTCCCACAATTTTCCTATACATAGTGGCATTTTCCAATGCTTCACTTGATGTAGTAACCAACTTCAAATTCCGATCTAATGGCATAGAAATTGGCTTAGAATTATCCATACCATACTTTTGCATCTAATTCAAGGCATATTGCCTTTGCAACATCCATATACCTGTTTCTGTATGTATGAACTCAAGGCCCAAGAAGTAGCGCAAGACACCAAGATCTCTCATCTCAAATTCCTGCATAAGAAGTTGCTTTACCTCTTTAATGCTTTCTTCATTATCACCACCTACAATCAATTCATCAACATAAATAGCCACAATTGTTATGCCATTATCACCCTTCCTTGCATATAGTGAATGATCTGCATCACACATAGAAAACCCAATGGTGGTTAAGTAATGAGGAATCCTTGCATGCCATGCACAAGGAGCTTGCTTCAGCCCATACAAAGCCTTTTGCAACCTACAAACATATTCTGGATGCTTTAAATCTTCATATCCTTGTGGTTGGTCCATGTATACTTCTTCGTGTAACTGACCATGTAGAAAAGCATTCTTCACATCCATCTGATGCAAAGTCCATCCTTTTGCTCTAGCTAATGCAACAAGTGTTCTAACAATAGACATCTTAGCTACAGGGTTGAATGTTTCCTCATAATCAATGCCATATGTTTGTGCATATCCTTTTGCTACCAAACGTGCTTTATACCTACTTATGCTACCATCAACATTGTGTTTTACCTTGTAAACCCACTTGCAACCTATGGATTTCTTTCCTTGTGGCAATGGAGCCAGCTTCCATGTATAATTTCCATAAAGTGCGGCCATCTCCTCATCTATAGCTTTTTTCCAATCTGCATTTCCAATTGCATCTTCAAAACAAGAAGGTTCAGCATCTTGTATTACCTTTGTCATGTAGACACAATAAGCCACGGTCACACAAGTAAATGCGGTGGAAGTTGTTTATCATGGAATGGAGATGAGCAGGTGGTGATAAAAGAAGTTAGAGAAAAAATGAATATCCGGATCTAAATAAACCATTGCATGCAGAATGCTTAAAAGCCCCAAGATCTACAGCTCATTTTCTTGGTTTGGATGTGTATAGCTGTAGATATGGGTGCCCAAAGCTATGAAGAAAGCCAATCTCTATACTTGGCATCGACTTTATGCATAAAGTGGATGCCACGTTGTCGTCAGGGTTCATGGAAAGGAGGGAGAAATTGAATGAGTATGGTTACTCTTTGAAACAAGTCTACTGTGCCAAATGCAACAACCCAGGGCACAACAATTCAACATGCGCACTGAACCAAATGTATTGTGCCATCTGCCATATAACAGATCATACCACGGAGACCTTGTAGCGGAGGTTCTTCTTTCCAAGGAGGGTTCTAATCGGTCACTCTATCTTAGTGCATCTAAATTGTCCAACTCCAAACTAGGCCTTTATATATCACATATGAGCCTTCCTACAACACGAAGTAGCAAACCACCTGCAGATATCGTAGAGAACCCATTGATGGATGCTATAGTAGCAACAATCGACAACAGTATATAACGAAGCATGCATACATGATAGTTACTGCTTTAGAAGAAAGTCGTGTTTCCCAATCGTGTACAGACAAGTATATTGCATTGAGTTTGGTGATCAAGTTATTTAGAATCACTTCAAAAAACTGTTTTCGTGTTTCCACATACCTAGACAACCTGACAGGCAACTTGTGCACCTTCTTCATGACATTTTAATACTTTCTCACTGGCTTTCCATGCACAGACTGCATGCAGTAGCAGGCAGATTTGAAATACAGAAACTCCGTGCTTAGTAAAGTAAACCAGCTTACTCTCAGATCAGTGCAGACCAGAATATCAACTTCTTCAAACAACTTATCCCATTGAGAAAAAGGCCAAAAACCATCTTACTCTCAGACCGGTGCATATCTTGCACCCAGGACAAAAAGGTCAGAATGCTAGAAAGTATCTTTGTACCTATATACATTGAGCTGCGAATCTTGAGCAACTTATACCCATATACACAGCTGACAATTTAACTACTGCGAAGGCAGACCAAGATGCTGGTCCTACTCTTCACCACTTTGAAAATGCAGCTTCTACTCACTTCTGTCAACTTTCAGACTTCCACGTATAACTTATGCCCAAACTTGCTACAGAACGATAGCACAAAAAAATGTGAGCAAATGAATGCACGTGAGGTTAGTTCATAATGTGAAGATCTCTATAGTCTGTAATTATAATTTCACTGCTGAAAAAGCAAACCCAAAACTAGATGGCACCCATTATGTTCACTAAATATATCACTGTAAAAAGTGGTTAACTCAGAAAATAAGGTGCATATCTCCAAATTCACGACACTGCAAACGAGTGCCTCAAATAGTTAAACAAACATACAGCAAACTAATGACTCAAACAAAAGGATTTCCCTTGCATCCTAACACATGTTAAGTATCATACAATTAAACAATCCAGGACGACTTCATTTCAAATACAAATTTCTAACATGCACGCCATCTGTTCATAAAGCTGGCATATGAATGGATGCAGAGCATATAAATTTGTAAATGTGAAACCATGAGGCAGCTAATTGGCAAATATAGTCTAACACGAAGTATTTAATGAGAAAAATAGCCATTTATAATATTTTCACTTACTCATGGAGAGGTTCAAAATGTTTCCTTCTCTCAAATAATGCAAGCAACGTAGCAATATGCACCAGCCATCACAACCCACTTCTATCATTGCATAAACTAACTGTCAAAATCTAAGTTAGTATATCAAAAGGTTCCAGCATCTACATATTTGATTGTACACCATAACGGTACCACAAACTCTTTCATTTAAAAGATGTCTTCCAACTCAAAGGACTAAGTAATCAAAATATACAGTCCCAGCTGAAATCCAAATGTGAAGATTCAAGTGATTTAAATGCTACATTCAAACTCGTGATACTGCAAAGCAAGCACATGAAGCAATGAAATATACTTTGTCATGTAAAATAGACACCAACAATTTAGTCAAAGCAGTAAAATTTTCACAGCAGAAACATTACCGCTTGATTTTCCAACTGTAGATCCCATTAGATATCGAACAAGTGCAGAGGAATGGTGTCCATTGTTTTATCACTTGGCACATATTTATTGATAACTCATTGAGGCTCTTCTCAAAGAATGCTCATATGTTCGAATGAGTTTCAATAGCACATAGTAAACATATTGATGCTAGCAAAAAGCGCAGACAGCAGATACTGGCCGAAGTGGTCTCTGTTCCATACGATGAAGCTCTCCCTTTTCTTTTTCTTCTTCTGTCACTCGTTTGAGAGATCCCTATCTGTCAGTGCTTTGTCTTTAATGCCCAACAGTTGAGCCGGCTGTCCCTGCTACAACAGCCCACAACAACCTACGATTCTTCCCTAGACTTTTGAGTAGATTTCTGCGTGTTTTCAACTCCGACCACAGAACTTCCTATCCACCGAAGAAGAATAGAATGCCCCCTACTATCTGCCCCGTTTTCTCTATATCTCCTCGCACCTCCTTCCTCATCTGGAATGTTAGAGTCTTCCAAAAAAAAGAGATTCGATATCTGATTCCGCGCTCCTCAATCTTTGAGTCATCCCTCTAGATACATTCTCTCTACCCGTGTTTTAGCCTCCAAGTTCTCCTTTCACTTTCGAATTTTCCAATTACCTGACTGGTGGCGTGATTAAGTTATCCCACTAAAGCTTGGTTACTATTTGCTATGCTAAACCTTTTTTTTAGAATAATGTGATCTCTGTTCACGTATGCTCATGTAAGCGTGTGGCTTCATCTCATGGAGACTGTCAAAACCATGAGTGTTGTATTGATTTACACCAGTTACATGAAGCTCGCTCCCAAATTCCCATTGGATTTGCTGAACAATGGTTACATGGTTCAGAAATTCGCATACAGACTTATTCAATTGATCAGGCATGCCCATCACTTTTCTGCACTTTGATGGCCTCCTTTAGAATGTCCTTCCCAAAACTTTCCTAGATCTCCCCATGTGATTGCTTCCGCAATTGATCTCCATAATCTGCCCCTTGGCCTGAAGCATTCCAGAACCAAATCGAAGTACACCCATAAGATCTGATGCTTGTTTATATCCGATTGAATTCCACCACTGATTTGGAATCTTTATATTGATTCGAAATTTCATAATGGTTCATAAGCTCGGATGCCGATTCTCGACCACATCCACCCCCTCTGAACCTGTGCATCCTCCGGATGCGCCAACCTGCATACATAACATCAAACACAAGCAAGGATCAAGTAGTCATAGCATATAAACATTACTTAAAGAAATTTCAACTGGATGCATGAAATCTGAATATGTATTAAACTTGGCATAAATCAAGAACAGAAGGTAGACAAAAGCATCCCATACAACATATCAGAATACACTAATGCACTCAGACTAGAAATCATATGAGTAAATCGAAAACTTCTTAGCTCTCTCGTTAACTCGACCCGGTCAGATCTAGTAGCCTATCCGAAGCATTTGCATATACCAGTCTTCACTAACTCGATTTATGAAACTCGCTTCTGGCTTCCCTATTGATCTTCTATCATCTGAAACCCCTTCAGACCCTTTTCTTATTTTTCTCATATTTTTATTCTGTTTTTCTTTATTTTAATTCTTTATCCCAGCTCAACCTTTATATCTTTGCTTTTATTTTTATTTATTTATTTTTCCACACTTTTCGGCCTATGTCGAAATCGGATGCGATTCGTGGACCTGACCACCCGGCCAGGTTTAGCCCACCCATCTACCGACCCGACATAGCGCACGATGCACAATGTCAGCCTCATACGAAATCAACGTCAGCTCGTGGCTCTAACCACCCGGTCAGAGTGACTCCACCCGCCTATCAACCCGTATGAGCGCGTAACAACATGTAGGTCAAGCCATACGACACAACTAGCGTCAGCTCGTGGCCCTGATCACCCGACCAGGGTAGTTCCACCCGCCTACTAGCTCATCGCAGCACCCAACAACACATACACATACATATAGATAGCTGGCTGGTATAAGAATTCTTTTCTCAAGATATAATCTGTCTGAAGGTTAGGTCAGATGAGAGATCAAGAGTAGAAGTCGAAGTGTCTCACTCATCAAGTGCTCATAAACACTAGTATATACAGATACTCAGTCTAGGTCTTCCCTTCACCTTCCTAGGTCTTGCTCTCGAAAGTTCTAGTCCATCTTCTAACCTTACTCATATAATCCTGGTCCTTATACATTACATGTAATCTTATTAGTGGTACGAGATCTTTGGTCTACTTAATTTTCTTATTTATATGTTTCTATACGCATTATATGCTTAATCATGCAGTCTTTTTATATACACATATACAAGAGAGAAGAAAAAACTGAAGTGATAACATCTCACCAGTATGAAGTCAGAAGCCGCTTGAGCTTATCGCATCCAATCTCCTCTTCTTGTTTCATTCTGAGTCGCTATCTTCGATGTATTGATTTGATTCCTGTGTCTTTCTTCAAATCAAAGCAAAAACATAAGATATATACATTCCTTTTTACAAAAACATTCCTTTAAGCTTTATGGAATTTTATTGAAAAAAGATTCTTCCTTCAATCTCACCTTCTTTAAAACATACTCACCAAAGAAACTGTGCTTGAAAAGAAGCCATCTCTGAACTGCATCAATCAAGGTAGCATTCTTAAACAAGTTAGATATGTGGACAAGCCATTTCATTTGCTCGTCCATTCCTTGGTGGCATGTTTGGCATACACAACTCTTGAAAAATTCAAAAATCCATGATTCAATCATTTGAGCATAGTTGCCTTTATTCACAACTCCCTCCAATGCATCATATGAAGATGCACACGATAAATGAGCACATGTATATAGATTTTTGAAATTTGGAGTGTTTAAAACATCATCAAACAAATCCATCATGCATATGTTTTGATCCATTTTAGGAATGAAATAATTTAAAAGGATTTCATCATTTCCATTATGATTATCCAATCTTTCTTCTTCATTGCCATTAAGGGTTTGAATACATTCATAAGATTTACAGTCTAAATGGTGATGTTCATCATACTCTAAATGCAGTTTATACTCATACTTATCACTCGGACTGTCATGATTTTTTTTTACTTGAGTGCTACAAATTATAGAATCTGCTTCTATCTCTAATCTCTCCAAGAACTCCTCATCTTCTTCTTTTTCCAGATTCATTTGCCCATTATCATGAAGAAACTCAATATCAACACAATCAATAAAATCTTGATCATCTAAATCACTAAATTCTTGCTTCTCCAAGTAAGATTCATTGGAAAATCTACATTCATCTATATTCTCCTGATCCTTTTCAAAGATATACATGTAATTTGATGTCAAATCAGTTTTCCTATTCAAGATGCCATCATCAGATTCTTTATCTATCTCAATTATTTCTTGTTTATTATCTTTAGAGGATGTGTTTTTGCCACACTCCTCATACATTTCTTTTATCATTGAATCTTGCTCAAATACTTCATACCTGAATATCTCATCATAGACGGTTGAGTCAATTGAAACTTCATCCATCTGGTAACATTTATATCTAGCTTCATCAATGCAAATATTTGATTCAACGGTTTCACATTCAATATTCTTTGATGCTATGCACACATCATATTTATCATACATCTCATTAAACGTTGTTTCTTCCACTTCATGCTTGATTTCTTTGATACATGAACTCAACTCAACATGATCATTCTTAACATACATATCAATGTAAAGAGGAGTAATCAGTGGAGTATCCTCATCGCTCTCATGATCATTCATATGTCCTTCTTCATGGAGTACAATATCGTTCACATACATATCATTATATTGAAGCTCAATCAACAACTCATTCTTACACCTATAATTCAGATCACTCTCTTGTACCTCTAACGACTCATTTAATGTGGTATCACTCAAGAGTTTTTCATATTCTTGATCTTGATCTAAACAATCAGTAGGCTTAGCATCATGCTTTTCACCATCGGCATACATACCATTCTTTAGAGGACTCATAATTTGCATGCCCTCCTGATTAGCATCATGCTCCCTTGCATTCTCTTCATACAAATTAGTCATTTGTCCATGATTCATATTTGAATCATATGCTTCAAGAGATATTTCACTCTTAGATGGTATCAAATAGTTCAAGTATTGCTTGATTTCGTCTTTTAAGGAACCATCTTGTGCTTGATCATCACATGGATTCACTGGATTATTTTGAGTTATTTCATTTGCAATCTCTTTCTGGTTACCTCGACTTCCGGTAGATATCTTTAAATCTTGGTTATTATCATATCTTGCCTCTTTGTTTGTTTGATTATCATCCCTTAGAAGCGAGGAGTCTATCAGATTATAGGAAGCCTCATGTTGGTTTCTTGGTGTGTTTTGTTTATTTTTGTTTTGTTGTATGTTTGATATTGGTTTGATTTTGTTTTGTTTAGCTTCCGTATATTCCTTTGCTCCTCCCATCATTGGGGTTTTTGCATATACAGTATTTGTAGATGTAATCAAAGTATCTACAGGCTCTTGGTACCTTGAATCCTCAGAGATTGCATCACTTATGTTTATAGGTTCTTTATAGTGATCCTCTTCATAAGCATGTACGTGTATTTCATGCATATATTCTTTATGTCCAACTGGGTTTTCTATTATTCTATAGATTTGCAAATTATTTTTAGTCTCTAAAATGCATGGAATTTGTGTATCTTCTTCATTTGCATAAATGTCAGCTTGCCAATCGTTTAAAAATTTTTCTATTGTTTGTTGTTTCTTTACGTATTTCATCACAGCTTCATGGACGAGCATCCAATCCTCTGTGAGTCCTGAGTCGGAGTCTATATCTTGAAGAAGTGGAATTAAATCCTCTCGGGCATTAACATCGATTGTTCGAAGAAACAACGAAACCCTTTCATGACTCATGCACCTCTTATCGTGCTCAGAAAGATCATCATATTGTCGCTCAAACTCTTCTTTGATCTCAAGAATTGGTTGGTCTTTGGGCATA
Source organism: Ceratopteris richardii (assembly GCA_020310875.1). NCBI lineage: Eukaryota > Viridiplantae > Streptophyta > Polypodiopsida > Polypodiales > Pteridaceae > Ceratopteris > Ceratopteris richardii. Next base: position 108,764,299 of record CM035434.1, read on the forward strand.
TGAACCCACCTTAGGAAAGATCTACGAGTTACTTTATCAAGATCCTCTAGCATAAACTGCTTGAGGAGTGTCGCTTTGTATTGGGACCATGTCGTTTGATTTATTCGTATTATTTGGTCTCGCATGTCATATCCCGACACATAGATAAAGTTTTCACATAGTTCTTTTTCCGTCATCGGACTTAATCCGACACCTAGATATTTGGCCTCGAGTTCATATTCTTTGCAGAACTTTGAGACATTCTTCCCATTGAAAAAGCCACACCGATTGACTAGACGTTCATGAAGTGATTGGATGGCTTTTTGACGCCTATCCTCTTCTTGAAATCGTAGGAATTGAGCTAGGATCTCTTCCATTTTGATTATGCTAATCTTTGTGGCTCTATAACTCACTCACCCCCTCCTTTCACGTCGGGTTCACCAGGTATGTCGTCAGGGTTCATGGAAAGGAGGGAGAAATTGAATGAGTATGGTTACTCTTTGAAACAAGTCTACTGTGCCAAATGCAACAACCCAGGGCACAACAATTCAACATGCGCACTGAACCAAATGTATTGTGCCATCTGCCATATAACAGATCATACCACGGAGACCTTGTAGCGGAGGTTCTTCTTTCCAAGGAGGGTTCTAATCGGTCACTCTATCTTAGTGCATCTAAATTGTCCAACTCCAAACTAGGCCTTTATATATCACATATGAGCCTTCCTACAACACGAAGTAGCAAACCACCTGCAGATATCGTAGAGAACCCATTGATGGATGCTATAGTAGCAACAATCGACAACAGTATATAACGAAGCATGCATACATGATAGTTACTGCTTTAGAAGAAAGTCGTGTTTCCCAATCGTGTACAGACAAGTATATTGCATTGAGTTTGGTGATCAAGTTATTTAGAATCACTTCAAAAAACTGTTTTCGTGTTTCCACATACCTAGACAACCTGACAGGCAACTTGTGCACCTTCTTCATGACATTTTAATACTTTCTCACTGGCTTTCCATGCACAGACTGCATGCAGTAGCAGGCAGATTTGAAATACAGAAACTCCGTGCTTAGTAAAGTAAACCAGCTTACTCTCAGATCAGTGCAGACCAGAATATCAACTTCTTCAAACAACTTATCCCATTGAGAAAAAGGCCAAAAACCATCTTACTCTCAGACCGGTGCATATCTTGCACCCAGGACAAAAAGGTCAGAATGCTAGAAAGTATCTTTGTACCTATATACATTGAGCTGCGAATCTTGAGCAACTTATACCCATATACACAGCTGACAATTTAACTACTGCGAAGGCAGACCAAGATGCTGGTCCTACTCTTCACCACTTTGAAAATGCAGCTTCTACTCACTTCTGTCAACTTTCAGACTTCCACGTATAACTTATGCCCAAACTTGCTACAGAACGATAGCACAAAAAAATGTGAGCAAATGAATGCACGTGAGGTTAGTTCATAATGTGAAGATCTCTATAGTCTGTAATTATAATTTCACTGCTGAAAAAGCAAACCCAAAACTAGATGGCACCCATTATGTTCACTAAATATATCACTGTAAAAAGTGGTTAACTCAGAAAATAAGGTGCATATCTCCAAATTCACGACACTGCAAACGAGTGCCTCAAATAGTTAAACAAACATACAGCAAACTAATGACTCAAACAAAAGGATTTCCCTTGCATCCTAACACATGTTAAGTATCATACAATTAAACAATCCAGGACGACTTCATTTCAAATACAAATTTCTAACATGCACGCCATCTGTTCATAAAGCTGGCATATGAATGGATGCAGAGCATATAAATTTGTAAATGTGAAACCATGAGGCAGCTAATTGGCAAATATAGTCTAACACGAAGTATTTAATGAGAAAAATAGCCATTTATAATATTTTCACTTACTCATGGAGAGGTTCAAAATGTTTCCTTCTCTCAAATAATGCAAGCAACGTAGCAATATGCACCAGCCATCACAACCCACTTCTATCATTGCATAAACTAACTGTCAAAATCTAAGTTAGTATATCAAAAGGTTCCAGCATCTACATATTTGATTGTACACCATAACGGTACCACAAACTCTTTCATTTAAAAGATGTCTTCCAACTCAAAGGACTAAGTAATCAAAATATACAGTCCCAGCTGAAATCCAAATGTGAAGATTCAAGTGATTTAAATGCTACATTCAAACTCGTGATACTGCAAAGCAAGCACATGAAGCAATGAAATATACTTTGTCATGTAAAATAGACACCAACAATTTAGTCAAAGCAGTAAAATTTTCACAGCAGAAACATTACCGCTTGATTTTCCAACTGTAGATCCCATTAGATATCGAACAAGTGCAGAGGAATGGTGTCCATTGTTTTATCACTTGGCACATATTTATTGATAACTCATTGAGGCTCTTCTCAAAGAATGCTCATATGTTCGAATGAGTTTCAATAGCACATAGTAAACATATTGATGCTAGCAAAAAGCGCAGACAGCAGATACTGGCCGAAGTGGTCTCTGTTCCATACGATGAAGCTCTCCCTTTTCTTTTTCTTCTTCTGTCACTCGTTTGAGAGATCCCTATCTGTCAGTGCTTTGTCTTTAATGCCCAACAGTTGAGCCGGCTGTCCCTGCTACAACAGCCCACAACAACCTACGATTCTTCCCTAGACTTTTGAGTAGATTTCTGCGTGTTTTCAACTCCGACCACAGAACTTCCTATCCACCGAAGAAGAATAGAATGCCCCCTACTATCTGCCCCGTTTTCTCTATATCTCCTCGCACCTCCTTCCTCATCTGGAATGTTAGAGTCTTCCAAAAAAAAGAGATTCGATATCTGATTCCGCGCTCCTCAATCTTTGAGTCATCCCTCTAGATACATTCTCTCTACCCGTGTTTTAGCCTCCAAGTTCTCCTTTCACTTTCGAATTTTCCAATTACCTGACTGGTGGCGTGATTAAGTTATCCCACTAAAGCTTGGTTACTATTTGCTATGCTAAACCTTTTTTTTAGAATAATGTGATCTCTGTTCACGTATGCTCATGTAAGCGTGTGGCTTCATCTCATGGAGACTGTCAAAACCATGAGTGTTGTATTGATTTACACCAGTTACATGAAGCTCGCTCCCAAATTCCCATTGGATTTGCTGAACAATGGTTACATGGTTCAGAAATTCGCATACAGACTTATTCAATTGATCAGGCATGCCCATCACTTTTCTGCACTTTGATGGCCTCCTTTAGAATGTCCTTCCCAAAACTTTCCTAGATCTCCCCATGTGATTGCTTCCGCAATTGATCTCCATAATCTGCCCCTTGGCCTGAAGCATTCCAGAACCAAATCGAAGTACACCCATAAGATCTGATGCTTGTTTATATCCGATTGAATTCCACCACTGATTTGGAATCTTTATATTGATTCGAAATTTCATAATGGTTCATAAGCTCGGATGCCGATTCTCGACCACAACGTATAAAAGTTTGAGTTTCTTCATAACTTTTACCACTCATATCTGTGACCACAAGTATCCAAATCAAGAAAGTGTGTAGTCGATCTTGGGGTTTCTAATAACTCATTTCGATAACTACAAGTATCCAAATCAAGCAAGTGAGGAGCCGATTTGAATTATCATGCCATTTTATGTTCCCAAAAAGGATCAATAACTAAAACATTCCCAATAGCATTTCTTTGTCGGGCTCACAGAGGGCAATCCCAGTTCCTCATCAAGAGTCTTTTCTGAACCGCTTGAATTTCCATGAATGTCTTCAAAACCTACACATGTTTTATGACCAGCACAAAGCTTTTCTTTACCTTTCTTGGATGTATTTGATGAATTTTTTGGACTGAAATTTCCATGGAATCTTCCACTCCATGGAGTTCAGTTGGAACTATTGCTTGGTGACGCATCCGGTCCACTCAAAACTTGAGATTTTACACTTGGTTTTTCAGCATTTTCTTTGTCATTTGGTTCAAGATTCAGTCCTTCTTTGGCATCTAGATAGAAGCTTGACATTCAATCAAATAACACATCCCTGTTCATCTTCACCTATCGTGTGAGTGGGTTATAACATTTATATCCCTTTTGCTCAAGGAAGTATCCAATGACGACACATTTTTCTACTTTTGGATCAAGCTTCATCCTCAACTCATCCAAAACATGTACATCTACAATACAGCCAAAAACTTTCATATGTGATAAGTTTGGCTTTTTATATGTGAACTTTTTTTGAGGTGTACCTTGATGTAAAACACCAGTTGGATTTTTGTTAATAATGTATACAACCCTATGCACAGCTCCTGCCCAATAACAATGAGGCATATTCTTCTCAACCATCAAGGCTCTTGCTATTTTTGCAATATGTCTATTTTTGTGTTCAGCAACACCATTCTGTTGTGGTGTCTACCTGCATGAAAACTGATGTCAAATTTTATGACTTTTAAGAAAGTTGCTGAACTCAATTGACATGTATTCACCTCTTCCATGAGAACTTAATGTTTGAATATACTTACCTATCTGCTTTTCCACCATAGCTTTAAAATTCTGGAAGTGAGTGAACACCTCACTCTTCTCTTTCATGAAATATACCCACACTTCTCATGTATGGTCATCAATGAAAGTAACATAAAACCTACAACCATCCATAGATGTGGTCTTTGCAGGACCCCAAACATCTGTATGTACTATTTCTAGCACATTCTCACTAACATGCTTATCATGTGGAAACGATGATCTTGACTGTTTACCAAATTGACATGTTGCACATACCTTTTGCATCTCTGCAATCTTGAAATTTGGTAGTCCATGGACAATGTCCTTTGACTGCATCAATTTCAGCCTTTGCAAGTTTGCATGTCCAATCCGTTTGTGCCACATCTCTATATCAGCAATAACTCCTACACCTTTTGCAAACATGGCTGCATTCATTTCAGGAAGTTTCACATTCAAGATGAACATCCTACCAACTTTGTTTCCTTTGGCAATCAATCTTCCATCCCATTTGTATTCTTCTACATATAACCCATCAACATTGAACCTCACTTCTAATCCCTAGTCAACCATTTGTCCAACAGAAACCAGATTCTTTGCTATATTTGGAACATGCACCACATCAACAATATGTTTTATCTTCCCGTCCTCCATGGACAATGCTATGTATCTTGTATGCTCGATAGGGTGTGATGTGTTATCACCTGTTTCAACATATCCACGAAATGGAAATTTTTGCAAAGTACTAAACCATTCCGCATGACTAGTCATGTGATTTGAAGCACCTGAATCAACATACCAGACATTATCACTCGATTTTGAAACACCAACAAACATTGTATTCATCATGTGATGTTGAACCATGAACAGCTTCTCAGAATCTCTTACACTCGTGGATGCATAGTTGTTCTGCTTCCTTCTCTTATTTGACTCTTCAACCTGCAATCACATTCAAAGTGACCAAGCACTTCTCTGCACACTTCTTACTCACTCTTCATGCACACCTTGCACTTCAGTTATCTGCATCGCACATTGTGTGTCTCTTGCACTTCTCTCACTTAGACTATGTGCTCCTTGCTTAGTCCTTCAAGAATAGTCCTTGCCTTGATTAGAGTGTCAATTCACATACGCTCCTAACTACTAGAGTATCTTGGTGCTCACTTTGATGTCCCAAGATTGTCTCCAAAAGTGGGCAGCCAACGAATCCTTGTTTTATCCTGTAGCGACTTTAGACTAAAACAAAACTTTTAATTAGGGGGCCATGCTTTCACTTCTGTGTACGCTATCGCTTCACATACCTTCACATTTTGCCTTTTAATTCTTCACTTGTGCACCTAAGAGAGGGTTCACCTGAACCTTCCAAAACACTTTGAACGTTAGAGAAATTACAAAAATACCTCAGCAACCTACAACGAACTTTCTGCAATTTTACCCTTTGTGAATCAATTAATTGTGCACTACCTGTGCACTTTGATACCTGAACTTTGAACACTTTGACTTTGCCCATGTTGACCTTTGACCTTGAACATGTTAACTTTTACGATTTGACTTTGACCTTTTGACTTTGAATACGTTCGACTTTGGCTGTAGTTGACTTTGACCAATATGAATTTTATGGGCTCAATAGTTACCCACCACCTAATAGGCTCTCTGTCCCAAAGAGCTACATGCAAAACTTTGAGGAGATATGATACCAGGATTCCTGTGCTGCAAAATCTTCAAAAGGACACTTGTGCAACAACCAAATCCACCAGGAGCAGGAGAGAACAAACACCAGAGATATTGCACGTGCAAAGGAGGGCAAAGGGATGGGAGGAAGGAGGGGGAAGGGAGGGATGAGTGGGAAGGGAGGGTTGAGTGTGCGGAGATGAATAGGTAGGGAGGGTAAATATGGGGTTGGACAAAACGGTAAAGGCAGGGTGATGGAGTTGAGGGAATATCCAGAGCATGTAAGTGGAATAGGTTTGAAGGCTAGTGAGCGAGGGTGGAGGAAGGGACCATGTGAAGAATTGGGGCAAGGAGAATTGGAGAGACTAGGTTTATGGATGAATATTGGGGAAAAATGAGGAGTGTGGAACTTTTGGGGTCGGGCAAAAGTGAAATTCAATCAACAAAACATAGTACTTTACAGGAATAACCAGTACACATGCCAATAGAACAGAATCAGCCAACCAGATAAGGCACAAGTAACAAGGATTCAAAATCTCATATATAGTAGCTAAAAAATACAATGAAAGTTGTGACTATGCAGTAAGTACATGAAAGTGCCAATGAATGACATGTAAGCCAAGAAGAGAACTAAGGGCAATCCTGGGATGTGAAGCCTCTACAAGAAAAATGAGGTAAGTGGAGGCAAAAAGGTGTCTACAAGCAGCAACTCCTAGATCCTAAGGGAAAGATACTAGGGAGCGAGGTCTGGTTGGCGTGCTGTTAGAGAATGAGACCCCGCTACAGGTAGGCATCGCTATGATGCAGAGGCAAGTCTAAAAGGATGGGTGGAATGATAGCTACCTGCTCAGTCCAAGCAGCAATCCTACTCTTATACCTGCGTAGGTGATTGTGCTCTCATCCGACCAGCCAACACGCAGGACTATCACAGATGCCCAATGACGTGCGTTGTCGTATCCCCAAAAGAGCTCGAGTTGCCATATGAGCCTCATCCCAGAACCTGTCTCTCTCCTATTGAAGGTCCCTCAATGCAGCCTGAGACATCTACTACTGCACGATCGCAGAATTACGAATACGTTCGATCATCAAAGTGTATTGTTGGTGGAGTGTAGTTGTCGCAGATACTGAGTGAAGGGAGAGGTGTGCAGCATCGGATCCATCACTTGCGACGAGGCTCGCATCGCAAAGAAGACATAGGAAAGGGGTATTGTAGGCGAGCCTATCAAATCTGCATACATCTTAATAAACCTCCGCTGGTACCCCATATGTCCTAGAAAATTTTGAATCTCTTTTGGGATTTAGGTCTAGATAACTTTAATATAGCTATAATGTTATCTAGGTTAGGTGCCATACCTTTGGAGGATACCACATGTCCCAGGAGGGTACCTTCAGTCACCAAAAAATGGCATTTATTTGGGTTGAATTTCAACTTGGTTTCTCTGAACCTCTTAAAAACTTGTTGTAATTGAATAAGATGCTTTTCTAAACAATCCAATGGAGTCTCTGCAAGAGTACCTGAAAAGGATGAAAAATCATCCATGAAAATTCTAAGAGACTCTAGCAGCAATGGTTCAAAAATGAGATTAATTGTTCGATTGAAAGTAGCTGGGGCATTTCTTAGTCCAAATGGCATCTTTACATATGCATAAGTTCCCCATGGTGTAATGAATGTAGTCTTCTCGCGATCCTCAGGGTGGGTGGATATTTGATTATATCAACTGAATCCATCCATGAAGCTCTAAAGAGTATGCCCAGCTACTTCTTCTATGACCTGTTCAGCAAATGACATTGGAAATCCATCTAGGATAGTGACCTTCTTCTATGCTCTAAATTCCACACAGATTCTGATCTTGTTAGTGTTTTTCTTTGGAACAATCACCATAGGAGATAGCCATTCTGAATGCTCTACAGGGATGATAATTCTTGCATCTTCCATTTTCTGAATTTCCAAGTAAATAGCTTCAGCATATTTAGGATTCAGCCTATAACTCTTTCCTCTCACTCCTTTTTCTCCCTCAATGAGAGGGATTTTGTGTTCTCCGTAATTAGGTGGTACTCCTAAATCTTTGTAGTGCCAAGAAAAGAAATCTGCAAATGACTTCATGAAAGGTGTTACCTTTAAGAGCACCTCCAGATGATCCCCTATCCATGTGGCTATTAAAATGGGATGCGGTTGATCCTCGTTGCCCAACTGAACCTCCTTCACTCGATGCCTGTTTAAAATGTTATCCGTAAGTCCTTCCTGAGTAGCATCCTTAGTTACCTTGTCCCACATAGCTTTGGCATCATAAGAAGGAACATCTTGAATGTCTAGTTGCACTTATTCCTCTTGAATCCATCCTAGAGGGATCTCATGAAGTGGTTATGAATCCTCTTCTATATTCTTTTTCTTACCTTTAGACTCTGAACCTTCCTTTGGGTTGCAATCCACAAAAATAACTTCCTCTATGTTGTTGTGTAAAGGAGACCTCTTTCCCCTTCTCTGGTCTTTTTCCGGATCTCCCAACCCAGCTACTTGAATTCTTTCCTCTTGTTTTGAATACCCTTCTTCTATGTCTGAGTTAGATGGAAAAATTCCAAAGCAAGGAAAAGAATTCCCTACTTCTAACCATGCGAGCATGTTGTCTTCATCATATAGGTCCACTTCCTTGCCTTCTTGATTGTCTAAAGCATCCATATCTATGTGTATACCAATTGATTGCATCATGCTGGTATATCCTTGTTGATCCGGACCTTCTTCAACAATAATTGTCTTAATTCAACACCATCTTGTTTGACCCACATGGTATCTTTGCCCTAGTAATGTATTACACTAGCATGCCTTATCGAAGGCCTTCCAATTAATAGAGGAAACCCTCCGTGCACATTTGGTAATCTTATAACTACAAAATCCAAAACAAATGTGTACCTTGTACTTCCATGTGAATGTTAAGGACTACTCCCATAGGTCTGACTATACTTTGGTCTACCAGTGTTATAATGAAGAACCACCATCCACAATAACTCCTTGAAACTCATGGCCTTTGATAGAGACTATTAGTAGAGGGCTCTTATAATATGTGAGGGGTGCTTCCCCTACAATTTTATCTTTATGCATAACAATAGCTTTTGCCACCAAACTTGTTCTAGAAGCCTCATCAATTATCTGCAAGAGTTCTGACCTAAATTTCCCATCTATCTTTATTAAATCAAAAATACTGGCCTCCTTTTTCATTGACTTGAGTAGGCGTGAAGCTTCTGATTCCTTAAGAGCATGGGCTCCAATGGGCCTATCAACCTCCTCATGAGCCCTGCTGAATGCATGCCCAATGGTGTCACTAGTAGCTATGAGATTTTCTTTTTGCCTTGTATCTGCACATGTGGTACCTTTGTCTTCAGATGCCTCTTTGTCTTTGTTCAATCCATTAATCCTTGATTCTTGACCTATTTGTACTTGAGCCTTTGCTTTGCTTCTCTTCTGCACTATAAAAGATTCAATCTCTTCTAACTGCACCACCCTGGTAGATGATGATGGCACATTGACTTGATCTACCATTTCTTCTTTGCACACACAAATCATTTGAATGTGGGGCCTAGATGACGATGCTTGGTTCTTAGGACAACAATTAGTATAGTGGTCTCTGGCGTCTGGGCAGTTCCTAAAAGGAGGGGCATTTTTTCATAGAGTGCAACTACTTTGGTAATGCCAACATTCTCCACATCTGAAACAAATAAGTGGCCTCCTAGGCCCATTTACAAAGTTATTTCTCTGTCTAGGGTTGTAATTGTTACCTTGATTAGGTGCAGCCGCCATCACATTAGCTGGTGGTAGGGCTCCTCCTTTTGTCCAATATGTTGTTGCACGCATTCCTCTTGAAGAACTGTCTTGAGCCTCATGCCCTGTTTTCCTACATAATTGATATGATACATTTAAGAATGGACATTCGCTTACCACATGGCTCTGTTTCTTGCACATGGTACACCATAGCCCATTTTTCATGCCACATGCCCTTAGTTCTTGTAATTCCTTTCGAAGTTGGGCTATGTCTTCTGCTTGGGCTTCCTCTTCCTTTTGTAGTTTGAGGGCCTCAATTTCTCTCCGCAACAAGGTTACTGCACTCTCTTCTTCCTTTTGAGGTTTACTTCTTTTTAAGTTCTCTAGCTCTTTCCTTAGTTGCATCATTGGGTCTTTGATTTCTGCAGAATAAGGTACTTGTGAAGAACTTGCTCCATATTGTTGTCTTATTTGTTCCAGTCATGTAGCTGTATTGATGAAATCCTCTATGGAGGCTGCTGGCAACACTAATTCCTTGATTTTACATTGTGTGGTCACTCGAAGTGGCTTAGCTAACCATTTCTTAATAAAGAAATCATGTGGAGAATTTGGCAACTTAGCCATTAGTGCCTTGGCCCTAGTTACAAACTCTGGAAACGTTTCACTTGGACCCAGTCTCAAGTTTTCTAATTCCTCTATGATTATCTTTGTAGTATTCCCATGCTAGAATTGAGCTTTGAATGCATCTTTCATTAAATCCCAAGTGGTGAAATGGTTTTCAACAAAATGGTTGAACCATTTATCTGCTACCCTTCTAATATGGCACGAAAAAGTATCAAAAAGGCATCCTCTCTTCCCATCAAACCTCTTGTTTTGCATAATGCTTAAAACCTCCTAATATGCTCGTCCGAGTCTTCTTGAACTTAAACTTTGAAAGAAGGAAATTTTGTATTTAATCTAGAAAGTAGAGTCTCCAAATCAACCTGACCTGCCATGCTCTTTACTGACAATGTTGACGAGAGTGGACTGGGGGATCTTCTAGCAGCCTTCCTTCTTGTTGCTTTGCAAGTGATCCTTATTGTTTGAGACTGGGTTGCAGTCATGAGCTGTTCATAATCCTCTTAGTATGAGATAATTGATAAGAAGATTTACCTCTTAACCCAATGAAGTAGTACTGTCGACACTTGAATAATGCTTCTCCACACTGCAATACTTCTTCTCCTATGCTCAAATCTCCTTGAGTCCCACTAGGTGTGCCAAATTTTGTTAGGGGATTCTTGTGCAAAAAGGGATTTGAATGTTTGTAGGAGAAAAGGGAAAGATAAGAAGAAAGATACAACACTCGAAGCCTCTGTTGACTGATTATAAAAAGACAAATACAATGGTGATGCACAATATAATCCAATGCTTTCTATGTAAAATCCCATAGAGTGCACAATCACAAAGTATAAAATACCTAAGGTTCTTGTTGCTATTGGCCTTCTCTGCATGAGACCTCCGCCTTCTCCAAGCTTGCACTTATGCACACCTTGCACTCAAGCTTCCAATAAGGGGAGGGATGGACACCTTCTATCGGCATGCGCACAGCTTCAATGGCACCTTGGGATCCTTGGTTGTATAGCTTAGCACTTCTCTGCACACTTCTTGGTCACTCTTCATGCACACCTTGCACTTCACTTCTCTGCATCGCACACTGTGTGTCTCTTGCACTTCTCTCACTTTCTTAGTCTAGACTATGCTCTCCTTGCTTAGTCCTTCAAGAATAATCATTGCCTTCATTTGAGTGTCGATTCACGTACGCTCCTAACTGCTAGAGTATCTTGGTGCTCACTTTGATGTGCCAAGATTATCTCCAAAAGTGGATAGCCAACGAATCCCTATTTTGTCTTGTAGTGACTTTAGACTAAAACAAAAATTTTAATTGGGGGGCCATACTTTCACTTCTGTGTACGCTGCCGCTTCACATACCTTCACATTTTGCCTTTTAATTCTTCACTTGTTTACCTAAGAGAGGGTTCACCTGAACCTTCCAAAAAACTTTAAAAACACTTTGAACCTTGGAGAAATTACAGAAATACCTCTACAACTTGCAACCAACTTTCTGCAATTTTATCATTTGTGAATCAATTAATTGTGCACTACCTGTGCACTTTGACACATGAACTTTGAACACTTTGACTTTGCCCATGTTGAACTTTGACCTTGAACATGTTGACTTTGTCCAATTTATCTTTGACTATAATCGACTTTGACTGAAGTTGACTTTGACCAATATGAATTTGATGGCCTCAACACCAGGTTTACCACAATTCCAACATCCTTTACTATCATTACCTGAATAATTTCTTTGGAAATTTCCACGACCTCTTTGGCTCCCCCTGCCTCAAAATTGTCCTCTTCCTCGTGCATGATTCTGTTGTTGTCCTTGGTCTTGGTTACTGTTTCCTCTTCCACTTCTGAAACCTCTACCTCTGCCTCTTATTGTGCCACAGTAGACTACTTGCTCAGAACTGGAACTTCCTTGGGAGTTTGAATCCTCACCAACATTCTTTTCTTCAATAACCAGCATGGATACCAAATCAACAAAATTCGGAATATTTATTTAGTCAGTATAGAAGTTATGAATTGCTTATATGCAGCTTCTAAACCACGAAGGCACACTTCCACCTTATCATCATCATCTACATTCATGCCAATAGATGCAAGTGACTCACATATGCTTTTGATTTTCAGGGTGTAGTCACTTACCGACATGCTCTTCTTTTCCAATGAATGCAGCTCGTTCTTGAGTTGCAATTTCCATGCATTTGAATTGGTCTCATACAATGTGAGCAAACTATTCCAAGCCTCTTTTGGATTCTTGGCATCCTGTATGTGCCCAATCATGCTATCCTATATACTAACAAATAGCCAATACATTACCTTTCGTGCTCCTTGATTCCATTCCTCATATGCTCTTAATTGTTCTATAGTCTGATTCCTCTCTGGTAATTGCGGAGCATTTTCATTTTCTCCTTCAATGTACTTCCAATAGCCTTTTCCCATCAGGAAATTCGTCATTCTGAATCTCCAAGCATGAAAGTTATTCTTGTCCATTTTATCACTCATAATCTAACTCATTCCATCTGCATTTGCCATTTCTGTAGCAATTCACAACACTGCAAAACACTACAAGTAGCACTTCTGCTTGAACATTGTTGCACTATGATGTGACAATTCTATCTCATAAAAACATAGTTTTCATGTATCAACACTACACCGAATCGTTTGAAATTCTGGATCTGGAATATATGAGTGTTTTTGAACATGACACAAGTTACGATTTCAAAACTAACCTGGTTTTTCTATGGGCCCCACCTTGTGGGCTCGAAACGGAGGTCGAGATGGCTCCGAAACTTTGATCTCACAAAAACAAGTGACCCTAAGGAGATATTTCCCGAAAATATTTTGAGGTCTTCTACCTTCAGGCCCATTTTCGTAGCAATCTATGATCGTTTGTCAATCACACTTTCTCCATGCCGTTTCGCGTAGTCTTTATCGTTGGCCTGCTCCACGAGCTCTCTACAGGCACACTGGCTCTGATACCATGTTACAAGGAAGGAGATAAGGAAGAGAGCTCACACACACACTCTCACAATCAAAGAGAAACACACACTCAGATTAAGGCAAGGAAGAATGATCTTCTTCTTCTTCTATTACATAAAAATGAATGTACAAGAATGACCTAAAAATAAAAATATAACTAGTGCAATATGTAAAGACCAGTACATAAGGAAAAACCTAATGTCTGCAAATGAGTAAGCTGGAAAGAAACAAATGTGCCATCACTCTCACTAGATAAATCTAATAAAGTTCAATGAAGTGTCTTTGACATATGTCGGTGTGACCACTATACATGTAAGAGAAATGAAAAAGTAATATGTGTCATCCTAGATCATCACATGTTGAGCTTGATATCTGAACCATTTATAGTGCCTTTAAGGTATCTAAGAACCATTTTCACTTCCGTTAAGTATTGTGCTTTGGGGATTTGCATAAATTGTGAGAGAACTCTGACTACATGCTTGATGTCCATCCTAGTGAGAGTTACATAGTTCAAAGATCCTACACAAAGGTTTTGAATATCAGAGGTGTCCTCATCTTTTCTACAGGTTAAAGAAATCTCTTTATGGTCTCAAGCAAGCCCAAAGGTTTTGAATATCATAGGTGTCCTCATCTTTTCTACAGGTTAAAGAAAGCTTTTTATGGTCTCAAGCAAGCCCCAAGAGCTTGGAACCAAAGTATAGTGGAATACTTAGACCAATGTGGCTACAAACAAAGTGATGTCGACTCCACATTGTACAAGAAGAAGGTAGTTGATCTTGTTGTTTGCATTTGCATTGATGTTGATGATCTTATTCTTACACAAAATGATGAAGCAAGCATTAGAGAGATCAAAAGGAAGCTTTGAGAAGAATTCAAGATCTCAGATCTTCAAGAATCAAAGTACTTCTTAGACATAGAAGTAATCTACAAGAAGGAAGGCACATACCTCATGCAAAGGAAGTACATTTCTGATGTACTAGCAAAGTATGTAATGTGTAATTGCAAGCCAATTACAAATCCATTTGAAGTGAATGAAAAGTTGAGTGTACATGAGGGAGAAGACATTAAAGATGTTACTTTGTGTAGGATCTTTGAACTATGTAACTCTCACTAGGATGGACATCAAGCATGTAGTAGGAGTTCTCTCACAGTTTATGCAAACCCCCAAAGCACAATACTTAACGGCAGTGAAAATGGTTCTTAGATTCCTTAAAGGCACTATAAATTGTTGAGATATCAAGCTCAACATGTGATGATCCAGGATGACACATATTCTTTTTCATTTCTCTGACATGTATAGTGGTCACACCGGCATGTCAGGGACACTTCATTGAAATTTATTAGATTTCTCTACTGAGAGTGATGGCACATTTGCTTCTTGCTAGATTACTCATTCGCGGACATTAGGTTTTTCCTTATGTACTGGTCTTTATGTATTGCAGTAGTTGTATTCTTATTTTTAGGTCATTCTTGTACATTCATTTTTATGTAATAGAAGAAGAAGAAGAAGAAGAAGATCATTCTTCCTTGCCTCAATCAGAGTGTGTGCTTCTCTTTGATTGTGAGAGTGTGTGTGTGAGCACTCTTCCTTATCTCCTTCCTCGTGACATGGTATCAGAGCCAGTGTGGTTGTAGAGAGCTCGTGGAGCAAGCCAACGATAAAGAGTACGCAAGATGGCATGGAGAAAGTGTGATTCACAAATGATCGCAAATTGCTATGAAAATTGGCATGAAGGTAGAAGACCTCAAAATATTTTTGAGAAATATCCCCTTAGGTAGGGTCACTTGTTTTTGTCAGATCGAAGTTTCAGAGCCATCTCGACCTCCGTTTCGAGCCCGTAAGGTGGGGCCCATAGAAAAACTAGGTCAATTTTGAAAATCCTAACTTGCGTCGTGTTCCGCAACACTCATATATTCCAGATCTAGAATTTCAAGCGATTCGGTGTACTGTTGATACACAAGAACTATGTTTTTCTGAGATCAAATTGTCATGTCATAGTGCGACAATGTTCAAGCAGAAGTGCTTCTTGTAGTGTTTTGCAATGTTGTGAATTGCTGCAGAAATGGCAAACGCAGATGGAATGAGTCAGCTTATGAGCGATCAAATGGACAAGAACAACTTTCATGCTTGGAGATTCAGAATGATGAATTTCCTGATGGGAAAAGGCTACTAGAAGTACATGGAAGGAGAAAATAAAAATGCTTCGCAATTATCAGAGAGGAATCAGACTGTAGAACAATTAAGAGCATATCAGGAATGGAATCAAGGAGCATGAAAGGTAATGTATTAGCTATTTGTTAGTATACAAGATAGCATGATTGGGCACATACAGGATGCCAAGACTCCGAAAGAGGCTTGGAACAGTTTGGTCACATTGTATGCGACCAATACAAAGGCACAAAAATTGCAACTCAAGAACGAGCTGCATACATTGGAAAAGAAGAGCATGTCGGTAAGTGACTACACCCTAAAAATAAAAAACAACATTGAAGATCACCATTGAAGAAATTATTATTCACATCTAGTTCATGAATGTTCTAGCTTTTTGAGGCTATAATGGAAATGAGAGTTCTTATTTTCTTCATCCTTGCTACAGGCTAGAAAGTCTCCTCCAAGTGAAGGTCATAGGTTTATGCAAAAACCTTAGCAATGAGCCTCACTTTGTACCTAGATATGCTGCCATTTGAATTCCCGTTTAACTTGTATACCATTTGTTCCATATCTCCTTCAAGTCCTTGGTCTTAGCAACCAATGACCAAGTGTAGTTCTCCTTGAGTGTTTGACTACTTTATGCATGACTTGGTTCCATTATTCATGCTTTCTTGCATCCTCAAAACAATTAGGTTATTGTATGCATAATGTTTGGCAATGAAAGAGTCATAAGTTAATCACTAAATTAGATACCTTTCCCTTGTTGAGATTCCTTTATCTTGAGGGGCCAGAATGAAATCAAGGAGAAAAAGGGGTGATGGATTGTGTCGATCATGTTCTTCCTCCTTGCCTTTTCTTCTTGTAAAACTTTCTTCTGAAGTAGGCTTCCTTCTCAATCTCTTTGTTGGAGTTAGACGTCTGTGGAAGCATGCGAACAACACAAGGAAGAAAAAGAAGCTTGGAGCACAACACATAATACTAAATGTATTACCACTAGAATGTACAAAGATATGTATCCCGTTAGGGAAATAGGCGTATATACAGGCCCGAGGAAAAAATCATCCTAAAGAGGGAATAAAGCGCCCCAGCGGTCCTAGAGTGTTCACACACATCACTACCTAAATATATCAACAAATCCCCCTTGGGAGTGATGCGGTGAACAAGGAGCTCGCACTCATGTACAAGGAGGTGCCAAGCTATGTGGAATCAATCCACAAAAGGAATTAATCCCAAAGCTTTGTGAAAAGCTTCAAACTTCTCCCTAGGTAGAGAATTTGTGAAAAGGTCTACAATGTTCTCCTGTGTGGGCACATATGCCAAGTTGATCTCCCTAGTAGAGAACCTCTCCCTTACATAATGATAATGCACCTCAATGTGCTTAGTGTGAGCATGGAACACAGGGTTCCTCACAATTTCCAATGTGCTTTGACTATCAGTGAAGATGGTGGTGCTAGAAGACTCACCAACACCCAAATCAGCCATAAGGCATCTAAGCCACACACACTCAATAGTGGCTATGAAAGCTTCCCTATACTCAGCCTCACAACTGGAATTGGCAACAGTAGGCTGCTTCTTGCTCAACCAAGATATACATGAGCTACCAAGCATGAAGCAAAAACCACTGATGGACACAGGAGTGTCATAGCAACCAGCCCAATCACTATTAAAAAATGCATGTAAATCTGGCAGTAGTGATCCCCCCTTGGGATAAAACATTCCAAGTAGCCAAGTACCACTCAAGTAGCAAAAGATGTGCTTAACCGCCTGCCAATGCTGGACACCTAGGTAATGCATAAACCTTCTCATTTGTGAGACAGAAAAATGAATATCTGGCTGAGTAATGCATAAGTAAATCAAGCATCCAACAGCTTGTTGATAGAGAACAGCATCAAATGCATCTCTAGCATCATGAAGACCTGATTGTAAACCTATCCCCATAGGAGTGGCAATAGGCTTATAGTCTTCAAGGCCAAAATATAGCAATAATGTGTCAATATATTTCGTTTGAAACAAATCCATTCCACCATCAACTTGCATAAACTGAATGCCCAAATAGTGATGCAAATGCCCCAAATCATACATTTCAAATGAGGCATGCAAATCAGCCTTAAAATCAGCAATATGCATGTCATGAGGACCAGTGAGCAGCATGTCATCAACATATACTACAATAATCAGAAGCACATCATTAACGCGCTTCTCATCAGAGAGACTAGATGCAGCCATAGCATAGCAATCTGATGCAAAAGAGGCACTATGAGAGCTGGATGGAGTACTACATGATAGAGGTGCATCTAATTTGCTATCACGCAAGCTTTGCACCAGCCATTTTGGTGTAGTTTTTTACTGCTCAATATGAGCTCTCATCAACAAGTGCATCATGTAAATCTGCATCAGAAATGGAATGATCTGCATCATCACATGAAACATGCAAAGGTTGAGAATTTGCCTCATTAAGACGAGCACTAGACATTCCACGTGTAAAAAGAGATAGCAAAGTATTATACATGTCTTTGGAGCTAAAAAATGCCTCTTTAGTACATGAAAGCAATGGCTGAATAACATTTTCCACAAAAACAACGTCATGGCTAACCAAAATGCGTTTAGGGTGTGGATGATATAGACAATAGCCTTTACTTTCAAAACTGTACCCAACAAAAATACATTTTATTGCTTTATCATCCAATTTTCTACAATGTTGTTTAGGCACTAATGCATATGCCAGACAACCAAAAACACACAGATGAACAACAGATGGCTTGCAACCACACCAAGCCTCATATGGAGTGATAGATTGCAGCCCTTTAGTGGGACACCTCTTCAGTACATATGCTACACACATAATAGCCTCAAGCCAAAAACTATGTGGTAAAGCCTAACTCTTTGACCATACACCTCACCATCTCCATGAGTGACATGTTCTTTCATTCAACAACTCCATTCTGTTGAGGTGTGTACGACACCCTACACTGATGTTTTATCCCACATTGTGCATTTAATCTACATACATACATGCATAAATACCCATGTAAACACATATTCATGTAGATACATAGAATAACATGCATGTGAATTTATGTATCAAGATTGATATGCAAACACACACACACACGGATGCACACACACACACACACACACACACACACACATATATATATATATATATATATATATATATATATATATATATATATATATATATATATATATATATATATATATATATATATATATGTGTGTGTGTGTGTGTGTGTGTGTGTTTGCACAAACATGATAAATTGTGTATTTACATGAAATTATGCATATACATTCACGTGTGCACTTAGGTGCATGGGTAGTTACCTACATGTTTTAGTTCGAGCATAACTTCCTACTCCAAGGTCCAATTAAAGAGTTTTCAATTGTTGTAGAATCCACACTTCAAGAACTTTGCATGAGAGGATCGAATTTCTATTTGGATTAGTCTTAGATTTCCTTTGATTCCATTTAGTTTTCTGCTTTTTATACAAAGACTGAGGTAGGTGATGCCCATATACCTATGTTTACTATTTTAGCTATAATGCCTACAACCTATCTCTGCATAAGGTTTTTGTTTTCTGTAGACTACTCAAGAGTTGCTTTAAAATGAAATTCATGATCAAATTGATGCTTATGAATTTTTATCATGTCTAGATTTACTTATGAATTGAATCTATTCATTATTTCATCTTTTCACACATGATTTTATTTACTTATGTTCTTTAATAAAATCATGCATAGGTTTTCTCTTCAGTTCTTAGAGTTTGTATTCCATGTGTCAAAGAAAGAACAATTTAATGTCAACAAAACAAAAACGAGGGCGTGTAGTGCCCAACAAAATATTTTTCATATGTTTATTTCTTGTAGGTCATGGAGGGAAGAGAGAGTGGCTTGCCTGCCACTAGGCCTATGCCTTTTAATTTTTATATCTTTTTCTTTTAACTCCATTTTACTTGGAAAGTGCTCCCTAATTGTTTTGTAAGCACGTGGCGTTATATGCCATGAAAAGAACTAGAGAGATATAGTCTTTAAGGGAGAAAGTCTCATGTGTGTTCTAATGTAGTAGCAAGAGTGGATTCTTGTGAAGTAATTAAGTACATATCAAGGTGCAGAAGTATATGGATACTCAGACTTTCTTTGAAGACCTTTTGTGCTTATCTTCTCATCATTAACACGAGCAAGATTTTGGTCAAACATGACAAATATTGTATTGTAAATAGACATAGCACGACAAAGGTAAGTGAACTTTGTCGTTGATATTTATGTGTAGAGAAGGTTGGAGGAGAGATTCCTCAAGAACAACCCAAAAATTTTCTTCCAATGACATGTAAGGAGTCATAGAGAGGAAGTGACTAGTAGTGACATGAAAAATCATGTCAAGGATGTTTTTTTATGCATCATAGTTTTAAGTAGTTAGTAACTCATGAGGACATGAATCACTGTTCATGGGAGTCAATGTACTTGATATACAATTCTATTCCTAGTCGGGACAAGCTAGTGCTATGGTTATGATCATCCATACAAGTATTAAATTCTTGTATGTGATTGGTTGTGATAATGTTTAATAAATGCACAAGAAGCACAATGACTAGAATGATGTCCATACATATTTATTTTTGCTAAAGAGTGGACGCTATAAAGAATCAATTTTTACGAGGTGATTTGCATTGCTAATTGGTTTCTACTAATGTAGATGATCACTATATGCATCGACATGTGTCCATATTGATGGAGACAATGTCCAATGGTCTCAATGGTCCAAAACTCTAAAACTACAGCTTATTGAGTAATCTTTGGAAGAAACCCCACAACAAAAGCATTGGGGAGAGATGCTATAATTGAAATACTTCAAAACTATATGGTGTGGTTTGATACCCACAATTGGCAGTGCATTTGTGTTTTGAACTTTTTTTGCACCAAATTACGTGACATGATTTTTCTTTATTTTCATGGCGATAGCTTTTCATGATTTTCTTTTTAGAAGGGGTTTAGGTTCTCTATAATAAAGGCCAAAGCTCATTGTTCAGCATCTTTTCAAGGCACCCGGTGTGCTCAATGCAAGTTGAAGAAGATCACTAGGAGGAGAGTTCCTACATTCTTAGATGAGGTGTGCTCTATTTGGGGAGTAATCAAGAGTAGTTTGCATCTTCCAACCATCAGCATCACTTGCTGAGTTACTATGAGTAACAAGTCTATTTTTGTCCTACTTGTTCATTCACTAGTTTCTGATTTGGGTTAATACAAATTTGGGTTTTCTATCAAATACTTCCAAACTATTCA
This sequence comes from Ceratopteris richardii, assembly GCA_020310875.1. NCBI lineage: Eukaryota > Viridiplantae > Streptophyta > Polypodiopsida > Polypodiales > Pteridaceae > Ceratopteris > Ceratopteris richardii. The sequence continues at coordinate 108,785,235 of CM035434.1, forward strand.
TATTCTCCATATTCTCTCTGTCTCTCTCTCTCTCACACACATACACACTCTTCATACCTTTTAGGCACACAATTTCTTGTATCAAGTTCCTATTTCCTCCTTGATTCAGTTATTGTTAGTTTGTATCATATTCACACATTGTAATTTTACATTGGAAAATAACATAATGCAGCTGAGCATTCTAGCTTACCGTACACTTTGCGAATATCATCTATTGTCTATCTATCTCTCACTCATCATCTTTTTTAGTATTAAGATGTGTATGCTAAGGTTCATGTGTTGTAACCTTGTGTAAACAGGTGATTAATTATTATTGTGGCTTATCCTACTTCCAACATTTGGAATCATTGCATAGTTGACATACATGTTGGGGTTTCACTCACTCATTAAGCATAAAGACATGAAGACATAAGTGGAAAGAAGAAGGAAAAAAGAACTATAGAACTTGGACATATAGAAATCATGCCTATGTGAAGGGGTAAATTCACACCTGTAATATAGTGATGAAATTAGATCAAATATAGTCTAGAACTTTTTGAATTGCAAGTTTGAGAAATAGGAGCATAAAGAATCAATTTATATAAGTTAATTTGAGGAATAGAAATGTTTTAGAAATTGATTGTAAGTCCTAAAGATAGAAGAGAGGCAATCAGGGTTTTTTTTAGAGAGATTGTGGTGAGAGGTCATTCATTGAAGAAGATCTTTCTAAATGAATTCAATAAGCTCATCTGAAAAAGAAGATCTCAAGATATTCTATGTTGACTCTGGTTGTTCTAATCATTTGCCAAGAAATATAGAATTAGTGTCAAAATTAGAAGAAAGCGGCTCTACTTATAGAGTTAAAATAGGTGATAACACAAGACATAATGTACATTCAATTGGAAAAGTGAAATGTGAGAATGGAGAAGATTTTGCTGACTAATGTCTTGTATGTTTCCACAATACCTAAGAATTTGATTTGTGTGGGACAAATAGTTGAAAACGGTTTTCAAGTGAGATTTACAAATCAAGGAGTATTTATGGAAGATCTAGAGAATGAATATAATCAGATTGTTTATGGCAAGAAGGAAGGTAGACTTTATTGGTCAAGCTTTGCTCACACATGGTGATGAAGTGATTATAGAACTAGACCTTTGGCATAAGAGGTTGGGACATTTCAATGAAAGAGGAATCAAAGCTATGGTGGCAAACAAATATGTACTAGAGTTACCAAATGTGGAGAACCAACATATGGTCTACAAATGTGAAGCATGGCAAATTGCAAAAGCACACATATTACCATTTTAGAAGAAAGGATTCAAACATGATGGTCTACTAGAGCTCATCCATACTGATGTATGGGGACCAACAAAAGAAGGATCAACCAATGACTCTATGTATTATGTTCCCTTTATTTATGATGCTACAAGATGGATAACTCTTTATGTCTTGAAGGAAAGATTAAACGTTTTTGGAGCCTTTAAGCATTTTCATGTATATGTAGAAAGAGTTACAAGTTAAAAGTTCAAGAGACTAAGGTCTGATGGAGGGGAGAATACTTCTCCTAAGAATTCAATGATTACCTTTGGAATGTAGGTATGAAGAGGGAAATAACTTGTAGTTACACATCTCAACAAAATGGGGTGACAAAAAGAAGGAATATGACTTTGGTTGAATTTGCTAGGGCTATGTTAAAAGAAAAGGATTGTCCAAATTATATATGGGTTGAGGCTGTGAATATAGCTACATACATTGTGAATATGTTATCATGTACAACTTTGAATGGAGTAACCCCTTATAAAGCTTGGTGGGGTAAGAAACCAATACTAGATCATTTGTAAAGTGTTTGGATCAATTGCCTATGCTTATGTACCATCACAACTCAGACATAAGCTTGAATCAAAGGCTGAAAAATATCTATTCATCAGGTATGATGAAAAGCAAATGGGTTATAGGTTATGGAATCCTCTAATCAAACAATTTCTTGTTTCTAGAGATGTGACATTTGATGAACAGAAGAGTTGGTATGTAGAACAAAGTCACAACATTGAAGCATTTGAGGAACAGGAAATAAAAAGTGAGAGAGGTAAATCAAATATGTAGGTGAATGGAGATGAAGATCACATGCAAGCAAGCACATCCAGAGTTGGATCATCAAGAAGAAATGAAGATGCACCTAGGTTTGGTGAAGAAGTGTATTCAGATACACATGAAGAATATGAACCAAGGAGGTCAAGGAGATTATGGAGACAACCAACAAGGTATTCTTATGATAATTCTTATATCACTTAGAAAAGCTATGCTTATATGGTCAAAGATTATCAAAAACCTCAAAACTATGATGAAGCAAAATGCAAGAAACAATGGGAAGAAGCAATGAAGGAAGAATTCAATGCACTTGAGGAGAACAAGACATGTGAACTTGTTCCAAAACCAAATGGTAAGAAAGTGTTTGCAAATAAATGGGTTTACAAGATGAAGAAGCTTGGAGATGGAGGAATAGCCCAATATAAAGCTAGATTGGTGGTCAAAGGATATGCCCAAACTCATGGCATAGATTATGATGAGACATTCAGTCCTATGGCAAAGATATCAACCATAAGGAAAATCATTTCTATTGCAACATCAAGAGGATGGACTCTGAATCAATTGGATATAGAGAGTGCATTTTTGAATGGATACATATACGATGAAGTATACATGGAGCAACCTCAAGGATTTGCAAGTTTGAGGTATCAAAATTATGTTTGCAAATTAAGAAGAGCAACCTATGGGCTAAAGCAAGCTCCAAGAGCTTGCAACTATAGACATTTGAAGTATCTCAATGATCTTGGATATCAAAGTTCAAAGCCAGATGCAAGTCTACTTTTCAAAAGAATAGATGAAGGTATAATCTACATTTGTATTTGTGTAGATGACATTATGATCACATGTACTACCTCAGATGAAGGAATCAAGGAAGTAAAGAGATTACTTGAGAAGGAATTTAAAATTAGTGATCTAGGGAAGTTATCATAGTTTCTTGGAATGGAAATCACTTATGCAGATCAAGATATAAATGTATCACAAGAAGGGTATCCTCTGAATCTATTGAAGAAGTTCAACATGGAGAATTGCAAAGAAGCTTCAACTCCACTTGAAGTTAATCATAAGCTTACCAAATATGATGGTGCAAAATACAAAGACATGAGAAAGTATCAATCTCTAATTGGAAGTTTGATTTATGCTACACTAACAAGAACTAATCTTAGGTATGCAGTGGGAGGTCTCTCACAATTCATGCATTGTCCAAAGGATCAACATTGGATTGTAGGTCAAAGAGTTATCACACATATCAAAGGGACTATAAAAGAAGGATTATATTATCCTTTTACTTCAGACATAAAGTTGAGAGCATATAGTGACTCAGATTTGGTAGGAAGTCAAGATGATAAAAGATCAACACATGGATACATGGTGTACATAGGTGATAAGCTTGTGAGTTGGTGTTCAAAGAAACAACATATAGCAGCATTATCATCAGCTAAAGCAAAATACAAAGGGGTTGTGGAAGCAACTAAAGAAGTAGTGTGGATGCAGACCTTGTTCAAAGGCTTGGGCATTGATCAAGGTATACATATAATACATGGGGATAATATGAGTTCACTTTATCTTGTAGGAAATCTAGTATTTCATGTAAGAACAAAACATATAGAGATCCAATATCACTTCCTGAGAGAAAAGGTAATGGAAAAGGAACTTGAAATGGTGTATACTCCTAGAAAGGATTAGATAGCAGATATCATGAAAAAAAAGCTTGGATGGATTGAAGACAAGTAGACTCAAAGAAATGACAAGAATAAAAGAGAAAGAGAATGTATGCAAAGTCAAAATGTTGGGGGAGTTGTTGGGGCTTCACTCACTAATTAAGTATTAAGACACGAAGACATAAGTGGAAAGAAGAAGTACAAAATAACTATAGAACTTGGACATTTAGAAATCATGCCTATGTGAAGGGATAAATTCACACATGTAAATAGTGATGAAGTTAGGATCAAATATAGACTAGAACGTTTAGAATTACGAGTTTGAAAAATTGGAGCATAAAGAATAAATGTACATAAGTTAATTTGAGGAATCTAAATGTTGTAGAACTCGATTATAAGTCCTAAAGATAGAAGAGAGGCAATTGGGGGTTTTTCTGAGAGAGATTGTGGTGAGAGGTCATTCATTGAAGAAGATCTTTCCATGGCTATGAGTAGAGTGAGACCACGCCATTTTATACACATGTTCTCTAATAGAAAACACATGTTTTTGTAGAAGGATTTGAGTTAATGTTCTTTGTGTGAAGAAATCAAAGTGTTTTCCTAATTACATGAATGTTAGTTACTGTCACAGATGGAGCTCCTTCTTCAAGTATAGTGGTTACTCCTTCTCCACCTACATGCGACCAGCTTACATGGCATGCTTGTTTTGGTCACTTGAACTTCAGTAGTTTGCTTTATTTACAAAGGAAGGATATGATTCTTGGTTTGCCAATACCTGATTCCATTAAAAAGCATGCATGTGAAGGTTGCATTCTTGGAAAAATGCATCGTGCTTCTTTTCCAAAAGATAGTCATACACACACTACAAGAAAATTACAGCTTATTCATAGTGATGTATGTGGTCCCATCAAGACTTTGTCATTTGGGAAGCATGTATATTTTTTTACCTTCATTGATGATGCTACTCACCATACATGGTTGTATCCTACAAAAGCAAAGAATGAGGTATTTTCTTGCTTCAAAGAATTTCTAGATATGACTTTCAAACATGTTTTTGACTCTACGCACAGATCATGGTGGTGAATACATGTCACATGAGTTTAATGATTTTCTTTGTGAAGGAGGTATTTCGCACCAATGTATGATGCCATGTACACCTGTGCAAAATGGTGTTGTCAAGCATAAAAATAGAACACTCATTAAAATGGCACGGTGTATGGTTAAAGGAAAGCACCTTCCTGATAAGTTTTGGATGGAAGTGATCATGTGTGCAAACTATGTGTTGAATCTCTACCCTAAAAAAGCATTGAGATTCATCACTCCTTATGGGGCATGGAATGGACATAAGCCTATGATATTCATATGCGTGTGTTTGGTTTTTTTGCATATGCTCTTGTGCCATCAAAACAATGTCACAAATTTGATGACAAGGCAAAGAAATGTATATTTGTTGGTTATAGTGCTGAAATTAAGGGATATCATTTGTACCATCCATTGATGAAGACAATTATTATGAGTCGTGATGTAGTTTGTTCTAAAACTTCGAATTTCCCTCTACTTGAATACAAAAAACAGCCAACGATTAGCTCACAAGATGTGTTCAATACACTCATGCCTTCGTCCCAAAATGGTGTGCTTGATTACAGCCATGTAGATCAACCAACTAAGGCTCAAAGGGTTGAAAATTTCCAACAAAATAGAGCTGAAAATTTAAAGAATTTCCAACCAAACATGGCTGAAATGTTTCAACCAAAAACTATTGGAAATCCTGGAAATTTCTAGCCACATATGGCTGAACATTCGCATCAAAATATGGCTGAAAATGAGAATGAAATTCAGCCCACATATGATATACAGGTTCATGATGTATTACATAATGAATACATTTCTATCAAGTGTGCAAAAACTATGCCAAGGTACAGAAAACAAACTTTGCAGGATAGCAAAGTGAGTGCACCCTTACTTGGTAGAACAAGATCAAGCTCTCGTCATGCATCAAGTAATTTTGTGGATTATTCTCTTATTGCAAAAACATGTAATGAAGAGCCACGTACTTTTGAAGATGCATGTGATGATCCACAATGAATGAGCACTACGCAATCAGAAATGGATTCCATCATAGGAATGGTACTTGGGAGTTATGTGAATTTCCAAAAAGAGAAAATGCCATTAGTACAAAGTGGGTTTGCAAGATTAAGAGAAAGTTTGATGGTAGCATTGATCACTACAAAGCTAGATTGGTGCCAAAGGATATACGCAACAATATGGCAATTGACTATGAGGAAACTTTTGCACCTACTTCACACATGAATACCATTCGTGTTGCGGTTGCATTGGCTGCCCATCAAGGTTGAAAAGTACATCACTTGGACATAAAAAGAGCTTTCTTGAATGGTGATTTGCAAGAAGAGGTCCATGTGAAGCAAACTCTTGGATTTTCCATGAAAGGGAAAGAGCATATGGTTTGTTACTTGCATGAAGCCTTGTATGGTCTCAAGCAAGCTCCACGTGCATGGTATGACAAAATCCATAAGCACTTGATTGCTCTTGGCTTCACATGTAGTCCAATTGAAAGCAAACTCTATGTATGCAAAGATGGGGCTGATCTTATAGTGCTTCTTCTTTATGTCAATGACATACTCTTGATTGGTTCATGCGATAAAAAACTTGACATTCTTATGGATGATTTTTAGCATACTTTTGATGACTTATCTTGGTCTTTTGAGCTACTATCTTGGCATCCATTTTGTATGTGTTGAGGGGGGGAATTGTTATGCATCAAGCAAATTATGTTGAAAACTACTTAAATGCTTTGACTTTGAGGATTGCAAGCCAGTTTCCACACCAATTGAGACAAGATTTAGGTTCTCAGTTGAGGATTCCAGTGATGCATTTGACACCTCTTTATCAACAAGTTGTGGGATGTCTTATATATGCATGCAACATAAGGCCGGATATACAGTATGCAGTTTCCTAGTTGAGTTGTTCCATGCATAGCCCTAGCACTAAGCATTGGCAAGCAGTGAAATGTCTGTTTAGATATCTCAAAGGCACTTTGAGCTTAGGTCTCTTTTATGGAAGAGGTATTCAGCCATGCTTGCATGCTTTTACAAATAGTGATTGGGCTGGTTGTTATGATGCTCACATGTCCACTAATGCTAATTGATTTTTCTTTGGAAAATCATGCATATCTTGGTTGAATAAGAAGCAACCTAGAGTGGTAGCATCAAGTTGTGAAGCTGAGTACAGTGCAATTTTCATAGCTATAGTGGATTGTGTATGGCTGGGACGCTTATTGATGGATCTTTGCATGGAGATTGATGTTGTTATGCATATTCTCATTGATAGTTAGAGTGCATTGGTTGTTGCACAAAACATAATTTTTCATGCACAAAACAAAAATATTGAGGTGCATTATCACTATGTGGGAGGGAAACTTCATGCAGGAGATATTGGATCGGTATATGTGCCTACACAAGATAATGTGGCAGACATATTCACCAAGGTTCCTCCACGGGAAAAGTTTGAAGCTTTTCACAAAGTTTTAGGTTTATTATCTTGTGGGGCTTGATCTGTCACTCCTTGTATGCATTCACATCATTCACTCTAGGGGTTTTTGTTACACTTATGTGCTCCTTGAATAGCCTTGATGTGAACCTTTTCCTTATACATGGGCACTTTTTACTCTAGTGCTAGTTAAAGGTTTTTTCCTCATGCTAGCACATACTTGATACACTCATACCTAGTGGTACTTTGTACTTAGGGACATTATTCATATCTTACATAAGTTCTATTCTTCATCAATAGAGAGAGCTATTCCAACCATCTGCCTTCCCTGTGTCGTGCTTCATTTGTGCTCCTTGTGCGTGCTTCTTGTGTGCCTCTCGCACTTCTACACACACCCAAAAACATGCACATTGAGATTGAGAGGCATAGGGCACAATAAGCAAGCTTGGTGCATTTTTTGATAAGCACTGACACCAAAGTGTTGAGAGTTCCATGCTCCACCCTTATGCCCAAAGCTAGAATCATTCTCAAGCAAGTCCATTTATCCCACATGGAAGGATATTTGCCCTCCATATAAGGCGAGCCTCACTTCACTCCCCACAATCCATTCACTGTAGCCCATTGCCAAGAGTGCAGTCTCTCCTCATGGAGTTATCATGCTCCGAAAGCAACACATGTAAGTCTTTTCATATTAATAAAGTTTGTTATGTTTTCATTTCTTTTGTTCAATCCCCCTTAATCTAATTAGTGCGTGATTAGTAGTAGATTAGGAGTTGTTTTCTTTATTTCAACATGATAACAAAGCATAGGTTTAGGATTCTTATTATCTCTTGTCATTTGTGTCATTGTAGTGATTTTCTCTATTTAGTCTCTCCCTCCCTCCAATATCATTATAAGAGTGCTTTTAAGAATTAATCACAATATGATTAACCTAATTAATGTTATCCTTATTCTTGGTTCCTCTCTCCCTTTCTTGCATCATTTATATCATTCTCAATACCTCATGTCTATGAATTTTCTATTATAGCAGTTTTGTTATTTAGATTGGGTGTTTTTTAGCACTTGATTTTGTTTCTAAGAGTTTAATCGATAAGAAAGTGCTTCATGATGGAGAGGGTTAATCTCCAAAAGAACAAGCTACTCTTGAAGTTAGAGCACCTCTATATGAAGAGTAACTCATGACCTTCACCAATTTGGAGGAATAATGATCAATTATAAAGATTTTGGATAAACTATGAAGAAGATGATTCTACAGAAAGTCTACTGCACATATCTCTCTCATTGACTTATCAAATGTGTAAAGTTTTTTAAAACACTTTGCACAAGGTGTCACCTATAGTTTGCAAACCTTCTTCAAGTTAAATCATTTCAAAAGACTCAGTAGATCTTGAGAAATGAACTTAACAAGTCACCTATGTCTAAAACTATTCTTCTGAGAAGTCAATTCAGACACTTGTAACTTCTAACACTTGGTTCTCTCAACCTAGAAGCCATTTATGTGAATGCTTTTAGCCATAGATAGCTTACCTTCAAACTTAAAGATTGAGTGCTTGCTTCCTACTCATAACTCTCACAACCTGTTTACAATTAGGCTCTCAAACTTTAACCATAGACTCATGAACTATGGAATTAGACATCTTCAAAATGATTCTTGAAATGATCAAGCACACAAGGAGAATACAGAGAAACATCGGGCATAATTTTTCTTCATTACTAGAGAACTTTTACATTTGGATGAGAGAACTAATCTTCACGCTTCTCAAGAGTCTAATCTCTTCTAATTCTTCTGAATTCTTGTATTCGACACTCCCTCATATTTTCCCCAACATTTTTCCTTGTATATATAGGCAAATATTTACAAGCTCCTGACTATACAAAAGTATAAGTGAACTATCTCTGAATTAATGTACATATGTGTACACATCATCTTCTGGATATGCACTTCCTTCATGCTTCATAACTTGATCTTTTCTTCAGTCCTTGACTTCAATTCTTCATCAAAACATCAGTTGTTTATTACCCTGCACCAACAGCTCCCCCTCAATCATCAATTGAGGTTTTCTCTATCTTCTTTATACCTACCATATCTTTGAATCTCTGTAGCTTTGGTCCATCCAAGCTTTTGGTTAGCATATCAGCTATCTGGTCTTTTGTTGAAGTATGTATGACTTCAATCTCTTTATCCATCACCTTGTCTCTTAGGAAATGATACTAAATCTCAATATGTTTAGTCTTGGCATGAAAAAGAGGATTAGCAGCTAGATACAATGAACTCATGTTATCTACATAAATAGTGGGTGTACTCTGAATGATGTCAAAACTCTTCATGAGAGTCCTGAGCCATATCACTTCCTTTGCAGCTTCAACCATCCCTTTGTACTCTACTTCTGTAGATGACAAAGAAACTGTGTGTTGCTTCTTTGAACACCAAGAAATTAGCTTATCTCCCACATAACACAAATATCCATATGTTGATCTTCTATCATCAGGTTTACCTGCCCAATCTGTATCACTATAGATCTTGATGTTTGTATCTGATGTAAAACCATAATACAAACCTTCTTTGAGTGTACCCTTAATGTACCTCAACACTCTTTGACCTGCAATCCAATGTTCTTTCCTAGGACAATGCATGAATTGAGACAATACTCCCACTGCATATGACAAGTCAGGTCTAGTTAATGTAGCATAGATTAGACTACCAACCAAACTTTGATATAGCTTCATATCCTTGAACTCTTCTCCTCCATATCTACTCAATTTATGATTCACTTCCATTGGAGTAGATGCTACCTTGCAATCATCCATTTTAAACTTCATCAACAAGTTTTTCAAATACCTTTCTTGAGTTACATAAACTCCATGTTGTGTATGAAATCTCCATACCTAAGAAATATGACAAGTCTCCAAGTAAGTAACTGATCTTGAATTCTTTCTCCATTTGCTTCTTTAGGCTTTGAATGCCTTTCTCATCTATACCTGTAAGAATTATATCATCAACATATATGCACATGTAAATGAACCCATCTTCACTTGCTTTGACAAGCAAGCTACTATCTGCTTTAGATACTTGAAAACCAAGTTCTTTCAAGAACTTCACAAGTCTATAATTCCATGCCCTTGGGGCTTGCTTCAAGCCATACAAAGCTCTCTTGAGCTTGCACACATGATCTGGATACCTTTCATCTCTGAATCCTTGTGGTTGCTCCATGAAAACATCATCTGAAATATAATCATTTAGAAAAGCATTCTTCACATCTAATTGACATAATTTCCAACCTTTACATGCAGCAATGGCTATGAGTGTCCTGATAGTTGTCATCTTTGCCACAGGACTATAGGTCTCATCATAATCTACACCATATGTCTGAGCAAAACCTTTCACAACAAGTCTAGCTTTGTACCTAGACACACTTCCATCTGCATACCTCTTTGTCTTGTAGACTCATTTGCATCCAATGATCTTCTGACTATTTGGTTTAGGAACCAAATCCCATGTGTCATTCTCCATCAATGCATCATACACTTCTTGCATAGCTCTCTCCCAATTTTCCTTACCTTTTGCCTCTTCATATGTAGAAGGGTCTTCATCTGCTTTTATCATATAAGCATAAACTTTGGTAGCCAAAAAAGAAGTGTCATAGCTATACCTTGTAGGTTGCCATTTATGTCTTGTTGACCTTCTGAGTTCTCCACTCCTTGAGGTTTCTGGTTCATCACATTCTGGATCAAATCTTGGCACTTCTTCAACTTCAACCTGTACTTCATTGTTCTCCTCTTCATCAAATATATGAACCTTTGATTTACCTCTATATTGATTCACAATTTCTTCATCACCTGCATAAATATTGATACCAAGTAGGTTGCTCATCAAATGTAACATCCTTTGATACAAGGAATTGTTTTGTGGATGGACTCCACAACCTATATCCCATCTGCTTATCATCATATCTAATAAATTCTAGAGAGAGAGAAAGAGAATCTACTTTCCACATCATCAAACTCGTACATGTATTTGAATAAAAAAATGAGTTTTTTTTAAAGTCTCATTTTTGGTGTATATTAACTCAAAAGGACCTATTTTTTAATATATATGTCAGAAGTCACTTTTTTGGGCCCATTTTTCGAAGTTTCTTTTAGAAAAAGTATAATTTTCAAACTCCCTCCAAAAGTAAGTGCCACATCATCAAATCCGTGACTATGCTTCCCCCAAAAAATGACTTTTTTCAAATTTCATCATTTTCAGCCATACACAGTGGAAAAATACACTTTAACCCATACACATACAAGAAAACACATTTTTTGAGCAAAACATATGCTTTAGAGTCCCTTGCAACCAATTTTTCATCTTTGTTTTTGATATTGTTGGTCATTAGCAAAGATGGTGTTGACATGTATCACAAACTTCACAGTAGAACGTCCGCATGCTCCTGCATCAACAAGTATCCATGTTCAAGTGCCTAGAGAGTTTGCTCCAAATACACGATGCAACAATGATGCCAATTCTCAAAATGAACGTCGTGTAGCTGGAGAAAAAAGTATTGATCTTTGGACTCATGGTTCACTATATCCTCTTGATCCAATATCTTCTTACCATCCAACATTCCATAACCTCTCAACTTTACTTCAATTCATTGGTGCGGGTGAAGTTGGACTATTAGGTTACTGCAAGCGATTATCTACACATTCACTTGCTACTGCTAAGTATTGGTTCCAACAATATCACATTAGGGTGGTCACTTTAGAAAGCACAATCATATCTTTACAAAAACAACTTGTAGATTTGGAGCAGGATATTGAAGCAAAACCAAGCACAATTTCAAAGTTAACTGCCAATCTCCAAGAGCTGAAAGAGACTCCACTTGGTATGAGACATAGGAAAAGAGTATTGTCATTTTTTGAAGCTCTTTCAAAAGGTGATGGAGCACACAAACGACGTATATATGCAACAAGGTGAGTGTTTGTTTTACTTTTATATGTTTTAATGAAGATTTGTAATGGAATCTTTCATTGTGTAGGTCGTTTATTCAAGACACAAACACCAAAGAAATCACTTCAGTGTGCAATCAGAGAGAGATATCTGGTGGTTAGGTGCTATAGAAGTTCCCAAATAAACAAACAATGTTATTTTGTGGATTTTTAGTAGGACTCCATGGATTACGGAAGTAATCTCTTCTCAAATACATGGGCAAAAGATTTTTGTAGATGATATAGGTGAATTTGAGGTAGAATTTGGGTGGAGACCTTAAGAGTATAAAATGCATGTTAGGTTGTAAACAAGGAGCATCTTCTCTCTATCCTTGCCCATATTGTACACAAGGTTACAAAGGATCTAAGAGACAGTCTAAACCTGCAAGGGCATTGATGAGAGTTGATGACTCTGAAGAAATTGATGAAACAGACTCATCAAATCACAGGGAATGGGAGATATCACTTTTGAGGTGTCCAATGTTACAGGAACCGACTCGTGATAAAATAAGCAATGATTGGAACCCCATTATCCCATTTCCATTAGTCAATGTTCACTTTTGTACTTTGCATGCATTCATGAGGATCTTTGATAGGCTTTTGAAGCTCCATGTTGAATATGCATTTGCAATGAAACCACTAGAGAGGTCTACAATAGCAATCCAAAAATAGAAGATCTTTTGAATTCTATAGGTTGTCATGGTGGCCACGTATCTTTAGTTGTTAAGAAGTATGGTGAGTCTCAAGAGATTTTACAACAAGTTTCAATGACTCGGAAGAAGGCAAGACGTTTCTTTAAAAGAGATGTGAATAGTCAAGATGATGGGAAATGGGAGCTTTGGAAGGACCTCTGTTCAATTACAACAGACAATGATAGTCAGGTTGATCTCATTAACAAACAAAAGAAGGTTTGGTCATCGTTCGATCAATTGTTACATTTGATGTGTTTGGTTTCCACTAATGCTTCACAACGAGAATTATTCCAAGTGACTTTGAAGGAGTTTACACAGTCATTCATCTTATCTTGGGGAGAAAGCAACATTACACATTACATAGTAAGTTTCGCTTACATTTTTTTATTTGGTCTTAAACACTATGTGTATATCTTATTGACCAGATCATAGCATATTCTTTTTGCACATGGAGCATATTTTATGAATCGATATGGGTCACTCGACATTTTTAGTACACAAGGAATGGAGAAGTCACATTACAGGGCTAGAGGTGTTTACTTAAAAACACTCGTCATGGGGGTGGTCTACTCCAATCAAACTATTTAGAAGAAATGTTCAATTGGTTTTTTCGTGCGACATTCGCTAGAAAATATGTAATGGAACGAGCATGTGAGTCACGAATAGCAAAGATTACACGAAAGCTACAACATGATATTGCAAGAGAGAAGTGGATGTCATCGTCAGGACCCGTACATCATGCCCAATGGCATGCACAAAGAATCCGCGAGGGTTCTGCTTGGAAATAGTTTCCAAACTCTGAAAATGCATTATTATTTTCAATGTTTTTATAACCGCTTTCACTTCAAATAAAATTTTACTGTTTTGTTGAAAATAATTTTAATGTCTTAAAACTAATTTTTATCCATTTAAATGTGAACAGGACAATTTTAAGTGAAAGCCTATAAATAGAGGTGTCCTTCCTCATTTTACAACTTTACAACCTAAGAGAATGGCACGCACAAAGCAGTCTGCTAGGAAGGATCATGTCGTCTACCCTAGCCATGTGCAAGGTACTCAGCGCCCAACATGGATGACACCCCACAAGAAGCGTCGAACCACAAGCCACTCTTCCAGACAAAGCTCGGGTGCAGGGACACAATCCGGTAGCATTCCATCACGGGGGGATGAAGCTTCATAAGAGAGAGATGTATCTCAAGAAATAAATTATTCCCCTCCCCCATCTGATGATGAGCCCCCAATCAGGACACCAATCAAGTCAAGGCCCAAACAACGAGGACATAGGAAAGTTGTGATTGAGACATCAAATTTATCAACTTCCTCAAATGAAGAAAGTATAAATGAGCCACCATGGAACAATGATGATATCCCTGTGAACCATCGAGTAACACAAGGAGGCAAGACACTGCCCCCAGGACAAGGACAAAGACCAACTGATGAAGAAAGAGAGGAAGGTCGGGCAGAGGAAGTAAATGATGAGGCAGGACCATCTAGGCGTCCTCCAAGAAGAAAGAAGAACTACCAACCACGTCGTAGACCACAACGACCACAACCCAACATCCCCCCAAATGCAAGAGCACCACAAAGCCGCAGAAAAAAAACCAGAGCCTTTGCAAAGATTCGACACTATCAAAAGTCTGTGGAGCTTCTTATTCCACGAAGGTCATTTGCAAGAGTTGTGAAGGAAGAGATCCAACGCTATTGCGCTGGACTTTGTATCCAAGGGATAGCCATTGAAGCTCTCCAAGAAGCTGCAGAGGCGTATCTTATATCAATGTTGGAGGACTCTAACCTATGTGCCATCCATGCAAAGAGAGTGATAATACAACCTAAAGATTTGCAGTTAGCTAGGAGAATTAGAGGGAATAACCCTTAACAAAAATTTGTACTCCCTTGTTTGGAGAACCTTTTGTATATCCCATATGATGAATATTTTGTAAATCCCGAATGATGAATATAATCTTTGTCTTCTCATATTTGCTCTCCCAAGTGTTTATCTCTTAGTGTACATGTTTTGAAGTTTATTTCTCCTATGTTTCTAGGTGTCTTTTTCTAGTACCTCTTTGAAGTGTGTTTCATAGTTGTATCATTCTTTTTTGTGTACTTATTGTAAGTGGTAATGCTATTTAATGCATTTCATGGCTTGGAAATGCAAAAAAAAGTGCTGCCACAGAAACGCGGGGATAGGCCCTGCAAAACTTTTGCAGGGCCTATCCCCGCGTTTTTGTGGCAGGCCTTTTTTTTGCATTTCCAAGCCATGGCAACACATTCCATGCACGTTGGGGCATATGATTGGCCTTGGCTAGAGTGCACTACATGCTAACCCCCTGACCAATAGCTAAACAATGTTTATGAACATAAATGTACTTATTTACTATTGCATACTTATATGCACCTAGAGGAGTCTTAACGTTCTCTAGTTATTGCACATAAGAAGAGTCTTCCACAATTCCCCAAGTGAAGGTGCTAATTGAGGGAGATAGACTTGCAATATAGGTAACCTAGTGCATAGGATGGCCTAGGAATGCAAAAAAAAGGCCTGCCACAGAAACGCGGGGATGGGCCCTGCAAAACTTTTGCAGGGCCCATCCCCGCGTTTCTGTGGCAGGCCTTTTTTTTGCATTCCTAGGCCATTGCAATCATTTTGGGCAACACAAATTACAAGAAATAATGGAAAAAGATTGATTAAACTGTGCAGAAGTTATGAGATTGTCAAAAACCATAAAGATATAATAGATTGAATGCACATGGAAATTGGAAAAACAATAATTGGTATTATAAAGTTTTAACAATTGGCTCTTGGCCTTGAGCCTCTCCACTACATTCTTTCTTCTCTGAAAAGATAGTGGCAATTGGTAAGTCAAAACTGATTGGGATATTAACTGAGGGTCTGTCAGTCCAAGACTTAAAGCTATTCCTATTTGACCTTATACTTTTCCTCTAAAGTTAACTCCTAGGGTAGTAAGGGCAAGGGACTTCCTACCTAAAAATATACAATTGGTCCCTTGCATTATTGTAGATAGGCACAAAACTTTGATTAAGGCCTTCAGACACCAAGTCATGAAGTGTCCTTGAGGGGAAAAGTCCTTGTGGATTATGACAAAATCTTCCTTTGGCAATTTTCCGATGTATTGTGCCAGGGAAGAGCCATGGCCCCGGGAAACACGATCACCACCACTCCTTGCTACAAATTTATCCACTTCAATTGTTTCCTACACATAGACAATCATAAAATTAAATAGATGCATCTTGTATGAATATGAGACAACCATAAATGTCAGTAGAGACTTACATCTTGAAGCCTATCTTCATCCTCTCCTCTTCCCATTGCATCTAGTGGAATTGATGAATGGGCCATGCCACTTTGCTCCACAACAGGGGATGTTGGAATCTTCTTCTCCAAAATTCTTTCCCTTGCTGTGGCCAGATCTTCTTCAGTGGCATCTTGGTTGGCATGGCTCAAAATCTCTTCACACACAAAGGCAATGGTGTCCGCAATTGAATCACCAAGTGGAATTGTTGCCTTTTTGATAATGTCAGAAGTGTTGTCCATGGGAACATCGGAGGTTGAGCAGAAAATACTAAGGCATTCGTCGAGGCGTAGACCGAATGCCTTCTGAATATCGCGCAGGAACAAAAATTCATCTCCGTCGACAAGTACAACTGAAAACATTTCCATCTCTACCTCTGGTAGAGTGGGTTCCACGGGGTCTAAGTTGGAGGGTGGACTGTTCTGTGTACTGGCTTCCTTTAATTTGTCCACTACTCCTTGAGGAAATTCTCTCAAAATTTTTTGACTCTCTTCTAATAGGTTGAGAGCTTTTGTCTGGGGTTCCTTCTTGTCATCTACAAAACCCCCAGTAACAAGATGGGGTAGATCCATGGGTGAAGGTTCAGGCTCCTCATTCACAAAAAAAATGGTTGTTGCTACGTAGGAAAGATATTTTCTTCCCATTTTCCTTTTCTTATTTAATTGTTTAATTAAGGGCACTGTGTCATCTAACAGGTGCCCTGAAGCCTAGCAATAGCCATGAAACGCTTTAAGCGTTTTGCAAACGCATCATCTCCTTTATGAATGTAGAAAAGCAGGTCACAGGGGACCCATTTACACTCATATGCTGGAATATCTATGGCATATCTTAATATATAGAATTCCATAAAATCTGTGATCTCATCGATCACATCGGAGTTCATGGCTATTGTCCCTTCAAGACTAGGGACTCTACAGACTAGGTCATACAAATCCGTACGACCATTGTAGTCTGTAGTATCCAAAAACTCCATGAATATATCTTGAGGAGATTTCATGGGAGTGGAAGTGCTAGCAGCCATTGCTTGTGCGCGAGAATTCTAGAGGCTTTTAGTCTCTGCTTTCTAGCTCTTTCAAAGTGCAAATGTGAGAAATGAGCACATAGAATTCTAGAGGCTTGTAGTATAGAATAAAGAAGTGCAATTTCAAAAAATGTGTTTCTGAAGACAAAATAATGCATAGAAAAAACATGAGAAACCCCATTTCAAAGTAGTGAACAGACTTTTTGACATTCCAAAAGTTTTGAAATTACCATTGCAGAGAAGAAGGTATATACAATATCTAACATGAATCAATTGTCCTACTTTTTACATGGTTCTTGAAAGTGCAAAAACCATGAGATACAATGACTAGGGCCCAAGAAGTGACATTATCAGGTTGCAAAAGAACTATGAAAATGAGAGTACTGTTCCATCTTTGCTCAATCTACAGGGACTTTCATTTTGTATTCCATTCTTCTGCCCACCTGTAATCAATTTGCATGAAATTGAAGTCATTAGAGTAAAATAAACAATAATGAAAAGATTACTTTAACAAAAGCATGAAACATTTCTCCCTATGTCCTTGAATTTTGAATTTGGATTGAGTTAGTCCTTCAAACCCCATAATCATCTAGTGTTCTCTCAGATTAGCCAAGGTCCAATGATTATTCACTAAAATAGTTTTTGTTTCATTGTTGGGCAATCTAAGATTTATTTCAAATGAATGCAAAGATCCCTCTGAACTTTGAAATGGTATCCATTTGCCAAGTTTACACATCCAACGATCATAGTAGAATCTGATGTATAATGAAGTATGTTGTTTTAAATATCGAAATCCTATACCTGTTCCACCTATTTTACAGAGATATTTATCACCTTTTGCAATTCCTTCCATCAAACCCCAATTTTCACCAAGAAGACTTTCGACTTGCTCATATGTGATATCTTTACACATGAACATGGTGGAAGTCTCTTGGAATGAGAATCCTTGGAATAAATATACAAAACAATGAATGGGAAAAGTCTAGTGCAAACCTACAGACCTAGACACCTTTGTGAATTTCAAAGAGTTATGTATATCCATTACCATATTTTTCTTCAAAGATGATACGGACCATATATCAGGTTTTGGCCACTCCAAGCTAAGAAGAGAATGTACTTCAATTCTCTCTAACCTTCCAAAACCATTCATTGTACAGGTTACAACATATCTATCTGTGTAAAAGAAAACTCTATCATGGTAAAGTTGAGCAAGAGATATATTTGGAAAGACTAGTGCACCAACATCTGCATGCAATGCCTGGAAAGTACCTGTAAGACTATGAAGTGGTTGCTCTTCCACCAAAGTAGAAGGAAATATATCTGAAACAAAAATAAACATATCTAAATAGTTCAGAAATATATTTGACACAAGAAAACATAAAATATTGTAGAGTAATACTTACAATTCACAGGATATCTCATACTACTAGAGTTTTCAAGTTTCATAGTTGTCATTGTAAAAACATGTTGTACAATAGCAACCATCCCATTGTCTTTGTGCTTCTTGAAGCCAAGTAACTTTCCCTTCCAATGAAGATCTAAGTTTCCACGATCTCTAACTCGATGAGGCCCAACTCTAGAGGGTTGCATGTAGACCCATGCACCTTTGGAGTACTCATGTGATAGCCACTATCCATCTGTGGCTTTGATATTGTGACATCTTAATGTGAGGATTTCATCTTTTGGTCGCCTGGAAGCTTTAGATGTTGCCATTGAAGCTAAAGGTCTTCAAGCTACAACAGTAATTCGAGATAGGAGATGCAGGTAGGTTGGAGTGTAGAAACAGGAGCTTCAATGGTGTGCTACAGAGTGAAAGTAGTGGGAAAAGATGACTTTTTGGGACCTGGGTATGAAAATGTGAGGTTTAGGAGGGAAATAACTCTTTCTTGAGTATTTTTGAAAAAACCCATTTTTTTTCAGCTCAAAACATGCACGGATTTTGAATTTGGGGCCAAAAAGAACACATGATCAATAGGTGTGATGCATGTCAGATTGGGAAGGCACAAAGACAACCATTCAACCACAAAGGCTACATCCACAACAACTTATTGGACTTAGTACATACAGATGTATGGGGACCAAGTCAAGAACCTTCATTGGCAGGATCAAGGTATTATGTCTCATTTATTGACGACCACAGTAGATGGACTGATCTATACTTTATCAAGAGTAAGAAGGAAGTGTTTGATTGCTTGAAGAAGTATCTTGCACATGTGGAGAATGATACAGGTAGATTACTAAAGAAGCTCAGATCTAATGGAGGGGGAGAATACTTCTCCAAAGAGTTTGATGAGTTCTTGCAGGACAAAGGTATCAAAAGCGAAATGACTACTAGGTACTCTCCTCAAATAAATGGAGTTGTAGAGAGGAGAAACAAGATATTGGTTGGATCAGCCCGAACAATGCTTGAAGAGAAGAAGCTGCCACATTATCTATGGGCAGAGGCTATTTCAAGTGTTGTGTACCTTGTCAATCGACTACCATCCAAATCACTTCAAGGTATGACTCCTTATGAAGCATGGCATGGAAGAAAACCTAGTCTTGGACATTGCAAGGTTTTTGGTTGTCTAGCTTATGTTCATGTACCATCACAAATAAGAGGTAAGCCAGATGAAAGGGCAACAAAGGCAGTGTTTATTGGATATGATTCAACTCACATGGGTTACAGGTTCTTCAATCCTTCAACCAAGCAATTCACTACAAGTACAGATGTTGTGTTTGAAGAACACAGGTCTTGGTATGATGAAGACAAACAAAAGGTAACACTACCATATGATCTTGATTCTGACTCTCATCAAATAGGAAGCAAGCATGATACACAGGTCTAGGATCCACGAAGCGATACAGACGATGACCAAGATGAAAGAGAAAAGGATTACAAGCTATGGAAGTCAAGAGGCAAAGCAAAGATGGGAGAGGTTGGAGAATGCTCCAAACAAGCACCTAGAAGATCAGCAAGAGAGAAGAAACAAACAGAAAGGTATGGATATGATTCCACGTTTGTTACGAAGCATTCAATCTACTTGGCAAAAGACTTTATTTTAGAGGAACCGCCGAATCAAAAGGTAATTGGTTGCAGATGGGTATATAAAGTTAAAAGAAATTCAGATGGATCAGTTTGTACGTACAAGGAAAGATTACTTGCCAAAGGATGCTCACAAACTCATGGTATAGACTATGAGGAATCATTCTCACCAGTTGCAAAGATGACTACAATCAGGACATTGAGAAGTGTAGCTGCTGCAAGCAATTGGAGACTCCTCCAACTTGATGTGAAAAATGCATTCTTAAATGGTTGGATATGTGAAGAGGTATACATGTCACAACCACTAGGTTTTGAAAACCCTAATCATCCATCTTATGTTTGCAGACTTAAGAAAGCATTGTATGGATTGAAACAAGCTCCTAGAGCTTGGGATTACAGGTTGGTTACATATCTTCAAGATCAAGGGTTCAAAGCTAGCAGCTCAGATCCTTCTCTATTCATCAAAAGGGATCACAATGAGATTATCTATCTATGTGTATATGTAGATGATATTATTGTGATAGGTGATGATCTAAATGGCGTTCAAAGGATCAAGAGACAAAGGCAAGAGGAGTTCAAAATCAGTGACCTAGGTGAGCTCACATATTTCCTAGGTATGCAGGTGATATATACAGATGAAGGAATGTATTTGACTCAAAGAAGATACATTCAGGATCTTCTTCTCAAATTCAAAATGGAGAACACTAAACCTGCAGGTACACCTTTGGAGATGAATCATAAACTTAGTGTTTATGAAGGTGAGAAAATTGAAGACATTAAAGAGTATCAAAGCTTGGTAGGTAGCTTGATATATGCTACTCATACAAGCGCAGACATCTCATATAGTGTGGGAGTGCTTAGTCAGTTCATGCACTCACTGACAAGACCACACATGGATGCGGCTAAGAGAGTACTTAAGTATCTCAAAGGTACAATCAACGAAGGTATATTCTATCCTTAATCTTCAGATTTGGATATCAAAATCTACTCAGATGCACATTGGGCAAGAGCTAAGGATGATAGAAAAAGTACATCTGGTTACTTAGCATTTGCAGGTTCAAAGCTAGTGTCATGGAGTTCCAAGAAGCAACCAATAGTTGCTTTATCTTCAACTGAAGCAGAGTACAGAGGCTTGACCATAACAACTCAAGAGGCAATATGGTTAAAAGCATTGTATACAGATTTGGGACTTGTGAGTTGCAAACCTCACATATTTGGAGATAATGTAAGTTCCATGCATCTAGCGGCAAATCCTATTTTCCATGCGAGAACCAAGCACATAGAAGTCCATTAGCATTTCATCAGGGAGAAGCTCATGGCAAAGGAGATTGACATTTCTTTTGTTCCTACTGAAAAGCAAGTAGCAGATATGATGATGAAGGCACTTGATGGAATAAAGCTTTGTAGATTCAAAGCTATGGCAGGTATTCAACCTATCAGAGAATGAAGAATCAAGCATACTTCAGCTTGAGGGGGAGCTGTTGGAACATCAAGTTTACACTATGCTTGAGGTGGATTTGATCTACATCAAAGGCTATCGCATCAAAAGAATATCCATTGGAGAGTTCTTTTTCGTATGCTCATTTATTGTATTTTTTGAGAGATTTTTGATGGCTCATTTACCATTGTAAAAGCCTTGAGCTTTACACATATAAAGGTAGAAATATAGAGCCCAAATCCCACGAATTTGTGGTGGTTGAAGTTGCATTCAATCAAGCAATCAATCACCTAAAAGTAGATCAAACTAGATCTTCACTTTTCCTAGATTACAGGAAAGTAAATTGATTCCCTCCAACAACCATTCCCACCTTCATTTGAATTCAAATTCAACTTGAAAAAGTCGTGGAACACTCCTAGAGGCTATATAAGGACTTGAAATCACTTGTACATTACAAGGAAGCAATTTACATACACTTGTGACCATTATTGTCTTGCTCCTTCAATTCTCTGCATCATCTTCTTCACCAACAGTAATCTTGCAGAGGCTGTTGCTCTCTCTCCAGAGCTCCAAATTGAGTGCAAGATGACTCATTGGAAAGGTATAAGTGTCTAGTTTATGCCTGGGTTCAATAGAGTGGGAGAAATCTGAGTTTTTCTATCTCGGGGTCAATCTCTACATATTCCTGAAAAATAGGAAGTACCACCGGTGAATGTTGCATTCATTCCTATAGCATATTTTGCTTATTCCTTATACTTTTATGCATTCCATACACTCAACCCTATGTGTATTACTCCCATAAAAGGATTGTTTCTAATTGTAATCACGCTGGTCGCTATGGGTATTTGAAGTTCATTGTCTCTTCCATACATAGTAAGGTTTTTGAGATAATCGAGCTGCAAACCTATCTGTTTTGTATCGAATCATTCTCCTTGATGCTCCAAAGTACATAGTGCATTTCTTTGCACTTATTGCATGCTTATAAGGTCTATTTGAGTCTCCATAAGCTCAAGGTCTGCTCTTGTGCCGTCAAGGTCTGCTCTTGTGCCGGTTGGCTTGCCCAAACTTTGTCGCTTCGAAACGCACCTTTCTACCTTCGACAAGCTTCTCCAAGTTTTTCCATTGAATACTTCTGACTTATCTTTGATCACATAGATAGTGATCCATCTGGTAGCATCATCAACATAAATCACGTAATACCTTGAACCATTAATACTGAAATCTTTTGATGGTCCCCACACATCCGTGTGTACCAATTCAAGCTTCTTTGAATACATAAAACCATGCTTGGAATAAGATTGCTTATGAGCCTTACCTAATTGACATGTCTCACATCTGTATGTCATATGTTGACCTGCAACATTAGTCAATCCAAGCACTGAACCATTATTAACCATATCTTTGATACCTCTTTCATTGAAATGTCCAAGCCTCTTGTGCCAAAGATCCAACTCAGAGATCTTATGTCCTCCATAAGTGAACAAAGCATGACCAACATTACCTTGGATCTTCAATGTGAACAATCTTCCTTCTTTCTTCCCTGAAACAATTTGTTTAATCCCATTGCTAGGGTCTTCCACAAACACTCCTTCATTAGTGAACCTAACTTCATAACCTTTTTCAACAATTTGGCCTACACTTATGAGATTCTTAGGAATTGTAGGAACATACAAAACCTTACTCAAGAGAGTAATTCCATCCTTAGCCTTCACTGATCCAATTGACTTCACATTATGGTTTGTATTGTCACCTGTTTGAACAACATGATTAGTTATCTTATTCTCCAAATCAGTCATCAAAGCTATGTTGCCACTCAGGTGATTGCTACACCCTGAGTTAATGTAGAAGACTCTTTGGTCTTCACTTTGCCTTTCACAAGTTGCATTCATTATCAATGTTGAATCCTCCTTCTCATCTGAAGCATAATTGTAGTAGGTATTGTTGTATTATTGACTTTGGAATCCTCTACCTGTATTTCTTCCAAAGTAACCTCTACCTCTTAAATTACCTCTTTGATTTATGTCACCTCTTCCTCTTGATTATATCCACCATTATTCTGAGTATTATGCCAACAATCATTAGCTAAGTGATTTGTCTTACCACAAATCTAGCAAGCTTTAACTCCATCGTTATTACTCCTGCCTCTTCCTCTAGCTTTGCCACCTCCTCTTCCTCTTAGGAAGTTGGCTTGGCTAGTTGTACCTTCATCTTCATTTGCTTGCTGCTTCCCTTTTTGCTATCTTTGAATGAAATAATCAACTTCAAATGATCACAATAGCTAGCATGATTAAAATTATAAAAAATCCTTTTGGAGAAAATACACATAGCTTTGATTGTATATAATGCACAAGATTACAAGAAATAAGCAAAATATTCTTTTGGAATGAACTTGACACTCAATAGTGGTACCTCCTATTTTTCAAGGATGCATAGAGATAAACCCCGAGACCAAAAACTGATATTTCTCCCCATTTATTTAACAAAATTCGTTTCCAAATGGTAAACATAAACTAGACACCAATACCTTTCCAATGAATGCCCAATCATTGAATTTGGAGCTCTATAGATAGAGCAACAACCTCGCCAAGTTTAGTGTTGTTGAAGAAGATGATGTAGAGAAATGAAGAAGCAAGACAATGATGTCCACAAGTGTATGTATTTTGCTTCCATGTAATGTACAAGTGATTTGAAATCTTTATATAGACTCTTGAAGTGCTTCACAACCTCCAAAAAAGTATTTTGAATTCAAATGAAGGCGAGATTAGTTGTTGAAGGGAATCAATTCTCTTTCCTACAATCTAGGAAAAATGAAGATCTAATTTGATCTACTTTTAGGTGATTGATTGATACATTGATTGCCAAGCTCAACCACCTCAAAGTCATGGAATTTTAGTCCTCTTTTTCTCCTTTTACATGTGTAAATCTCTAGGTTTTTATATTGATAAATGATCCATAAAACATCTTTAAAAAAAATACAATAAATGAGCATAGATAAAAGAATGCTTCAATGGATATTTTTGACATATTATTAAGCCAAACGATAGCTTTTTGATGTAGGTAAAATCCACCTCAAGCATAATGTAAGATTGATTTTCCAATAGCTCATCCTCAAGCTAAAGTATGCTTGAGTCTTCATTCTCTAATAGGTTGAATACCTACCATTGATTTAAATCTACAAAGCTTTATTCCATCAAGTGCTATGTCAATCTCCTTTGCCATGAGCTTCTCCTTGATGAAGTGGAAATGAACCTCTATGTGTTTATCTATTGCATGGAAAATAGGGTTTGCTGCAAGATGAATGGAACCTACATTATCTCTAAATATGTGAGGTTTGGAACTCGCAAGTCCCAAATCTTTATACAATGCTTTTAACCATATTGCCTCTTGCTTTGTTATGGTCAAACCTCTATACTCTACTTCAGTTTAGGATAAAGCAACTATTGGTTACTTCTTGAAACTCCATGATACTAGCTTTGAACCGACAGATGCTAAGTAACCATATGTACTTCTTCTATCATCTTTAGTTCTTACCCAATCTGCATTTGAATAGATTTTGATATCTAAATCTAAAGATTAAGGATAGAATATACTCTCATTGATTCTACCTTTGAGGTACTTAAGTACTTTCTTAGTTGCATCCATGTGTCGTCTTCTTGGCGAGTGCATGAATTGGCTTAGCACTCCTACACTATATGAGATGTCTTCTCTTGTATGAGTAGCATATATCAAGCTACATACAAGGCTTTGATACTCTTTAATGTCTTCAATTTTCTCACCTTGATAAACACTAAGTTTGTGATTCATCTCCAAAGGTGTACAAGTAGCTTTAGTGTTCTCCATTTTGAACTTAAGAAGTAGATCCTGAACGTATCTCCTCTGATTCAAATACATTCCATCATGCATGTATATAACATGCATACCTAGGAAGAATGTGAGCTCACCTAAATCAGTGATTTTGAGCTCTTCTTGCATGTATCTCTTGATCCTTTAAATGTCATTCAGATCATCACGTGTCACAATAATATCATCTACACACACACACACACACACACACACACACATATATATATATATATATATATATATATATATATATATATATATATATATATATATATATATATATATATATATATACATATATACACACACTCACACACACACACACACACACACACACACACATATATATATATATATATATATATATATATATATATATATATATATATATATATATATATATATATATATATATATATATATATATATACACACTCACACACACACACACACACACATATATATATATATATATATATATATATATATATATATATATATATATATATATATATATATATATATATATATATATATATATATATATATATATATATATATATATATATATATATATATATATATAACCTCATTATGATCCCTTTTAATGAATAGAGAAAGATCTAAGTTGCTAAGTCTGAACCCTTGATCTTGAAGATATGTAACCAACCCATAATTCCTATTGGTGCAAATGGATCCTAGCCTACGTACTTGGACATTTTCATATTCACTTCTATGAACGCACATGAAGTCACATATGACTATCCACTTGTAAAAGCATGACTTTTTATCTTTGTAAAAGTGCACGCGTAAAAGGAGCACTTGCAATCATGACTTCTTAGGAGATCTTGTTACGAGTTGTTTGGTAAGTTAGATGAAAATTGAAATCCTAAACTCTAGGGATATTTTTGGTAGGAGTTTGAATTTCAAAATGGCTCCAACTTTAGCTATAAAAGTAGACTTCAAAATTTATGTAGAATGATCCTAATTTGGAGAGACATTCAGAGGGATTTCAAGTGGATATTGAGCTCACACTAGAGCTCTACCATTGCCCTCATATTGTGCAATCATTCATTGCCAATATCATTGTTTTTTATGTGCATTAATACATACACTTTGATTATGTTTCATTTTCTATTCTCTATCATGTATCACTCAGATTAGTGAATTTATTTGATCCATTTCTCAGCATGTACTCAATCATTTGTAGTGATTTAAGTTGGTATAGATTCATTTGATAGTCTATTTGTATGGTGCAAAGTTTCACTTTAATTTCCTCATATATTTGCAAGTTGTCTACAAAACATTGCCCTCTGGTCTGCATATTGTTAACTCCCAAAAATGCCATGATAGACATTTGATTTGCTAAGCATCATTCTCTGAGAATAGTTGATCATTTCAAGTGCAATGACTTGTGACAGTTAGCTATCATAGTCAATTAGATATTCCCAGAAGGGTTTTGTCCAACTGTTAACAAGAAAGGAGTACTGTTCATTTTCCTAAGTAGTGTTGGAACATCAAGCTTACACTATGCTTGAGGTGGATTTGATCTACATCAAAGGCTATCGTGTCGAAAGAATATCCGTTGGAGAGTTCTTTTTCTTATGCTCATTTATTATTATTTTTTTGAGAGATTTTTGATGGTTCATTTACCGTTGTAAAAGCCTTGAGATTTACACATGTAAAGGTAGAAAGATACAACCCAAATTCCATGAATTTGTGGTGGTTGAATTTGCATTCAATCAAGCAATCAAATCACCTAAAAGTAGATCAAACTAGATCTTCACTTTTTCTTAGATTGTAGGGAAGTGAATTGATTCCCTCCAACAACCATTCCCACCTTCATTTGAATTCAAATTTCACTTGTAGAAGTCGTGGAGCACTCCTAGAGTCTATATAAAGACTTGAAATCACTTGTACATTACATGGAAGCAATATACATACACTTGTGACCATCATTGTCTTGCTCCTTCAATTCTCTGCATCATCTTCTTCGCCAATAGTAATTTTGCAGAGGCTGCTGCTCTCTCTTCAAAGCTTAGAATTGAGTTGAAGCTGACTCATTGGAAAGATACTAGTGTCAAGTTTATGCCTAGACATTTTCATAGCATTTGGTTTAGCAGATTGGGAGAAATCTGAGTTTTTCTGTCTCGAGGTCAATCCCTACGTGTTCCTGAAAAATAGGAAGTACCACGGCATGGGTGAATGCCGCATTCATTCCTATAGCATAGTTTGCTTATTCCTTATACTTTTGTGCATTATATATATGTTGTATATTATTGAACAATGCATTGCTAAAGTGTTATATTATTACTGTATTAATATGTTTTTGATGTTTTTGATATAGCAGCTGAAGGTTCGTGAGGAGCGTGCAAGGCGTGAAAGGGCGAACATCAATAATCGGAATAATTATTATTTAGCTTGTAAATAAACCCGCGTAGAAGGTTCTATTGTTAGAAAAGTAATGGTCAGAATAAGGGTCATTGAAGACCGTAGTTTCTGCTATTGAAAGCAATGGCTTTCCGTAAAAGTTATCAACTTTTAGTTTCACGCCTGCTTTTCGAAGCCGCCCTCTTGTAACCACTCTTTTCGATGTAATCAAAATTCCTATAAATACATGCACTCTGTGGACTATCGAAACAGAGTGCATGGGGGGAGATTGCACCCAATCTTGCGTTCGGTCTCGTCTCTTGTTGTTTCTATTTTCTGTGTGTTTTTCTGCGTTCGTAATCTCTGTATGCGCGTGAGCAAGATCCTGACAACAGTGGTATCAGAGCTCTGCACGCGTCACACAGATCTGCTCTCTGTTCGCGATTCTGAATTCCGATTCCATCTCCATCTCCATCTCCATCTTCGTCTCCATCTTCGTCTTCGTCTTCGGTTTCGGTTTCTATTTCTGTTTCTGTTCCAGTTCCAGCATCTCCATCTCCATCTTCGTCTTCGGTTTCGGTTTCTGTTTCTGTTTCTGTTCCAGTTCCAGAACCAGAACCTACGTTTACACCTACGTTTACTCCTTCGTCTTACTCCAAGGCGTCGACTAAGGCAAAGAACTTAGGCAATACATTGGCAACATTGGCAACATTGGCACCCAAGGCTCCCTTGGAGGCCGTTGGCTACGCGCGAGGCAATTTTAATTTTTGAGTGGTAATAGAGAGGTTTAGAGTCCCTAAGGTAGGAGGATTTGAACCCACAACCTCCTACTTTCAAGGGAAGTACTTTGACCACTCCACCATCTCTTGGAGTTGTACTAAAGCTCTCTCTCTTTATTACTTGTGGAAGGCGCTCGCGGCAATTTCAAGGATGGACCCAACAAAGAATCAAGTGTAACTTTCAATCCGTAGGTCGGATTGAGGCGTGTAATATACCGTTGGAAAGCTCTCGGAACGAACTTTCCAATGAGTTGGCTTCGAAGTGTGAATTCCTTCAAAATCCTTGGGTGGCACTTGATTGAGTGTTCAAGATACCAAGCAAGGTTGAGAACACGGGATCGAGACACCAAGGTTGCAAACAAGAAGGTTCAATACACCAAGGCTGAGAGCAAGGATCCAAGAGCACCGTGGAGGATTACCGTAATTCACCTTTACCTGGAGTTTCATTCGAGCAAGAGTTAGAGATTATGAACCAAGAACTTCAAACACTTCAACAAGCCATACAAGGACGTTATGCTATGCTTCAATTCGACGGACGAATAGATGGCTGCTTTGTCTTATCATGGCTATCCCTATTCAACGATTTCTTTTCCGATGAGTTATATTCAGAAAATAAGAAAATCGAGTTTGCCACTAATTATTTGGTAGGAAGAGCGCAGCAATGGTGGAATGATCTTTCTCAGACTGCAGATTGTCCACGCACATGGAAGGACTTTCAAGAAGAGTTTCGGGATTCATTTCTACCTTTAAAGTTTACCCTACATGTTTGATAATTGTGATGCATTTACATATTGAATTTAGTTTATAGGAGCATATTCAAGTTTTGCTTGCCCAAATTCATTAGAAAGACTATGTCAGCATCTTACAGATACTCTTAATAACTTAACACCTCCATGAACATTTCCATGCATGTATTTTTACATGGCACATGCCTATTTTCTTTATTCAGTGATGAAACATGTGACTGGCTATCCATGTTTATTATTTTATCAACTGAAGTCAGTTGTCTTTTCAACTGAGGGGCATGTTATGAATTATGGAATATGTTGAACAAGTAATTGTTGGAGTGTGTTAAATTATTAATGTATTATGGAAGATGTTAGCCAATGCATTGTTGAATTGTAACATGGAATATGTTAGCTAATGCATTGTTGGATTAAAATATGGAATAGCCAATGCATTGTTGAATTGTAACATGGAATATGTTAGCCAATGCATTGTTGGATTGTAACAGTAACATGGAATATGTTACTGTTACTCTCAACTGAGGTCAGTTGCTTGTCAACTGAGAGGCATGTTGTATATTATTGAACAATGCATTGCTAAAGTGTTATATTATTACTGTATTAATATGTTTTTGATGTTTTTGATATAGCAGCTGAAGGTTCGTGAGGAGCGTGCAAGGCGTGAAAGGGCGAACATCAATAATCGGAATAATTATTATTTAGCTTGTAAATAAACCCGCGTAGAAGGTTCTATTGTTAGAAAAGTAATGGTCAGAATAAGGGTCATTGAAGATCGTAGTTTCTGTTATTGAAAGCAATGGCTTTCCGTAAAAGTTATCAACTTTTAGTTTCACGCCTGCTTTTCGAAGCCGCCCTCTTGTAACCACTCTTTTTGACGTAATCAAAATTCCTATAAATACATGCACTCTGTGGACTGTCGAAACAGAGTGCATGGGGGGAGATTGCACCCAATCTTGCGTTCGGTCTCGTCTCTTGTTGTTTCTATTTTCTGTGTGTTTTTCTGCGTCTGTAATCTCTGTATGCGCGTGAGCAAGATCCTGACAACAATATACTCAACCCTATGTCTATCATTCCCATAAAAGTATTTTTTCTAATTGTAATCACGCTGGTTGCTATGGGCATTTGAAGTTTATTGTCTCTTCCATAGATATTAAGTTTTTTGAGCTAGTCGACCCCCGAACCTGTTTGTTATGTATCGACTCATTCTCCTTGATGCTCCAAAGTACATAGTGTGTTTCTTTCTACTTATCGCATGCCTATAAGGTCTATTTGAGTCTCCATAAGCTCAAGGGCTGGTCTTGTGCCGGTTGGCTAGACCAAACTTCGTCGCTTTGAAACGCATTTTTCTACCTTCTACAAGCTTCTCCAAGTTCTTTTAGTAGTATCAGAGCTAGATCAAGGTGGGTGACGGCTTTCCCTCGATGATCGAGAAGCTTGATCGACACAACTATGTGGCTTGGCAAATCAGGATGGAGGCCTATTTGCAAGGTAGAAATATTTATGGAATTGTAGCAGGTGATGAAGCTATGCCTATTCCAAGATCCAAAGGAGGACCTACACAAGAGGAGACAGATAAGCTCACACTTTGGTGCACAAGGGATGCTCAAGCAAGGTCCTACATACTAAACTCTATCTCTGACTTTCTATTACCACATATTAGAGGATGCAAGACATCTCAAGAGACTTGGGATGCCCTCGAGACTTTCTTTTCTGCTAGTACCAAAGCAAGAAAGAATCATCTTTGGAACGAGTTCAACCAAATGAATAAGACACCTAAACAAACCATCACAGAGTTTGTTACCAAGGTCAAGGAGGTTGCAGATCAGTTAGCATCCATTGGAGAGCTGATTGAAGAAGAGGTCATCATGAGGCAAATTCGCAACGACATTCGAAGTGATAAGCAATGGCAATCCTTCACGACGGCTTATGATCTCATCATGGATGTGCAAACTCCAGACTTCAACATCTTTCTTGGACAACTCCTCAATCAAGAAGCCAACAATAGCATAAAGGAAGGTAACTCTTATCATGGTAATTCAAATAGTGTTCTATATGAAGATAAGAAGGATAAGAAGCAGAAAGGCAAGAAGAAGGAAGAAGATGAAGAAGAGACCTCCCAAGCCAACTTCGCAAGCAAGAGCAAGTGGAAAGGGAAGAAGAAAGGACCAAAGCAAGACAAAGCCAAAGGTCAAAATGTTCAACCTTGTGCCATATGCGATAAGACCAACCATACCACTCAAAATTGTTGGTTCAATGGGAAGACCCAAAAAGGAAGTGGAAGAGGTGGATATGGCAGCAATAGAGGCAGAGGTGGACACTACTTCAACAATAACAATAGAGGATATAATAGAAGGGACTACAACAATTATTCAGAAGATCAACCACATGAAGACTCATTGCTTCTTATGAATTGAAGCCACAAAGAAGGTAAAGAAGATGACCATTTGTTCTACATAGATTAAGGATGTTCAAATCATGTTGCACGCAACATTGCTCTTCTATCTGATTTGGAAAGTCCAAAGCATAGACATGAAGTGCAAACAGGGGATGACACAAAGCAAAATGTGGAGAAGATTGGTAATGTCAAAGCTTCCAATGGTAGGACAAACATTCTAAGTAAGGTTCTCTATGTACCCATTATCACTAAAAACCTAATAAGTGTAGGCCAAATAGTTGAAAAAGGCTTGCAAGTTAGGTTCACCCAACATGGAGCTTTTGTGGAAGATCCATGTCAAGGCTTCTAAAAGATAGCCCGAGGTGAGAAGCATGGTAGGCTCTTTACTTTTGAAGTAGGAGAAACTAGGAACATCGCTCTATTCAAATTTGGGTCTCAAACCCTAAGTGAGCTTGAAGTGTGGCATAAGAGACTTGATCATGTGAATAAAAGAACCTTGAAGGATATATGCAGGGATCAAAGTGTTCTAGGACTCCTGAAATATCAAAGCAACACATGATCAACAAGTGTGATGCATGTCAGATTGGGAAGGCACAAAGACAACCATTCAACCACAAAGGCTACATCCACAACAACTTATTGTACTTAGTACATACAGATGTATGGGGACCAAGTCAAGAACCTTCATTGGCAGGATCAAGGTATTATGTCTCATTTATTGAGGACCACAGTAGATGGACTGTTCTATACTTTATCAAGAGTAAGAATGAAGTGTTTGATTGTTCAAGAAGTATCTTGCACATGTGGAGAATCATACAGGTAGATCACTAAAGAAGCTCAGATCAGATGGAGGGGGAGAATACTTCTCCAAAGAGTTTGATGAGTTCTTGTAGGAAAAGGTATCAAAAGGGAAGTGATAGATACTCTCCTCAACTACATGGCATTGGAGAGAGGAGAAACAAGACATTGGTTGGATCAGCCCGAACATGGTTGAAGAGAAGAAGTTGGCACATTATCTATGTTGGAGACTTCTTGATATCCAAACGTTTGATCTATACTGATCTAAGACCACTTCTATATCAGTTATGGATCAAAATTTACACAAAACTTTCACTAACACTTTTTTGAGTGAAGAAACTTCTTCTTCAGAAAGTCTGCTTCAGAAATTGACTTCATTATCTACACATATCTTCAGATTTCTTCAAACCAATGATGCACATATCTTCACACTACCTTTGTGCAATTATATCAACCATTAAACCTTCAAAAGAATTATTAAAAACTTTAATTTTATCCTTAAGATCAAAAGTATGTCAGAAACTGTCTTCCTGAAATAGCGACTTTGACATAGGTAACTTCTAAGGTTGATTTCTCACAGCACAGATCGCGTTTTGCTAAATGATTTTAGCCATAGCTTCCTTACCTTCTCTTAGATTTTGAATGCTCATTCATAAAAAACTTTACACTGTGCACTGATACCTAAGCAAAATATTGACACGGAAAAGTGCACAACTTTGAGAAGTCTATCTGCAGACTTTACATACAAATGTTCCTATTGATCATACTCACAGCATGAAAGGAATTAGATTATGAAACTTTGAACATAGATTCATTAACTTCCAAGTTAGATGTGTACAAAAGGATTTCTGATCCACATGATTAGACTAAGAGAAATCAGAGAAAGACCCGACGCTAACTCGTGAAGATCACTCTCTACACATCTACCTTAATGACACTTGGCTTCTAATGACTCTTCTATGTATTTCTTTACATCATTGACTTATATAACATATGGTTCTAGATATATCCCGCATCTATTACATTACTCCTTATTATCCTAAGGATTATCTATACTCAAATTACAAAAATTTCAAACTATAATGTACATATGTATACAAGCTTCACTTCTGAGATCTCTTCACTTTCTCAAGTTTCTTCTTCCACTTCAATCTGATCATAAGCTTGCTTCAAGATCTTTGTAATCATCAATTTG
Organism: Ceratopteris richardii; assembly: GCA_020310875.1. Lineage (NCBI taxonomy): Eukaryota > Viridiplantae > Streptophyta > Polypodiopsida > Polypodiales > Pteridaceae > Ceratopteris > Ceratopteris richardii. The sequence continues at coordinate 108,819,048 of CM035434.1, forward strand.
TGATTGTTCTGTTCCAACAGCTCCCCCTCAATCACTAATTGTGATTATTCCATTCTTCTTCACTCCTACCATCTCTTTGAATCTTTGTAGCTTAGGTCCATCCAAGCTTTTTGTTAACATATCTGCAACTTGTTCTTTTGTTGGAGTATACAATACTTCAATATCTTTATCTAGTACCTTTTCCCTCAAGAAATGATACTAAATCTCTATATGCTTAGTCCTGGCATGAAAAACAGGGTTAGCTGCCAAATATAATGAACTCATATTGTCTCCAAAAATAATTGGTGTACTTTGATCTGTTTCAAAACTCTTCAACAAGGTCTTTAACCATATCACTTCCTTTGCAACCTCTACCATTCCTTTATACTCAGCTTCTGTGGATGACAAAGCAACTGTATGTTGCTTCTTTGAGCACCAAGAAACTAATTTATCTCCAATATAACAGAGATACCCATGAGTAGACCTTCTATCATCTGAATCACTTGCCCAATCTACATCACTAAACACTTTGATTCTTGTATCAAAAGTAAATCCATAATACAAACCTTCACTTAGGGTTCCTTTGATGTATTTGAGTACCCTTTGAGCTGCAATCCAATGAGTTTTCATTGGACAATGCATAAATTGTGATAACACACCTACTGCATATGATAGATCTGGCCTTGTCAAGGTAGCATAGCTTAAACTACCTACCAAACTCTGAACAATAAACTCTTCACCTCCATACCTGCTCAATTTATGATTTACCTCCAATGGTGTGGTTGAAGACTTGGAATCCTCCATGTTGAACTTGACCAGAAGATTCTTCAAGTATCTCTCTTGTGTAACATATATTCCATGTTGAGTATATAAAATCTGCATTCCTAAGAAATAAGATAAGTTTCCCAAATCACTTATCTTAAACTCCTTCTTTATTTGTTTCTTAAGCTCATTGATTCCTTGAGCATCTGTACCTGTGACAATAATATCATCAACATAAATACACATGCATATGTATCCATTTTCACTTGCCTTCACTAGCAAGCTACTATCTGCCTTTGATGCTTGAAATCCACATTCATTCAAGAACTTAACAAGCGTGTAATTCCATGCTCTTGGGGCCTGCTTTAACCCATACAAATCTCTCTTGAGCTTATACACATAATCTGATCCAATTGAATCCATGAAGCCTTCTGGTTGCTCCATGTACACTTCATCTGTAATGTATCCATTCAGAAATGCATTCTTCACATCTAATTGTGATAACTTCCATCCTTTACAAGCACCAATAGCAATCAATGATCTAATTGTAGACATCTTAGTAGCAAGACTAGAGGATACATCATAATCTACCCCATAAGTTTGGGCATAACCTTTGACCACAAGTCTAGCCTTGTATCTAGACACCTTACCATCTGCAAACCTCTTCGTTTTATACACCCACTTACATCCAATGACTTTCTGATTCTTTGATCTTGGCACCAACTCCCAATTTTCAAGTAGAGCATCATACTCTTCTTGCATTGCCTTCTCCCAATTCTGTTTACCTTTAGCTTCTTCATATGTGATTGGATCCTCTTCTGTCTTCATAATATAAGCATAATCTTTTGTTGTTAGAAAAGATGTATCATAGCTATACCTGATAGGCTCTTTCCTTTCTCTTAAAGATCTTCTGACCTCTGCACTTCTTGAAGTCTTAGCCACATTTGATTCTGAATCAAATCTTGGCCCATCTTCAACATTATCCTGCAATTTACTTTTATAATCAACATCATCAATATCTTCTTCATACACACTTACTTTTGTCTTTCCTTTCCTTTGTATTTCTTTAACATCTTCATAGTCATTTGTTGACCATGTATACCATGTGCTTTGTTCATCAAATGTAACATCTTTGGTAACAAGAAATTGCTTTGTGGATGGACTCCACAATCTGTAACCCATCTCTCTATCATCATACCCAATAAACACATACTTCTCTGCTTAGGGTTCTAGCTTATGTCTCAATTGTGAAGGAACATAAGCATATGCTAAACATCCAAATACCTTACAATGATCAAGAGTAGGTTTCTTACCCCACCATGCTTCATAAGGAGTTCTTCCATCCAAAGCTTTACAAGGTAACCTATTCACAAGGTATGTTGTAGTGTTGATAGCTTATGCCCATAAGTAATTTGCACAATTCTTTTCTTTCATCATTGCTCTTGCAAACTCTACAAGAGTTCTATTTCTTCTTTCCACAATTCCATTCTGTTGAGGAGAGTACCTGCAAGTTACTTCTCTCTTTATACCTGCATTCCACAAATAATCATCAAACTCTTTAGAGAAATACTCTCCCCCTCCATCTGATCTCAACCTTTTGAGCTTTTGTCCTATAATCCTTTCTGCATAAGCATGATTATGCTTAAATGTCTTGAACACTTTTGATTTTTCCTTGATTACATATAAAGTAATCCATCTGGTTGCATCATCAACAAACAACACATAATATCTGGATCCATTTATGCTATAGTCCCTTGAAGGACCCCACACATCTATATGAATCAATTCAAGCATATTTGAATACTTATATCCTGATTTATTGTATGAACTTTTTTGTGCTTTACCTAATTGACAAGCTTCACACTTGTACACCATATGTTGCCCTTCAACTTTTGGTAAACCAAGCACCACATCATTCCTTGACATTTCCTTTATGGCTCTCTCATTGAAATGACCTAGCCTTTTATGCCATAGGTCTAACTCAGACATCTTTTGATTTCCATAAGTAAACAAAGCATTTCCCACATTAACTTGGACTTTGAGAGTAAACAACCTTCCTTCCTTTTTACCTGCAATGATATTTCTATATCCCTGATTTGGATCTTGCACATAAACACCATCATTTGTGAATCTAACTTCATATCCCTTCTCCAAAATTTGCCCTACACTTATCAAGTTTTTAGGAATAGTAGTACTCAAGAGTGTAATTCCATTCTTTGTCTTCACTGATCCAATTCCTTCCACTTTATGCTTGGTGTTGTCACCTGTTTGAACTGTATGTCCATTCACCTTTGCTTCCATATCAGTCATCAATGATATATTTCCACTCAGATGATTACTACATCTTGAGTCAATATAAAACACACTTTGATCTTCTCCTACTGCTTCATGAGTTGCATTCAAGATGAGAGTCATGTCATCCTTCTGATCTGATGCATAATTATAATAATTGTTGTTGTAGGACTGGGATTGAAAACTTCTTCCACCTCCTCTAGCATATGATGTCCTACCACCTCTTCCTCTGAAGTTGCCTCTTTGGTTTCTGCCTCCTCTACCTCTTTGATTGAAGCTCTGGTTATTACTTCCACCATTTTGATTGTTATACCAACAATCATTTGCCAAATGATTGGTTCTGCCACAAATCCAACAAGCTTTAGTATTATCTTTGTTTTTACCTCCTCTTCCTTTACCTCTGAAGTTCATCTTTCCTTTTATAAAGTTAGCTTGACTTGAAGTTCCTTCATCATCAGTTGATTGCTTCCCTTTGCCATTCTTTTTCTTGTGCTTGGAGTACATAGCTTGACTTGCACTCCTGTCATTGTCTCCCTTAATGTCCTGCTCAAAAGTTAGCATGTGTCCTAGCAATTGATTAAGATCAGGAGTAAAGTGATCTAATGACAATTCTATAGACAATATGAAAGGCTTCCACTTCTCATCTCCTCTCAGACCTGTAAGTATTTGCCTTACCAACTTATCTTCTTCAATGTCTTCATCTACTGCTCCCAAGCTATCTGCAATATCCTTCATTCTTGCCACATAATCAAAAATTGATTGTGAACTCTTCTTCTTAAAGGTTGTAAACTCTGCCCATAATGAGGACTTCCTCAACTTGGTTGTATTTTGGAAATGCTCTTCCAAAGCATTCCACACATCTGTTGCATTTTGTAATGCTCTGATGTGAGGTAGAAGATAATCATTTACAGCCATGTAAATGATGCTCCTAGCTTGAGCATCCTTTCTCATCCAATTCTTCAAACTTGCAAGTTCCTCCCTAGTTCGAAGACTAGGATCTTCAAACTCAGGCTTTTCTTCTTCTCTTGTAATGAATGCCATCAAATCTTTGCTCATGAGGTGTGCCTCCATCCTCATGGACCAAGTTGGATAGTTCTCCCTATCTAGCTTATCAATCTGCAAGCTTATCCTCAAAAGAATGTCAGAAACTGTCTTCCTAAAATAGCGACTTTGACATAGGTAACTTCTAAGGTTGATTTCTCACAGCACAAATCCCGTTTTGCTAAATGCTTTTAGCCATAGCTTCCTTACCTTCTAACTTAGATTTTGAATGCTCATTCATCAAAAACTTTACACTTTCCACTGAGATCTAAGCAAAATATTGACACAGAAAAGTGCGCAACTTTGAGAAGTCTATCTGTAGACTTTACATACAAATGTTCCTATTGATCATACTCACAACACAAAAGGAATTAGATTATGAAACTTTGAATGTAGCTTCATTAACTTCCAAATTAGATGTGTACAAAAGGATTTCTGATCCATTGATTGAGAGAAATCAGAGAAAGACCCGACGCTAACTCGTGAAGATCACTCTCTACACATCTACCTTAATGAGACTTGGCTTCGAATGACTCTTCTATGTATTTCTTTACATCATTGAATTATATACATATGGTTCTAGACTTATCCCGCGTCTATTACATTACTCCTTATCATCCTAAGGATTATCTATACTCAAATTACAAAAATTTCCAACTGTAATGTACATATGTATACAAGCTTCACTTCTGAGATCTCTTCACTTTCTCAAGTGTCTTCTTCCACTTCAATCTGATCATAAGCTTGCTTCAAGCTCTTTGTAATCATCAATTTGTGATTGTTCTGTTCCAACAATCTATGGGTAGAAGCTATTGCAACTGCTGTGTACCTTGTCAATAGACTACCATCCAAATCACTTCAAGGTATGACTCCTTATGAAGCATGGCATGGAAGAAAACCTAGTCTTGGACATTGCAAGGTTTTTGGTTGTTTAGCTTATGTTCATGTACCATCACAAATAAGAGGTAAGCAAGATGAAAGGGCAACATAGGTAGTGTTTATTGGATATGATTCAACTCAGATGGGTTACAGGTTCTTCAATCCTTCAACCAAGAAATTCACTACAAGTAGAGATGCTGTGTTTGAAGAACACAGGTCTCGGTATGATGAAGACAAACAAAAGGTGACACTACCATATGATCTTGATTCTGACCCTGATCAATTAGGAAGCAAGCATGATACACAGGTCCAAGATCCAAGAAGTGATACAGATGATGACCTAGATGAAAGAGAAAAGGATTACAAGCTATGGAAGTCAAGAGGCAAAGCAAAGATGCAAGAGATTGGAGAATGCTCCAAACAAGCAGCTAGGAGATCAGCAAGAGAGAAGAAACAACCAGAAAGGTATGGATATGATTCCACATTTGTTATGAAGCATTCAATATACTTGGCAAAAGACTCTATTTCAGAGGACCCCTCAACCTATGAAGAGGCAAAGGGAAACCCTAATTTGGAAAAGGCCATGAAAGAAGAGATAGATGCATTGAAGGAAATTGACACTTGGGATTTGGTTCCAATGTCGCCGAATCAAAAGGTAATTGGTTGCAGATGGGTATATAAAGTTAAAAGAAACTCAGATGGATCAGTTTGTAGGTACAAGGCAAGATTAGTTGCCAAAGGATGCTCACAAACTCATGGTATAGACTATGCGGAAACATTCTCATCAGTTGCAAAGATGACTACAATCAGGACATTGATAAGTGTAGCTGCTGCAAGGAATTGGAGACTCCTCCAACTTGATGTGAAAAATGCATTATTAAATGGTTGGATAAGTGAAGAGGTATACATGTCACAACCACCACGTTTTGAAAACCCTAATCATCCATCTTATGTTTGCAGACATAAGAAAGCATTGTATGGATTGAAACAAGCTCCTAGAGCTTGGAATTATAGGTTGGTTACATATCTTCAAGATCAAGGGTTCAAAGCTAGCAGCTCAGATCCTTCTCTATTCATCAAAAGGGATCAAAATGAGGTTATCTATCTATGTGTATATGTAGATGACATTATTGTGACAGGTGATGATCTTAAATGGCATTCAAAGGATCAAGAGACACATGCAAGAGGAGTTCAAAATCAGTGACCTAGGTGAGCTCACATATTTCCTAGGTATGCAGGTGATATACACAGATGAAGGAATGTATTTGACTCAAAGAAGATACATTCAGGTTTTTCTTCTCAAGTTCAAAATAGAGAACACTAAACGTGCAAGTACACCTTTGGAGATGAATCATAAACTAAGTGTTTATGAAGGTGAGAAAATTGAAGACATTAAAGAGTATCAAAGCTTGGTAGGTAGCTTGATATATGCTACTCATACAAGGGCAGACATCTCATATAGTGTGGGAGTGCTTAGTCACTTCATGCACTCACCAAGAAGACCACACATGGATGGGGCTAAGAGAGTACTTAAGTATCTCAAAGGTACAATCAACGAAGGTATATTCTATCCTTACTCTTTAGATTTGGATATCAAAATCTACTCAGATGCAGATTGGGCAAGAGCTAAGGATGATAGAAAAAGTACTTCTGGTTACTTAGCATTTGCAGGCTCGAAGCTAGTGTCATGGAGTTCCAAGAAGCAACCAACAGTTGCTTTATCCTCAACTGAAGCAGAGTACAAAGAATTGACCATAGCAACTCAAGAGGCAATATGGTAAAAGCATTGTATATAGATTTGGGACTTGTGAGTTCCAAACCTCACATATTTGGCGATAATGTAAGTTCCATGCATCTAGCGGCAAAGCCTATTTTCCATGCGAGAACCAAGCACATAGAAGTCCATTACCACTTCATCAGGGAGAAGCTCATGGCAAAGGAGATTGACATTTCTTTTGTTCCTACTCAAAAGCAAGTAGCAGATATGATGACGAAGGCACTTGATGGAATAAAGCTTTGTAGATTCAAAGCTATGGCAGGTATTCAACCTATTAGAGAATGAAAACTCAAGCATACTTTAGCTTGAGGGGGAGCTGTTGGAACATCAAGCTTACACTATGCTTGAGGTGGATTTGATCTATATCAAAGGCTATCGCGTCGAAAGAATATCTGTTGGAGAGTTCTTTTTCTTATGCTCATTTATTGTATTTTTTTGAGAGATTTTTCATGGTTCATTTACCTTTGTAAAAGCATTGAGCTTTACACATGTAAAGGTAGAAAGATAGAGCCCAAATTCCACGAATTTGTGGTGGTTGAAGTTGCATTCAATCAAGCAATCAAATCACCTAAAATTAGATCAAACTAGATCTTCACTTTTTCTTAGATTTTAGGGAAGTGAATTGATTCCCTCCAACAACCATTCCCACCTTCATTTGAATAAAAATTTCACTTGTAAAAGTTGTGGAACACTCCTAGAGTCTATATAGAGACTTGAAATCACTTGTACATTACATGGAAGCAATATACATACACTTCTGACCATCATTGTCTTGCTCCTTCAATTCTCTGCATCATCTTCTTCGCCAACAGTAATCTTGCAGAGGCTGCTGCTCTCTCCACAGAGCTCCAAATTGAGTGCAAGACGGCTCATTGGAAAGGTACTACTAGTTTATGCCTATAAGTTTTCATAGCATTTGGTTCAACAGATTGGGAGAAATCTGAGTTTTTCTGTCTCGGGATCAATCTCTACGTATTCTTGAAAAATAGGAAGTACCACCAGTGAATGTCGCATTCATTCCTATAGCATACTTTGCTTATTCCTTATACTTTTGTGCATTCTATATACTCAACCCTATGTCTATCACTCCCATAAAAGGATTTTTTCTAATTATAATCACGTTGGTCGCTATGGGCATTTGAAGTTCATTGTCTCTTCCATAGATAGTAAGTTTTTCGAGCTAGTCGACCCGCGAACCTATCTGTTTTGTATCAACTCATTCTCCTTGATGCTCCAAAGTACATAGTGTGTTTCTTTCCACTGATCGCATGCCTATAAGGTCTATTTGAGTCTCCATAAGCTCAAGGGTTGGTCTTGTGCCGGTTGTCTAGACCAAGCTTTGTCGCTTCGAAACGCATTTTTCTACCTTCTACAAGCTTCTCCAAGTTCTTTCAAGTAGGTGTGGTGACCAAAATAGCAAGTTTTGGTTCATAGTGAATAGTCAGAGTTATGTGTCTTGATCCAATGATTTCCTCCAAAGTACTTGCATGATCATTTTGGCTTCTTGGAAAGCTCATGAGGTCTAATTTACACTTCTCAAGTCGGCCTTAAGCTTGGTCCAAATTCCATGATGAAGAATTTGCCATAACAGGATAGACTTTTTGATTTCTATGAGGGGGTGCTAGATAGCCATGAACTTCATGTGCCATCGAAGCTGTGTCCATGACAGACACCACTTCTTGTTGAGGTTAAGCTGATAATCAATGGTTTCTTTGATGTTCAGGATTTTTGATAAGCAATTCCCATTGTGCCATTTGAGACCAAGCGAGCTCGGTGTGTCGTGCCCCAGGAGAAGGCATACTTTATAGCGGTCCCAAGCAAGACATCTGCTTTGCAAAGTGTTCCATTCTCCATATGAAATGTTGATCCTAGGGTGAATATCCTCAAAGTTGATCCATTGGTTGGTGTCTTGTTTCCAGAGATGTTTCCATTTTTTGAAGCCTTTGTTCCATAGCTTCTTGGCGTTTTGAATGTTCCAAGATTCCACGCTTGAGATGCCATGAATCAAAAACCAGACTGAGTCATTTTGTCTGATATTGGCCACCCACTTCCAATCTTCACTAATTCTTGCGTAGCTTTGACTTTATTCCAAATCGTCCATAGGGAGCACCCAAGATTCGAGCCTTTCAGGAAGACTGGGATTGGGGAAAACAATAGGGTCAAGATGTCAAGATTCTTCCAATTTGGGAAGCCCATGAGAGCGAACTCATTCTTGTTTCTGAAGATCAAATTGGGCCATGAGGCTTCCCTGTTGCACCAAGCCTTAATCATCCATTTTGCTGCAAGTTTGTTAGCCATGCACCCAATGTCCAGAATGCCAAGGCCCCCACTATCTCTTTGGCTGGTGCAGATGGACCACGTGATTTTAGGCACCCCCTCTTATTGTGGTCGACCATCTAAAGGAAGTTTCTACATATACTATCCAGTTTGGACAGATCTTGCTCTTTTGGTCTCCAACAAGAAAGGAAGTAAATGGTTGATGATATGAGGAACGTGTTGATAACCATAGCATGACCAGTGAGATTGGTTTGCATACCTCTCCAATAGTTTAGCTTGTTTTTGAGTCTGGCCTGCACCTAGTTCCACTGCTGCTCCATCGAGATACCAAACCCCAAGGGAATCCCAAGAAGCCAAAAAATTTGGCCCTGTGGAATGATTTGACAGCCATGATCAATGAGAAGGTCAGGCTGGGTCCCGACAATAGCTCTGAAGGCTGTGTTAGAGTGGTTGATTATGGATCTAGAGGCTTCACAGAAAGTATCCAAGCACTTCTAGAATGTCTCCAAGCTGGTACTATCATTTTGCACAAACGCGTTCATATCATCTGGCAAAAAGTCTCACGGTGAACTGGCCGTGGTCATGAGGCAAACGGAGGCCTTTGATATTACCAGCTTCCACCTGATGCTCCACCAGCTTGCTAAGCCCTTCCGTGGCAATGGCAAAGAGAAGGGGAGCCAATGGGCACCCTTGTCTAATCGATCTTCTAAGTCTGATCACCTTCGAAAGTTTGCCATTAACATTAATTTGAGTCGACATATTTCCCAGAAGGGTCGCAATCATCTTGGTGAATTTTTTGCTACATCCGAGATCGTTAAGTGACTGCAAAATATAGTCCCATTCTAGCCTACCATAGGCTTTATCAAAGTCGGTCTTGAGGAAGACCACATCTTGTCTTGACTCATTTGCAAAATCGAGACCTTTCCAGATATCTATAATGGTTTCCAAAATTGACACGCCTTTGATGAAACCTTTTTGGTCCTCGCTTAACCACGCTCTCAAATGGCTGGAGATTTTGTTGGCTATGACTTTGGCAATGATCTTATATCCCGTTTGGAGTATCGTAATTGGACGCCAGTTCTCTATTCTATTCTTTTCCCCTTTTCTGTGTATTAACTTGATAATGCCATTGTTGAGACAAGTCGGAAGTGTGCCAAACTCGAGTGCCTCTTGCCAAACCAGACAAAGAGGGGTGGCGACCACCAACTTGAATGATTTAAAGAACTCATTAGTGAGCCCGTCTGGGCCTGGGCTTTTACCACGAGGGAGGGCATCAATGACTTCAATGATTTTTGCTTCCGAGATTGGGGCATCAAGCAGGGAACGAAGGTTGAGTGGTATCTTGTGGGGTGAAACCCAAGATATGGCTGCCATGCAGTCCCTTCTATGGTGGGAGAGGGGGGTCGAGGTCCCCATGAGTCTCGTAAAGTGACCTTCAATGATCCCAAAGTTATCTTCTTCGGTATTGCATACATTGCCATTTGAGTCTAGTGGTAGGGGGATTGATTCTCTATTTTGTTTCCTTTTAAGGATATGGCACATCTCTTTGGTGGGTTTGTCAGCTTTGCCAGCCCATCACTCCTTGAAGAAAATTTGAAAATTTTTCCTTTGTATTTCTTCCTCGTATCTCAGCAGCGCTCTAATTTTTTGTAGGCCTTTATGGGATTGAGCTTTTCCTTTGTTCACTTCCTCCTTGAGTCTCCAGAGTATATGGTATAGAGCTTCTCTACGTGCCCACCGAATAGTCTCGAGCATCTTCCTGGATTTAATCATGATCTACCGTGACTTTTCGACCACACGTCTCCAGCACTTGGGTGGGGACGGGCCGGAGGCGAACACCTCCTTCCACACATCAACAATTTCTTGATGGATGGAGGGGAGAGAGAAGGAGGTCGTGTAGGCATGGAACCAAGGAGCCTTCCGGATTTTGGTGAAAGGTTAGAAAGCGATAACGATTGGGTAGTGATCTGAGATGGTGAGGTTTGTTGTGAGAGGGAAGGGTGGCCTCACTGATGAGTAATGTTTTGAGAAATGTAGCATCTATCCAGTCTGGATTTCCTTAGGTCCTCGCCTGCTTGAAGATTTGACCACGAAAAGCCATTTGAATCTTTGAATTCGACCAAATCCAAGTGCAGTTTGGTTTTGTCCAATGTTTCTTTCTCCCAACTATGGATGACCCTACCCTTGCCATTCCATCTATCCGTAGGGTCCTCCACCATGTTGAAGTCACCACAAATAAGCACATTGTGGGGGAGCAAGTCCAAGGAGGCCCAAGTGTTCAGTCTCTCCAACTGACGGTTAGGGGCATACATAGAAACTAAAGTAAAATGAAAGGGGGCACCAAAGGAAACATCAATCCATCAATGGTGCTCATCTTCAATGGAGTTCTCAAGCTTTTCAAACCAGAATGGATTAATACTGATTACCGTCCCACCGGACCCCCCCTTGGTGCAACGTTGAAATCCAAACATGGGTCGAGGAGACATGTCTGAGCCATTTCTGGAGGTCTGCTCCATCAATTTTAGTCTCTTGAATACAGATAAATTTTGTGTTTAGGATAATGTCACGAAGCCATTGACCAATGATGGTCGCTCTTGAAGCATTTAACAAGATGATGATCATTGTCGTAGTATACCCTCTTTGCAGGAGAGAGCCCTATCCTTTCTCTTCTTCGATTCATCTTTCTTTTTCGCTGGGAGGGGGTCCTGACTTAGCAATAAGTTCTTGTGGGGGCTTTTCTAGGGTAGCTCAATAGGTTGTTTTCCCTTGTGGGATGCCTCCTATTGGGAAGACCTGGAAACCATTTCCAAAATAGTCGATCCAATGATGGAACTTTCACTATCCATGTTATCTTCGTTACTAGTAGTAAAGCCATCTTCTTTGCTTGTAGTGTAGCCCTCCTAGAAGGTTTATTTATTATCAAGGATAAGTTGAAGTTCAAAGTGGTGATGAGTGACATTCACAAATTAAAGAAGATTGAATACATTTTGGAGTTCTAGGAGGAAGTAGGAATTAGAGGATTCTCATAATTGCCTACAGTAATGATTGATATACCCAAATGAACTAAGGTAATGGATTCCATGGACAAACACTATAGAATGAAAATGACCAAAAGAATAATTTAAGATGCAATGTAATAGACTTTGAAGGTGTGTATAGAGGAATACACATTAATTAGTAGGTCATCAAAAAATCTTTAGAGCGGAAGGAAGGAGTCATTACAATATCAACGATGTAATGAAAGGCATGGATGAATATAAGAACATTGAAAAACTCACATATTTTAACCTAGAAGCAATGGACCTGGTTGTAAGGTTGTTTCACCAATAATTTTGCTCCATTCAAAGAAAAGATATACTCGACCTCACAAGGAAGTCTTACTAGATTTTATGAAAAGAGGATCTTAGAAGAATTCCTAAATATCTCTTTGAAACAAAATCTCCATGGAAAGACACAAAGTTCTTGGGAGGAGGGCAAATATTGGCAAGAACCATATTTAGAGCTTTGGAAGAGCAAGAAGAATTATAGCAAATGATGAGCCATAGGAACTAGAGGCATTCCAATTCAAGCTACTCAACAAAAAGAACATCAGGGAATAAAAGAAGGAACCAAAGACATCACCAAAGGTAGTAACAAGAAAGCTTATAGGAAACTCTTTACCTAAGATGGTGGAATTGGTTGAATCCGTACCCATAAATGAAATATTGAAAATAGTAGAAGAGGATCCAATAACCGTAAGAGTCAAAGAGGTTTTGTAAAAGGCATCAATGAATTCAAAAGAACCCACTTCAGAATTACTTATATGGAAGTGAAGTGAAGAAAAGAAAAAAGAAGTTATGACGAGCAATACCAAAAGATGTTGGAAGATATTTTTGACAAGGCTATGACCCCAAAGAAGAAGAAAAAGCATATGAAAAATTACATGAAAGTTTTATGAATTAAAAAACAGAAAGCAGATTTGTTCCAGTAAAACATATAAAGACAAAGAGCTATGAAGATTCAAGTTCTAGAAGATCTCACAGTCACACAACTACTCCTCATTGAACTCATCGCTTGAGGGGCAGGTGATGTCATGGACAAAGGAAACCATCATAAACTTCATATTCCATGTGAATTTATGTATGTCATGATTGGTTCAGAGTTTGGAGAGACAAATGCTTCCTCTGCATCCAAAACATGCCAAAACCCCAAGATCGACTGTCTATTTGCTGAATTCTAACACTTGAAGGTCTTCTTTCTAGTTGATGACATCATCAATGACATCATCAACTTGTAACTGCCCTTCAACTAGCCTTGGAAAACCTATATAAGGAGGGGTTGGCCACATACATACTCAGTCTTGCCAATACCAGTTTTTGGAGCTCAAGGATTCATGATCACCAAGTACTTTCAAAGTTCCAATTCGAGTTCTTGTCTTGTTTATTGTTCTAGTCTTGTCTAGTCTAGTTCTTGGACATCTAGCCTTGTCCTCTTGTAATCTCATAGTACAAGATCTTAGATAGTTATTTCTTGTATCTAGATCATCTCCCTGAAGGGTGTTCTTGTAACCCAAAGATCTTGCTTCAAACTTATCAGTCCCGGGTTGTGGGACATCGTGTAGCAGCTCTAGTCGAGTTATTCATACGTATCAGTCTTGGGTTGTGGGACATCTTGTATCAATCACATATTCTTGTATTATTTTCCCTCCAGGGGTGTTCTTGTAATCAGAAGTATGTTTCTGAAAACTTGTCTAGTGTATTCAAACAACACAATATAGTGCTCCCTTAACATAAAGTATATAGCTTGAATCAAATTGTAGAGTCAAATACTATGACTCATGCTACTTGTTTAGAACTCTGATAGTCATTCACTTTTATACTTGTTTGAAACTTGAAAGTAGTTTTTCAAGAGATATAAAGGAATTGTGGTTTTGTTATTTGAAGATACATCTCCATTATGTATATATAGGTCCACTTGTCCTAACAAATGAACTTCTACTCCTTTTTAGGGAAATCTCATGAACTCTAATGTTCCCCAAAATATGATTTCATGTTTATTTGTCTTAGGAGAAGTCGTTTTAGCTTTGAGACCAATTGAAGCATAAGAGTATGAATTGTGAGGAAGTTTTGAAGGTAATCTTATCATGAAATATGAAAATCTTTTCATTTCATCTTTATACCTTAAGAATTTAAAGTTCCTTTCACTTTGGAACCATTTCATCTGCTAAAGAAAACATGTCTTGGCTTTCATCTTGAGATGCACTCCTCTTAATTGATTAAAGCCATAACATTTCTAAATTATTCTTCTATGAGGAAGGAATTTACACATTTTCATGAAATCTTTGAGTAATTTTCACCATTTATATTGTTGAAAGTAAACTTAAATTGAAATTTTATACTCTATTTTTAATCTAATTTCAACTGATCATATTCCACTTCCATCATTTTATTTCATGGAATCAAGTACGAATGCAATGTCAAAGTATCCATGAAACTTTTTAAAATATATTGGGGTATGATCCTTCTTAGGGTATCTCATTAAGAGATTTTTTGGAACCCTTTTCATTAACCATATCATTAAGAGTACATATATTAGTTAAATTTTAGGTTGTCTATGTTAGTGCATACATGGCATTAGGCCCATATCATAATGAAAATGTGTTTCCCCAAAAAACTTTGTAAGTCATGATTGAAAAAACTTAGATGTATTCAAATGATAGCTAATTCATATGTACACTACTTTCTTACCATTGATATGGCAAGAGAATCTACCCAAATGACACTTTTTGACTTATTTCTTTCTAGCAAAGGTTTTACTTTCCTATTTACAGAGCAAGACATATTCATCTCTTAATTTAATCTTTACATTAAGTTTTTTGGATACCCAAGTATCACAAGAAGGAATCTTGAGGCATTTTTCTTACAGAATCTTGCTATCATGACTTTAAAAATACCTCTTCTCCGCTTCTTTCATGATTTTCTTGCTTCTTTCAAAACGTAACCTATCTATTCAAGTTCACTTTAATCCATGTAAATGCATTTTCTTGCATACATGCAAATGCATTTTCTTGCATGCATGCAAATGCTATTCTTGTATGACATGGATGTTGCATGCTACCCATTTGGTGCATAATCATGCTATATGTGCTTCCTTTTCACACAATCATCATAATAATGCACATGCTCTCGTGCATTTATTTTTTTTAGAGGAAAAGGAAGCTTAAAATATGCAAAAACAATCCTTAGGACTTTAGATTGTGAATTGAAACTATCCCTTGTCAAGATAAATGCGCAAAATTGCATTCTTTCTACTACATAAATGCATGAAAGAGCTTGAGATGGTCAATTAATGTTTCAATATATATGTGTGTTTGCCTTTTCTTATCTTATGCTCCTATGTTTGTTTAATACAAAGGTTAAGAGATCTATGACAAGAAAGTATTGAGTTCAAACGTATCTGAAGAGAATAATTAGCTTGGTAAAAAGGTACATCCACCCTTTTTCCATTTAGAAGATCCATTCTTTATCTTCATTCTCCATTTTCTTCATCCATGCTTCTTTGGGCTGAGCGTCCAAAGATCTTAAATCTTAGTATATAAGCCAAGAGAACTCTCAACTTCTTTATCAACTCCAAAATTTCCCTAAGATCACAAAGAAGAAAATAGAAGAGATCTAGTGGCTAGCCTTTGTGTGTCGAGTAAAGCTAGTCACCGATGGAAAGGAGATGGATTTCTCTTCCTTTGATCATGTGCTTGTGTTTCTTGTGATGTATCACTATGTGCCATAAGGTGTCTGAGCCACACACACTCAATAGTTGCTCTGAAAGTTGCCCTATATTCATCTTCACAATTGGAAGTGGCCACACTAGACTGCTTCTTGCTCAACAAAGATATACATGAGCTACCAAGCATGAAGCAAAAGCCACTAGTGGCCACATGAGTGTCATAAAAACTAGCCTAGTCAGAGTCAAAAAAAGCATATAAATCTGGTAGTAGTGATTCCCCCTTGGGATAAAACAATCCAAGTATTCGGGTACCAGTCAAGTAGCGAAAGATGCGATTAACCACCTGGCAATGCTTGACACCTGGGCAATGCATAAACTTGCTCATCTATGAGACATCAAACTGAATATATGGCCGAGTAATGCATAACTAAATTAAGCATCCAACAGCCTGCTGATAGAGAACAATATCAAATGCATCTCCAATGTCATGAAGACTCAATTGTAAACCTGTCTTCACATGAGTGGCAATAAGTTTGTAGTCTTCAAGGGCAAAATGCTGCAATACTGTGCCAATAAATTTCATTTTTCACATACCTATTCTGCCATCAACTTGCATAAATTGGATGCACAAATAATGATGCAAATGCCCCAAATCTGACATCTCAAATCAGACAGATCAGCCTTAAAATCATCAATATGCTTTTAATGAGGACTAATGAGCAACATGTCATCAATATACACAAAAATGATCAGAAGCACATCATTAGCATGCTTAACATATAAGGTGCTTTTAGTTGGACTATTCTCAAAACCATGTGCAATTTTATAGGCATGTAGCTTTTCATACCAAGCACATGGTGCTTGCTTTAAACCATATAATGCCTTCTTTAATCTACACACCTAGTTTTCATGCCCTTTCTGCGCAAAGCCATGGGGCTGAAAAACATACACTTCTTCATGCAAATCACTATTTAGAAATGCAGTTTTAATGTCCAACTAGTGTACATTCCAACCATGATGAGCTACAAGTGCAGAGATGCTATGAGCAATAGTCATTTAGCAAGTAGGAGCAAAGGTCTCATCAAAATCAATGCCTCTTTCCTGAGCATAACCCTTTGCAACAAGCCTAGCCTTATACCTCTCAACTATTCCCTCAGGCTTAACCCTTTGCAACAAGCCTAGCCTTATACCTCTCAACTATTCCCTCAGGCTTACGCTTAAGCTTGTATACACACTTAGTGACAATGGCCTTCTTGCCAGCAGGCAAGTCACATAAATACTAGGTACCATTTTTCATTATAGCCTCATATTCAGATTGCATAGCAGCCATCCAATTTTCTAAATTTTGTGCTTCATAAAAAAATAGGTTCATTCTCATCAGAGAGGCTAGAGGTAGCCATAGCATATCAATCTGATGCAAAAGAGGCACTATGAGATCCTAAACGAGTATAGTATGACAAAGGTGCATCTAATTTGCTATTGTGAAAAGTCTGCACCAACCGTTTTGCCATAATTTTTGCCTTCTCAATATCAACTCTCTCATCAACAAGTGCGTCATGTAAATTTGCATCAGAAATGGAATGATCTACATCATCACATGAAACCTGCAAAGGTTGAGAAGTTGCCTCATTAGGACCAGCACTAGATTGCCGACCTATAAAAAGAGACAGCAAAATATCATACATGTCTTTGGAGCTAACAGATGTCTCTTTGCTATATGAAAGTAAAGGTTGAATAGCATCTTTCGCAAACACAACATCATGGCTAACCAAAATGCATATACTATGTGGATAATACAGATAATAACCTTTGCTTTCATAACTGTACCCAACAAAAATACATTTTACTACTTTAGCATCTAATTTCTTGCAATGTTGTTCAGGCACTAATACATATGCTAGACAACCAAAAACACAGAGGTGAGCAAGACATGGCTTACGACCATGCAAAGCCTTAAATGGAGTGATAGATTGCAATGCTTTAGTGGGACATTTGTTAAGTACATATGTTTTCACAATAACGACCTCAAGCCAGAAACTGTGGTAAATCCTGACTCTTGACCATACACCTTTCCATCTCCATGAGTGACCTATTCTTTCGTTTAGCAACTCCATTCACTTGAGGTATATAGGGCATTGTACACTACTATTTTATCCCATGTTCAACAAAAAATGCATTAAATATAGAAGACATATATTCTCCTCCCTTGATTAGAATGGAGGGTGCCCATTTTACATGTAGATAGATTTTCAACCAAAACTAGAAACTATTTGAAGCACATAAACACTTTGGACTTTGCTTTCAATGGATATACCCATGCATGCCTAGAAAAATCATCGATGAAAGTCACAAAGTAAAACTAGAGAGCTATTGCAAAAATCTAATTCAAATGTATAGATAATTAATAAAAGTCATCTCATGAATTTAGAGGCATTATACACTAAGAAATGAGTTTAACAACTCAGGGGGGTCATCCCGACATTTCAGGAGTAAGATGAATGTGCAGACATAGTTGACTTCATCTGATCATATCTCACAATTGGGTGAATTAACAATGATGAAACTTGATAAGTAGAAAATAGACATTTCATTTTAACTAAATCAAGTTAAACTGCATCAAATGGTTGAGTATAGAGAGAGAAATCAATTTTTCAAAAACACTCAAATTTTATGAAGATGCAACAGAGAGGAGTAGACAGAGATGAACTTGAGGAAATGTATCAAATTTTGTATGCTAATGAACATATGATACAAGGGAAGTGAAGTGGACTACTCCTACATATGTGGAGATCAAGATATGCTCATTGAAGTATCTCAATAGCTCTTAGTAATGGCTCATATGTATCACGACTAAATCACCTCATATTATACTCACTTCTTGAGTTTGAAGTTTGAATTTCCCTCACCTAAAAGTGTTCCTACACTTTAGGGGTAATTGAAATGATTCCTTCTACTTAATGAGTCATGGGTTTAGGTCCCTAACTTCAAGATATCCCTTACTCTTTTTACGTTTACATTTAACCAAGGTAAGTACAATCAAGTTTACAAGTAGGAGTTCATATGTGATGCTTTATGTGAGGTTCATAAACTAATGAGTAGTCTTTGAGATAATAGCTAAGCACTTAGGCTTGCTATTTGCACCAACACATATGAACAATCATCTTGGACAAAGAAGTAAAATTCTTTGTCCACAAGAACATTGGCACATGCTCCCAACAAAATTCTCCATCTATTATCTATAGTCCTTTCTCTCAAGTCATGTTATTTATCTTTAAGATCACATTTATCTCTAACTTAGATTCAACATGTGCTACAACTAAACATGATTCATGTTCATCACCTATTTTGATTTTCATGAATGGTGCTCCTCCTAGCTAGAAGTTCCTGTTAAATTAGCTCTTAGACTCTTTCGTGTCTTCATCAGATATAATAAGGCAAAGGAAATTTCCATTCACCTGGCAAGCCTCTAATTCGTCATCCTCTTCATAATCATATAAGCCACCCAATGTGACTGCATCCTTCATGACATAGGGAACAGGTGATTCTTCCAACTTGGCATCTTGTGGAAGTGGGAATATTTTCCTTCCAAAAAGTTCCATAAAACTATCTTTGATTTTAGGCTTTGCAATTGCAAAGACCTATTCCAAAGACATTGTCACTTTAACTTTGAGTAAAAGAAATCATTTAAAATCTCCTTTGCACCATTCTTCTTTTATAGGTCCTATATTAATAAATCTTTTGGTATTTTCTTAATTTTTGGCTTTTGTTTTTCAATTTCTTGAGTATTCTCATTCTTATCTATAGTCTCTTCTTTTTCTCCAAATAGATTTTTCAATTGATTCTTTTGAACTTCGTTCTTTCTCATGGGATTTTTTCCCTCTTTTATTTCTTATCTTTTTGGTTCTTCTTAAGTAGTTGCAAGCTTATCAAGCCGTACTCCCTTTTTATCATGTCTATTTCTCTATTGATCTTCTCTACACTACTTTCTCTTCAATATTCTTTCAAGATAAGCTTGCTCTTGCATTTCATCTTGTATTATCTTCTCATCAATATTTGCAATGTGAGAATAGATAGAGAATTGATCAATAGGAGACTTCTAGGTAGTTTTCTACATGATCGCATCTTCTAGTCTCACTGATGATTTATTTGAGTAACTAGATTGAGATTGAGATCTTCCAATTTATTGATCAGTAACCTCCATTGGTTCTAATTTGACTACGGATGTATTTGCATTTGTAGCAGTCCAATTTTCATACAATTTCTTCATTCCACTATTTCCCCAATTTACAAGTAAAGGAAGACTAGTTCTAAAATCATAGAGCTCCTTATCTACATCCACATCTATTTGATTATCTTTGGCTTCCTTTAATTATTCACATGCATATGAGAAGTACTCTTGAGCATCACACCATACACACCTTTTGTTGATATATTTAGGTAGTGATGTGTGTGAACACTCTAGGACCGCTGGGGCACTTTTTTCCCTCTTTAGGAGGTTTTTTTCCCCCGGCTTGTACATACGCCTATTGCCCTAATGGGCTACTTATCTTTGTACATTCTCTAGTAATACATTCAGTATTGTGTGTTTGTGCTCCAAGCTTCTTCTTCTTCTTTGAGTTGTTCGCGTGCTTCCCCAGACGTCTATCTCCAACAATTGGTATCAGAGCAGGTCGTCGCTTCTTCTAGGGCGCCATCGACACTCCTCCGTTTGCAGTCTCAGATTTGCACGGAATTTGGTGAGCATACTCAGGGTCTTTCATCCATCTCATTTTGGATATAAATGGTTGCCCAAGGATAGCCTCATATTGTGAGGAGATCATTGAGTATGGTCCAAAGATGAGCTGGTGTTGCACAAATCCTCCTCTACACCTGCCAAGTTGACTCTAGGGATGCTTAGTGAAATCCGTTGGCTTCACAATAATTCATTTATACCCACTATGTACTTTTGAACATTCTTCCTAAAATTTTGTGCCAAAATAGATAACTTGCATGTACTAGAAATGTGAAGAAACTTTCTATTTTGGAAATGCAAGTGCTCATTATTTTGCTCAAGGCTCACAACCTGGTATGAATTGACTAGAGAGCTATTGCACACATATAATTCAAGTAGCAGTGAGTGTAACAACTCAAGGGGGTCGTCATGAGATTTCATGAGCAAGATGATGTGCAAACATAGTCAACTTCATTTGTTCATATCTCAAGATTGGTTGAACAAAAAATAATGAAACTTGATAAGTAGATAGCAGATGGCTTACTCTAACTACAACAAGTTAAAGTGCATCAAATGGTTGTGTATACACAAAGAAATCAGTTCTTTAAAATCACTAAAATTATGAAGATGCAACAGAGAACAGTAGACAGAAATGATCTTGAAGAAATGTATCATTATGGTAATGAACATATGATACAAGGGGCTATGCTCGTTGAAGTTGCTCAATAGCTCTCACTAATGGCTCATATGCTCCAGGGTAAGTACAATCAAGCTTACAAGTAGGAGTTCATATGTGATCCTCAATGTGAGGTTCATAAACTAATGAGTATTCTTTGAGATAATAGCTAAGCACTTAGGTTTGCTAGTTGCATCAACAGCTCTCCCTCAAGCCTAAGGTGCTTGAATCTTCAGTCCTTCATAATTTTTTGCAAACCAATCATTGATTTAAACCTATTTAATTTGTTTCCATCCAATGCCTTTCTCATCATATCTGCACATTGTTGATGTGTGCATACATATGAGAGTTATATCTGCTTGCTAATGATCTTTTCTCTAACATAATGGTAGTGAACTTCAATGTGTTTGGTCATGGCATGATAGATAGGGTTAGCAGCTAGATGTAATGAGCTAATGTTGTCTTCAAATATATATGAAGTTAAAGTATTCAACTCTAAATCAAAGTATAGGGTCTGGATCCACATAGCTTCTTAAGTTGCATTTGCAAGTCCTCTGTATTTAGCTTCACTTCAAGAGAGAGCAACTGTAGGTTGCTTCTTTGATGACCAAGAAATCAGTTTGGCACCTGCAAAAGTGAGCTATGGTGATGTGCTTCTCCTATCATCTTTGGAAGCTGCCCAATCTGCATCAAAAAATAATTTGACATCTAAAGCAAATCTATAAGGGTAGTATAACTATTCATTAGTTGTGCCCTTCAAATACTTCAAGATTCTTTTGGATCCTTCCATGTGAGGATTTTTTGGTGTGTGCATAAATTTTCTTAGCACAGTAACTCCATAGCATATATCTACTCTAGTTAGAGTAGCATAGTTCAAGCTTCCAACTAAGCTTTGGTAACTAGTCACATCTTCATTTAGCTCACCTTCATGAGCACTTAGCTTGTGGTTTACCTCCATGGGTGTACTTGCAACCTTTTTATTCTCCAATTTGAATTTGGAGAGCATATCTCCAATGTACTTGCTTTGAATTAGGAAGATACCTCTCTCTCTATATACCACTTCCAAACCTAGGAGCAAGTGAGTAAGCTAAGATCACTGATCTTGAACTCTTCTTTCAATTGAGCTTTGATCCTCTTGATTCCATCTACATCATTACCTATAATGATTATATCATCCACAGATACGTAGAGGTATATCACCTCTGAATGGTTCCTCTTTATGAAGAAGGAAGGATCTGCCTTGCTTACCATAAATCCTTTACCTTGCAAATAAGTAACTAGCCTGTGATTCGAAGATCTAGGAGCTTGCTTCAAGCCATACAAGGCTTTCTTCAAACTGCATACATGTTTTGGATATGATTTATCTTCAAACCTAGGATGTTGAGCCATGTTTATCTCCACTGAACTCCAACCATTGAGAAAAGCATTTTTAACATCCATTTGAAAAATATTCAAGTTCTTTGACGATTATATACTCATGAGTACTCTAATGGTAGGCATTTGTGCCATAGGTGAGAATGCCTCTTCATAATCTACACCTTGGGTTTGAGCAAACCATTTCGCTAAAAGCCTTGCTTTGTACTTTTTAATTGAGCCATCAAAGTTCTTATTTACCTTCTAAATCCATCTGATCCAATGATCTTCATAGATGGTTTCTTGGGAATCCATTCCAAATTTTGATTCTCTTGAACAGTTTATTGTTGGGAAAGATGGATGGATCCTCCAGAAGATTGAGTAGGTGCTGCTAATCCTGCTTTGCACCAGCCCTCAGTGACTCCAGATATGATTAGTAGACACCCTTAACTTCCAAATGATACCAAGAGATCATATATGTACTTTGCAAATGATGTGTGTAGTGATCAAATCAAAACAAACTATTTGATACTTCACAAATCCAAGAAAACTTGCTATTTTGGTATTGACACCTACTCAGAGTTATACTCAGTATGACCAGTACACTTACAATTGGCAAAATTCCTTCTAGAGGTATTCTATTAGCTTAGTAAGCTACCATTCTCAAGTGGAATCATTCAAAATGATAAACTATACAGGGAGAAATCACTTTAGCAAAATTATGGACACTCCCGACTTTTTAGGAAGTATGCAGACAAATACCAGTGAGCACTTCGACCGCGATTTCTCGAAATTGACTGAACCAAGTTGCTTAAAACTTTGTATACTTGTAGTATGCTTTGAGTTGGATCTACCAAGATTTGAATCACTTGATTTGGTGGAGTAGGCACTGAGATATGCCTCTTTGAGGTTGACAGACTTTGAAGTGAGTACTCAGAGAAAACAGAGATGATGTATGTAAATATATATATTAATTCACATTGATGTACAATGCCATTGGCATGATAGACATTACCAAATGGTACTCAGAGGTGTAGGCTATGAAGTAGAGCTCACACACTCAAGGTCTGATGAAATTAGCCTCAGGAGAACGGACTGTTGTACCGCGACTTTTCTAGGATACATCTTATATATGAAGTGAGCAAGAGTTTGAGTTCAATTTTGAATTCTTAGCTCCCTTCAATCTAGTATCTAAATGTAAGGAGATATTCCCTCAATCACAAGTTCTACTTTTCCACGAATCTATCAAGTAGGTGTATCCATAAGATTCCAAGTCACTTAGACTTTTACAAGGAGTAAAAATGGTAAGAACTTATAAGCATAAGTTCCTATGGTCCTTCCTTCAAGTGTTGTCTTTATGAAGTAATCCAAGCCAAATTGTGAAGGCTTGCATTGCACCAACAACTCCCCCTCAAGCCAAACACTTTGGCTTAAGTCTTCATCTTCAATCTTCAATCACATCCTGCAATCCAATCATGGATTTGAATCTGCATAATTTGTTTCCATCCAAAGCTTTAGTGAGTAAATCTCCACATTGCATATTAGTAGACACATAGGTCAACTGAATGTCTTTGCTTAGCAACTTCTCTCTCACATAGTGGTAATGAACCTCTATGTGTTTTGTTCTAGCATGATATATTGGATTAGCTGCAAGGTGAAGAGAGCTTGTATTGTCTCCAAGGATAATTGGGGGCCTAGTGCATAGGCCTAGCTCTGTATACAAAAGCTTTAACCAAATAGCTTCTTGAGTGGCATTGGCTAGCCCTCTATACTCTGCTTCAGTGGATGACAATGCCACTGTTGGTTGTTTCTTGGCTAACCAAGAAATAAGTTTATTACCTACAAAAGATAAGTATCCTGATGTGCTCCTCTTATCATCCTTGCATCCTGCCCAATCTGCATCTGAATACACTTTAATATCAATATCTGATGTATAAGGAAAGTACAAACCATGATTCTGAGTTCCCTTTAGATACTTCAAGATCTTCTTTGCAGCCTCAAGGTGAGGTACCCTTGGTTTGTGCATGAATTGACTTAGCACACTAACTCCATATGCTATGTCAATTCTGGTCAAGGTAGCATAATTCAAACTACCTACCATACTTTGATATCCTGTAATGTCTTGGACTTCATCCCCTTCATGAGCACTTAGCTTTAGGTTGACTTCCATTGGAGTACTTGAGACTTTAGCATCCTGCAGGTTAAACTTCTTCAACATGTCTTGTACATATTTTTTCTGAGTGATATATATACCTGAATTAGTATAAACCAATTCAAGTCCTAGAAAATACTTCAACAATCCAAGATCATTGATCTTGAACTCCTTCATTATCTGGCTTTTTATGCTTCTGATTCCTTGGACATCATTACCTGTAATGATGATATCATCAACATAAACACAGAGATAGATTACCTCTGAATTGCTTCTTTTGATAAACAATGAAGTGTCTGCCTTGCTCATAGTAAACCCTTGGTCTTGGAGGTATGTTGTCAACCTGTAGTTCCATGCCCTAGGTGCCTGTTTCAATCCATATAGAGCCTTCTTCAATTTACAAACATAATTTACCTTCTTGGGATCTTCATAGCCAGGTGGTTGTGACATGTAGACTTCTTCAGATATCCATCCATTCAAGAAAGCATTCTTGATATCTAATTGGTACATGTTCCAATTTTTAGATGCAGCTACACTCACCAATACTCTGATTGTTGGCATCTTAGCCATAGGAGAAAATGTCTCCTCATAATCAATGCCTTGGGTTTGTGCAAAACCCTTGGCTACCAACCTAGCTTTGTATCTGTTGATTGTACCATCAGAGTTCCTCTTTAGTTTGTAGATCCATCTGGATCCTATCACCTTCATAAAGTCCTTCTTGGGTACCAAGTCCCATGTGTCACTCTCCTTGAGAGCTTCTATTTCTTCATCCATAGCTCCTTTCCATTCTGGTTTGGTGATTGCTTCTTCATATGAACCTGGTTCTTCACTTAACAAGTCCTTTGCAAGATAAATTGAATGCTTAGTAACAAGAGATGTATCATACCCATATCTGATAGGCTTCTTACTTTCTCTCTGAGATCTCCTTATTGCTTGAGTTGAGGATTCTGGTATGTCCTCAAGCTTCTTCATCTTCATCTTGCCTCTGGACTTCCATGCCTTGAATTCTTCAAGATTGATTGTGTCATCATCTTCTGAACTTGAGTCTTCCTTCTGGATTGGTTCTTCCTTTGAGAGTTTTGGAAACTCTTCTTCCAAATCATAGGATAGACTAACCTTCCTGCAACCATTCTCATACCATGAGTCATTCTCATCAAAGATGACATCTCTGCTTACCTTGAACCCTTTATTGGTTGGGTTGTAGAATCTGTACCCTTTTTTATTCAAGTCATAACCAATGAAAATACATTTTTCTGCTTTGGGGTCTAGCTTTCCCCTTACCTGTGAGGGAATATGCACATATGCTACACAACCAAAAATTTTGCAATGATCCAATGATGGTCTCTTACCATGCCAAGCTTCATAAGGTGTCATTCCATCAAGTGACTTTGATGGCAACCTGTTTATGAGATAGGTGGCAGTAGATACACTCTCTACCCAAAGATAATTTGGCAACTTCTTTTCATTAAGCATGGACCTAGCTGTTTCAACAATTAGTCTATTCCTTCTTTCAGCTACCCCATTTTGTTCAGGTGAGTACCTTGTGGTTATCTCCCTTTTGATGCCTCTTTCCTGCAAGAAGTCCTCAAACTCATTTGAGAAGTATTCACCTCCTCCATCTGACCTTAGCTTCTTCAAGTTCCTTCCTGTTTGATTTTCAACTAGTGCAAGATATCTCTTGAAATAATTAAATACTTCATCCTTGTGCTTCATAAAGTATAACACAGTCCATCTGCTATAATCATCAATGAAAGACACATAGTACCTTGATCCTGAAATGGAGGGATCCTTGCTAGGTCCCCAAACATCCGTGTGTACCAAGTCTAGGTAGTCTTCATGCATAAATCCTTTCCTTGTATAAGGTAACCTGTGAGACTTACCAAATTGACAAGCACCACACTTGTAAATCATGTGTTGCTTGGATACATTAGGTATCCCAAGCACACATTGATCTCTGCTCATTTGCTTCAAGGTCCTTTCACCTATGTGCCCTAGACTCTTGTGCCACATTTCAAGTTCTGAAAGTGTCTGATCCTTGTAGCTATACAAAGCAATATTCTTTGTGTCTTCTAATTCAAAAGTAAATAATCTACCTGATTTTTCTCCCTTGGCTATCCTTTTGAATCCATTCCTTGGGTCCTCCACATATGCTCCATGTTGAGTGAATCTGACCTGCAAACCTTTCTCCACAATCTGACCAACACTCATTAAGTTTTTGGTAATGGTTGGTACATAAAGTACCCTGCTCAATAGGTTCTGATAACCATCACAAGTTTTTACATTTCCAATCTTTACTACAGAATGCTTAGTATCATCACCTGTCTGTACTTGATGTTTGCCCTTGGGTTCCTCAAGATCAGAGAGTAGTGCCACATTGCCAGCTACATGATTAGAACACCATGAATCAATATAAACCAGATGATCATCATTGATACCTGACTTGGAAGTCATATTCATGATCAATAGGAAGTCATCTTGCTCCTCTGTGTAATTGTTGTAGTCTTTCCTATTTCTGAATCCTCCTTGGTAGTTACCATTATGGTTGTTGTTGTAGTTATTGTTGTAGCCATTGTAGCCTTGGTGTTGGTTGAACCTTCCTCTGCCTTGAGAGTATCCACCTCTTTGATAGCCTCTTCCTCTCTGATTTTTGTAGTTTCTGTAGCACTCATCTGTGGTGTGGTTAGACAATCCACAAATATTGCATGGTGATGAATTGTAGGGTCTCCACCTACCTTGCTTACCTCCTCTGCCCCTGCCTCTTGAAGATCTACCTCTCCTTGCATAGTTGGCTTGGGAGGTAGAGCCTTCATCCTCTTGCCTTTTACCTTTACCTTTGTCTTTAACCTTTTTATCAGTATATAGGGCAGAAGGAGTGTTACCTTTAGATGTATCTCCAACCTTTGTGAACTTTGCTTCATGTGTGAATAGTTGGCCCATCAGAGTTGTGAGATCTGGGGTATGCATATCCATGTAGAGATCCATTGCAGTGGTGAAGCTTTCCCACTTATCATCTGCCTTTAGTCCATTGGTTACTTGCCTTACTATTTATTCCTCTTCAATCTCCTCTCCTATGCTTGCTAATTGGTCTGCCACATCCTTGATTTTGGTCACAAATTCTGAGACTGATTGCTTTGGTTGCTTCCTAAGGGTTGTGAATTCAATCCACAATTGATTCTTCCTGGCCCTTGTATTAGATGAAAAATATGATGACAAGGTTTCCCAAGTTTCTTGGGAGGTCTTACAATTCCTGATGTGAGGTAAAAGGAAATCAAATATAGAGTTAAGAAGATAAGACCTTGCCAATGCATCTTTTGCACACCATGTATTAAGCCTTTCTTGTTCTTCCTTGGTGGGTAGACCCCTTGCTTTGAATGAAGGCAATTCCTCATCTCTTGAGATGAATCCAAATAAACTTCTTCCTTGTAGATAGGTCTTCATCCTCAGAGACCAAGCTTGATAATTGTTCCTGTCCAATTTATCAATGAATGAAGGAAAACCATCTCCCATGTTACCTAGTTTGCTCTAATACCACTGTTGGGAAAGATGGATGGATCCTCCAGAAGATTGAGAAGGTGCTGCTAATCCTGCTTTGCACCAGCCCTTAGTGACTCCAGATATGATTAGTAGACACCCTTAGCTTCCAAATGATACCAAGAGATCATATATGTACTTTGCAAATGATGTGTGTAGTGATCAAATCAAAACAGACTATTTGATACTTCACAAATCCAAGAAAACTTGCTATTTTGGTATTGACACCTGCTCAGAGTTATACTCAGTATGACCAGTACACTTACAATTGGCAAAATTCCTTCTAGAGGTATTCTATTAGCTTAGTAAGCTACCATTTGCAAGTGGAATCATTCAAAATGATAAACTATACAGGGAGAAATCACTTTAGCAAAATTATGGACACTCCCGACTTTTTAGGAAGTATGCAGACAAATACCAGTGAGCACTTCGACCGCGATTTATCGAAATTGGCTGAACCAAGTTGCTTCAAACTTTGTATGCTTGTAGTATGCTTTGAGCTGGATCTACCAAGATTTGAATCACTTGATTTGCTGGAGTAGGCACTGAGATATGCCTCTTTGAAGTTGACAGACTTTGAAGTGAGTACTCAGAGAAAACAGAGATGATGTATGTAAATATATATATTAATTCACATTGATGTACAATGCCATTGGCATGATAGACATTACCAAATGGTACTCAGAGGTGTAGACTATGAAGTAGAGCTCACACACTCAAGGACTGAGGAAATTAGCCTCAGGAGAACGGACTGTTGTACCGCGACTTTTCTAGGATACATCTTATATATAAAGTGAGCAAGAGTTTGAGTTCAATTTTGAATTCTTGGCTCCCTTCAATCTAGTATCTAAATGTAAGGAGATATTCCCTCAATCACAAGTTCTACTTTTCCACGAATCTATCAAGTAGGTGTATCCATAAGATTCCAAGTCACTTAGACTTTTACAAGGAGTAAAAATGGTAAGAACTTATAAGCATAAGTTCCTATGGTCCTTCCTTCAAGTGTTGTCTTTATGAAGTAATCCAAGCCAAATTGTGAAGGCTTGAATTGCACCAACATTTATCCATTCTTTGTGAATCTTACTTGCAATCCTTTCTCAACAATCTAACAAAGACTTATGAGGTTTTTGGTTATGGTTGGAACATACAATACCTTGATCAATAGGTTCATATTACCATTTGAGGTCTTTACATTGCCTACCTACTCCACTAGATGCCTTGTGTCATCTCGTGTTTGGATTTCATGTCTACTCCTTGGATCCTCCAAGTCTAAGATTAGATCTACATTCCCTACTACATGATTTGAGCAACATGACTCTATATAAAATACATATTCATCTTCTTTCCTTATTGTTGGAGTTCGAGGTCTACGAAAGCATGCAAATAGCAGAAGGAAGAAGAAGAAGCTTGGAACACAACACATAATACTGAATGTATTACCACTAGAATGTACAAAGATAAGTAACTGTTTAGGACAATAGGCATATATAGAAGCCGGGGGAAAAAATCTCCTAAAGACAGAAAAAAGTGCCTTAGTGTTCCTAATGTGTTCACACACATTACTACCTAAATATATCAACAAATCCCCCCTAGGGGTGATGCAGTGAACAAGGATCTGGCACTCATGTATAAGGAAGTGCCAAGCTATGTGGAATCAATCCACAAAAAGAATTAAGCCCAAAGCTTTATGGAAAGCTTCAAACTTCTCCCTAGGCAAAGCCTTCGTGAAAAGGTCTGCAATGTTCTCCTGTGTGGGCACATACGCCAAGTTGATCTCTCTAGTAGAGAACCTCTCCTTGACATAATGATAATGCAACTCAATGTGCTTAGTGCGAGCATGGAACATAGGGTTCCTAACAAATACCAATGTGCTCTGATTGTCAGTGAAGATGGTGGTGGTAGAAGACTGATGAACACCCAAATCATCCATAAGGTGTCTGAGCCACACACACTCAATAGTCGCTCTGAAAGTTGCCCTATATTCATCTTCACAATTGGAAGTGGCCACACTAGACTACTTCTTGCTCAACAAAGATATACATGAGCTACCAAGCATGAAGCAAAAGCCACTAGTGGCCACATGAGTGTCTTAAAAACTAGCCTAGTCAGAGTCAAAAAAAGCATATAAATGTGGTAGTAGTGATTCCCCCTTGGGATAAAACAATCCAAGTATTCGGGTACCAGTCAAGTAGCGAAAGATGTGATTAACCACCTGCCAATGCTTGACACCTGGGCAATGCATAAACTTGCTCATCTATGAGACATCAAACTGAATATATGGCCAAGTAATGCATAACTAAATTAAGCATCCAACAGCCTGCTGATAGAGAACAATATCAAATGCATCTCCAATGTCATGAAGACTCAATTGTAAACCTGTCTTCACAGGAGTGGCAATAAGTTTGTAGTCTTCAAGGGCAAAATGCTGCAATACTGTGCCAATATATTTCATTTTTCACATACCTATTCTGCCATCAACTTGCATAAATTGGATGCACAAATAATGATGCAAATGCCCCAAATCTGACATCTCAAATGAGGCATACAGATCAGCCTTAAAATCATCAATATGCTTTTAATGAGGACTAATGAGCAACATGTCATCAATATACACAAAAATGATCAGAAGCACATCATTAGCATGCTTAACATATAAGGTGCTTTTAGTTGGACTATTCTCAAAACCATGTGCAATTTTATAGGCATGTAGCTTTTCATACCAAGCACATGGTGGTTGCTTTAAACCATATAATGCCTTCTTTAATCTACACACCTAGTTTTCATGCCCTTTCTGCGCAAAGCCATGGGGCTGAAAAACATACACTTCTTCATGCAAATCACCATTTAGAAATGCAGTTTTAATGTCCAACTAGTGTACATTCCAACCATGATGAGCTACAAGTGCAGAGATGCTATGAGCAATAGTCATTTAGCAAGTAGGAGCAAAGGTCTCATCAAAATCAATGCCTCTTTCCTGAGCATAACCCTTTGCAACAAGCCTAGCCTTATACCTCTCAACTATTCCCTTAGGCTTAACCCTTTGCAACAAGCCTAGCCTTATACCTCTCAACTATTCCCTCAGGCTTATGCTTAAGCTTGTATACACACTTAGTGACAATGGCCTTCTTGCCAGCAGGCAAGTCACATAAATACTAGGTACCATTTTTCATTATAGCCTCATATTCAGATTGCATAGCAGCCATTCAATTTTCTAAATTTTGTGCTTCATAAAAAAATAGGTTCATTCTCATCAGAGAGGCTAGAGGTAGCCATAGCATATAAATCTGTTGCAAAAGAGGCACTATGAGATCCTAAACGAGTATAGTATGACAAAGGTGCATCTAATTTGCTATTGTGAAAAGTCTGCACCAACCGTTTTGCCATAATTTTTGCCTCCTCAATATCAACTCTCTCATCAACAAGTGCATCACGTAAATTTGCATCAGAAATGGAATGATCTGCATCATCACATGAAACCTGCAAAGGTTGAGAAGTTGCCTCATTAGGACCAGCACTAGATTGTCCACCTATAAAAAGAGACAGCAAAATATCATACATGTCTTTGGAGCTAATAGATGTCTCTTTCCTACATGAAAGTAAAGGTTGAATAGCATCTTTCGCAAAAACAACATCATGGCTAACCAAAATGCATATACTATGTGGATAATACAGATAATAACCTTTGCTTTCATAACTGTACCCAACAAAAATACATTTTTACTACTTTAGCATCTAATTTCTTGCAATGTTGTTCAGGCACTAATGCATATGGTAGAGAACCAAAAACACAGAGGTGAGCAAGACATGGCTTACGACCATGCCAAGCCTTAAATGGAGTGATAGATTGCAATGCGCTTTAGTGGGACATTTGTTAAGTACATATGTTTTCACAATAACGACCTCAAGCCAGAAACTGTGGTAAATCCTGACTCTTGACCATACACCTTTCCATCTCCATGAGTGACCTATTCTTTCGTTTAGCAACTCCATTCACTTGAGGTATATAGGGCATTGTACACTGCTATTTTATCCCATGTTCAACAAAAAATGCATTAAATTTAGAAGACATATATTCTCCTCCCTTGATTAGAATGGAGGGTGCCCATTTTACATGTAGATAGATTTTCAACCAAAACTAGAAACTATTTGAAGCACATAAACACTTCGGACTTTGCTTTCAATGGATATACCCATGCATGCCTAGAAAAATCATCGATGAAAGTCACGAAGTAAAACTAGAGAGCTATTGCAAAAATCTAATTCAAATGTATAGCTAATTAATAAAAGTCATCTCATGAATTTAGAGGCATTATACACTGAGAAATGAGTTTAACAACTCAGGGGGCTCATCCCGACATTTCAGGAGAAAGATGAATGTGCAGACATAGTTGACTTCATCTGCTCATATCTCACAATTGGGTGAATTAAAAATGATGAAACTTGATAAGTAGAAAATAGACATTTCATTTTAACTAAATCAAGTTAAACTGCATCAAATGGTTGAGTATAGAGAGAGAAATCAGTTTTTCAAAAACACTCAAATTTTATGAAGATGCAACAGAGAGGAGTAGACAGAGATGAACTTGAGGAAATGTATCAAATTTTGTATGCTAATGAACATATGATACAAGGGAAGTGAATTGGACTACTCCTACATAGAAGATGCAACAGAGAGGAGTAGACAGAGATGAACTTGAGGAAATGTATCAAATTTTGTATGCTAATGAACATATGATACAAGGGAAGTGAATTGGACTACTCCTACATATGTGGAGATCAAGATATGCTCATTGAAGTATCTCAATAGCTCTTACTAATGGCTCATATGTATCACGACTAAATCACCTCATATTATACTCACTTCTTGAGTTTGAAGTTTGAATTTCCCTCACCTAAAAGTGTTCCTACACTTTAGGGGTAATTGAAATGATTCCTTCTACTGAATGAGTCATGGGTTTAGGTCCCTAACTTCAAGATATCCCTTACTCTTTTTACGTTTACATTTAACCAAGGTAAGTACAATAAAGTTTACAAGTAGGAGTTCATATGTGATGCTCTATGTGAGGTTCATAAACTAATGAGTAGTCTTTGAGATAATAGCTAAGCACTTAGGCTTGCTATTTGCACCAACACATATGAACAATCATCTTGGACAAAGAAGTAAAATTCTTTGTCCACAAGAACATTGGCACATGCTCCCAACAAAATTCTCCATCTATTATCTATAGTCCTTTCTCTCAAGTCATGTTATTTATCTTTAAGATCACATTTATCTCTAACTTAGATTCAACATGTGCTACAACTAAACATGATTCATGTTCATCACCTATTTTGATTTTCATGAATGGTGCTCCTCCTAGCTAGAAGTTCCTGTTAAATTAGCTCTTAGACTCTTTCGTGTCTTCATCAGATATAATAAGGCAAAGGAAATTTCCATTCACCTGGCAAGCCTCTAATTCGTCATCCTCTTCATAATCATATAAGCCACCCAATGTGACTGCATCCTTCATGACATAGGGAACAGGTGATTCTTCCAACTTGGCATCTTGTGGAAGTGGGAATATTTTCCTTCCAAAAAGTTCCATAAAACTGTTTTTGATTTTAGGCTTTGCAATTGCAAAGACCTATTCCAAAGACATTGTCACTTTAACTTTGAGTAAAAGAAATCATTTAAAATCTCCTTTGCACCATTCTTCTTTTATAGGTCCTATATTAATAAATCTTTTGGTATTTTCTTAATTTTTGGCTTTTGTTTTTCAATTTCTTGAGTATTCTCATTCTTATCTATAGTCTCTTCTTTTTCTCCAAATAGATTTTTCAATTGATTCTTTTGAACTTCGTTCTTTCTCATGGGATTTTTTCCCTCTTTTATTTCTTATCTTTTTGGTTCTTCTTAAGTAGTTGCAAGCTTATCAAGCCGTACTCCCTTTTTATCATGTCTATTTCTCTATTGATCTCCTCTATACTACTTTCTCTTCAATATTCTTTCAAGATAAGCTTGCTCTTGCATTTCATCTTGTATTTTCTTCTCATCAATATTTGCAATGTGAGAATAGATAGAGAATTGATCAATAGGAGACTTCTAGGTAGTTTTCTACATGATCGCATCTTCTAGTCTCACTAATGATTTATTTGAGTAACTAGATTGAGATTGAGATCTTCCAATTTATTGATCAGTAACCTCCATTGGTTCTAATTTGACTACGGATGTATTTGCATTTGTAGCAGTCCAATTTTCATACAATTTCTTCATTCCACTATTTCCCCAATTTACAAGTAAAGGAAGACTAGTTCTAAAACCATAGAGCTCCTTATCTACATCCACATCTATTTGATTATCTTTGGCTTCATTTAATTATTCACATGCATATGAGAAGTGTTCTTGAGCATCATAGCATACACACCTTTTGTTGATATATTTAGGTAGTGATGTGTGTGAACACTCTAGGACCACCGGGGCACTTTTTTCCCTCTTTAGGAGGTTTTTTTCCCCCGGCTTGTACATACGCCTATTGCCCTAATGGGCTACTTATCTTTGTACATTCTCTAGTAATACATTCAGTATTGTGTGTTTGTGCTCCAAGCTTCTTCTTCTTCCTTGTGCTGTTCGCGTGCTTTCGCAGACGTCTATCTCCAGCGATTGGTATCAGAGTAGGTCGTCGCTTCTTCTAGGACGCCGTCGACACTCCTCCGTTTGCAGTCTCAGATTCGCACAAAATTTGGTGAGCATACTCAGGGTGTTTCCGAGATCTAAACAGCTTTGTTGTGTGGTGCCGAAATCGCGATCTCAGCTCGTTTCGGCCTCCGAACGCACTATCGTAGCGCTTGTGTAGGCTATTTCGTCCTTTTGTGCCAAAGGTATATACCAGTTTCTGTTCGCCAGTTTAAGCGTCTCGAAGTCTGCTACAGGTCTAGCAAAAGTTGTATGGGCAGTTGTGTTCAACTTTTTGAGATACAGTCAATTTTCTGCATCAAGGTATTTTAGTCACCGGCCATGGCTGAAAGCAGTGATGTATTCCGTATGTTGGCTGTTGAGGATAAGTTGGATGGTACCCACTACCCATTATGGGCTTATATGATGCGACATGTACTGGTTGCAAAAGGATTGTGGAACATTGTGTAGGGTGTTGAAAGACGTCCTGTTACACCTGTAACGACAAGTACTGCAAATACAGGTGTTGGAGCTGATGAAGATGGTATCGAAGATGATATTCTACATATTCCTGTTCGTGCTACTGTTTCTGTTGCACCTACTGTAGAGCAGATTCGTTGGGATGGCAGAGATGCCCAGGCACATGCATTGATAGCTTTGTCTTTCTAAACCAGCTCATTGAATATTTGTTACAGGATTTTATGGTGATTCACAAGAAATCCGCACCATATCATCCTCAGGCCAATGGTCAGGCTGAAAGCACTAACAAGATCCTTTGTAATGTACTGATGAAACTCGTGAACAACAAACGTTCAGATTGGGACAAACAGTTACACCATGCTGTTTGGGCATATCGAGTGGCCTACAAGACCGTACTCAATGCAACTCCCTTTCAGATGGTTTTTGGTCAGAATGTTGTGCTTCCTTTGGACTTCTTGATACCGACCCTTAAGGTTGCACAAGAACATCAGTGGACCGGCCATGAATTATCAGCGAGAATAATGGACTTGGAACGATTAGGAGAAACCAGGCTGAGAGCAGCAGCAGGGATATATGCGGCAAAGAAGCGATAGAAAGCATATTTTGATGCACATGTGAAAGATAAAGGCTTAAAAGAAGGAGATTTAGTTCTAGTATATACGCTGAAACAACACGCATGGAAGTTAGAAAAGCGAGGTTATGGACCTATGATCATTAACAGACTCTTGACAAGTGGAGCAGTACAATTAGCCACTTTAGAAGGAGATATAATGCCTAATTACATTAGTGGCTGTAGAGTCAGGTTATACCAAGAACCTCTTACTGAGGATATGCTTAGACGACTCACGTTGGCAAAGAAGCGTAAGGAGGAAGAAAATAGAATACGAGCTGAAGCTCAGGTAGAAGCTATAGAAGGCATTAAGCGCAGAAGTTAAGAAGACAAGGACTAGGGAGAGAACATTATAACCATCTGGAAACTACACCCAGATACCCCATGGCCATGTGTCAAGTAAAGTCAACCACTCATCCTAGCATAGTGGACAGGAGACCATTCATTGCAGTCAGGCTAGAGCACCGCAACCCTTGCCAAGAGCTCAGGGCTTTAATTGATTCAAGTGCTGCGACTAGTGCGATTAGATGGTCCCACTATAAGGATTTAGGAATAGAAATGCGGCCAATTGAGGCATACCTCATAGGGCTAGGAGGCATGGAAACCCCTTGCATGGGTGAGGTGGACCTTCCTATCCTCATAAACGAAGTGACCTTGACAGTGAAACTACTAGTGTGTCATGACGACGACCTGATAGAACCCCTGATCGTTGGCCAAGATTGGCTATACGATCACTCAGTGGACCTAAATCTTAGACAAGGCTCCTTACAGATTGGAACCTTAGATCAGAAGCGATTGATACCGCTTGACTTCCCTAATGGCATTCCCACTGAGGTTTGTAGCCCTAGACCCTATGAAATGCATGCGACGGAAGACCGGAAGATCTTTGGTCAGATCAATCACGTTACATCTACACCAACCCACGCGGGCTTGGCTATAGACAGTTGTCAATTAGAAGGACGTCAGGAGATTTTCCCTTGGGCTTCCTGCAAACTAGAAGGGGTAACCACCCAACAGATGGGTCAAATGGGCACAATCAGCGGACAGATGGGGACGATTGCAGGTCAGGTGGACTTCATCAGCGTCCACATGGGCAAAACACCCTGCGGTGCCCATCCTTCCACACTTACTGTGGAATGGCCTAGATTAAAAGTGCAAAACGCAGCACTTCCTAATGGGCAGGTTTCGCAAGTGTTGGACCTCCCTTCTTTTCCAAAGCAGAGTGTCCATCCGACCTCTCAACCTCTACCACAAAAGAGTCAACCAGGACAAAGGAACCCAGACCGACGACAACATCAGACGACACAAGGAAGAAAGTTGCAGTCTCAGTATCATAAAGCAAGAGGCACAAGACAAATATGGGTGCCAAAAGGACAGAAAGCACCGACTGATTTCAACAACGCAGGCAATGACAAAAAGAAGTCAAGGTAGAAGCAGAATCAGTATCCAACATCTCCTCGACCTTCTTCTACAAGTTCGAGCATTCGACAAATTTGGATCGCCAAGAAGTACCTTATGAACCGACCCACAACCACGCAGATTTGGGTACCCAAACAGTGTATTATAGCTCAACCCTCAAGCCTTGTAATCTACACCCCTCAGAAATCTCTTCAACCCTCAATACCACCATGTCCGATCTCAACTTTTGTCCCTCCGCAGAGACCTATGACCCGATCACAAACTCTTAGGAAGTGGATACCGAAACGTATCCAGAAGTCTTCTCCTAACCCTTTGTCTGTAATAACTCATTCATGATTGAACCTTGTATAAATCCACACATTATAACCCAACATCACCTGTAATAACATCTCATCAAAGAACTGTATGCAATATCTAAAAAACATATAGGTGTCTAGAGACCTGCACTAGTTCTGCAAGAAGCATTGCATCAATCACATCACAACACTTGGCTACACGGGTTACACATCGGCTATGGAAAGGGATTGCGGTCTCACCTTAATGGCATCATAATTAATTTCCATACTAATGTGCTAATCTTTTGTAGCAGATCTTTTCCATTAGCACGTCAATCATCATGCAAACCGAAGAAGGACCATCTGAAGCTGGAACCAGTATACCCAGGGCTACTATTAGTGAATTACTTGCTGAGCCCCATCCGACGGCTCCACCACCAGAATTTAAAGGCTTCCCAGGACCGATGCCTATTGATGATCCTCCTAGAGGGTATACTGAGAAGATTCATCGTAATTCTCACTAGTTTCAAGGGCTAGCAGGACCATTGGCAGATGCTGAGTTTATATTTGACTTAACACATGTTTGGGCAAGCGCCGGCTTCACAGAGTATTTCAGTGACCCTTTGCCTAAACCTGACTTCTACAAATGCTATTACTTAATCACCACTTTGATAGCTTCAGAGAATAAGGACCTGCCAGGCACCTTCATCGTGCCATCCTTAGTGAACGATCCACCATATAAAAGGTTTTATCTTTCTCAAGATTTGATTCGAGTTGCCATCAAGATTCATGGAACCCACACGCCCACAGAGCGATAAAGGTTAGTTCCAGACCCTATGAAACGTGGGGATGTTACGAAGTGGGAGGAGATTTCAGCGATCACACCTGAGCTTTCAAAACCACTACGAATATGTATGCAGCATTTTGCTTTCCCCGCTTAGGACAGATTCACAATACCTCACGAACGAATATGGTTTGGTTTGTATTTATCTTGTATTGGACCCTAGACAATTGATCTAGCTAACTGGATCATTGATCAGATGTATTTAGCACAACATAGATGGGAAAGAAAGAAAGTCATCAATGGATGATGCGCACTGACTAGAATTGTATATATGTGCTTAGCTTACGATTTACCTATCGAGCAAGCAATGACAAGTGAGGAGCTGAAAGCCTTCAAGGGAACAACAAAGAAAGCTAGGAAGCCCAACAAAGGAAGGGCAGGAAAGCGAATGAGAGGAACTATCCTCTCCCTTCAGGTGCCAGAATCACCCTCACCCCAACCATCTCCAGAGCAGTCTCCGACAGAAGCCACTCCATCTGTACAACCTATTCGCATAAGGTTATCGAGACCAGTTACAACGGAGGGCACTACCAGCACAGTCACTACTCAAGCAGCCACAGTCCCAGGACCTACCACCACTACGGCAGAAGTTCCCATCACTATCGGTGCGGAAGCTTTCTCCCATTTAGAAGCAGAACAAGCAAATACCACATTTGATTTTGAAATGCAGGATGTATTTTCAAATGAATTTTAGTTTTCAGAAGGCCAGATCTTCTCTCAAGAATATGAAAGGCCCAGCTACCCTACCACACCGCGAGATCAACCACAAGGACAAGTAGTGTCTAGTTCCGAGGAAGAAAGAACAAAAACCGACGAAGATGAAGGCGATGACGAAGCGAGTCAGGGAACTCATGAATCCCAAGAACATGTGCAAACAGACGAACAAGGACAACGAACCGACACCCAAGGTGACACGAGCACACACGAAGAAGAAACCTTCGAAGCAACAGCTTATACACTGGCCATTAAAAAGTTATACCGTACTATGGAAAAGGTTTGGGCACGCAAGAAGTTGACTGACGAAGAGAGCCAAACACTTATAGAACAAGAGTTTGTCTTGGGTGGGTTCGAAGAAGTATATATCAGAGGTTTTAGAGAGATTGTCAAATCAGTTGGACCCACTGAAGCCTTAAGATATTTGCAGAGAAAACCGCTACCGGAGTATGATCCTCGCAGAATCCGTCTACTAACCAAACCTGGTGAATATATTCGGGTACCCACCAGCGGACAATCTTCAGAACAGGCCAGGGAAGCACGTCTCCTCCCTGAAAGCTCATTGGCAGAGGACACCATTATTGTTGACTCCCCACCCCGTACTACCGCTGTACATACCACCACAGTCGTCGAAGTACCGACCACCCCAACCGCTCCCCCATCACCTCCCATCCATCCAGTCTCCCCCATACACCCCCCTTCTCCCAGAACAACATCCTCTTTCTCCGGTGGAGTAGCAGAAGTCGTCCTTACTCCCACTTAGCCCACAATTCCCGCACCCACTCAACCTAGTCTACCCCCTAACACATCCACCTTTCTATCCAACCCATTTCTCCATCCATCTTTTCCATCCTTCCCCACACCTCCAAGACCCCTTTTCCCATTCCCACCTCCATTAACCTTCTCCCCAGTCTCACATCCCTGACCCACTGTAACCCCTATTTCCCCTTTCCACCAAGCCGTCCAAGACAACCCCTCTGTAAATTACTCCTCAACCTTTGTAAATCCTGTGTTTACACCCACACACTTACCCACAATCACACCACTATTCACGGTCACCGCACTCGACACCACGTCCAGCGATATGGATATATCACCCCCCACTGCACCTCCACTCACTTCATTTGTGGCACCACAATATTTAAGCACACCACAATTTTCCACAATCACCACAGCATCCACTTTCCCACCCCCATTCCTTGTTCCCTTTGCATCTACACCCATTGCATCTTCACTTAGCACACCATTAATATTATCACCCACCATAGACACAACATTTCGACAGATGTTCACGTGTATGAGGCAAGTAAGAGATGAGTTCACATCTCTTGGAAATAATTATCAGCAGCTGCAGAGGACAACCAACGACTTGTAGTCGCAGCTTAATTCATTGTTGATTGAGAATGCCTCACTAAATACCCGGTACTAGGAACTGCGTGAAGCTTACCACAAACTGGAAGTAGAAAGTGAAGAGAAAGCCAAAGAGGCCACTACTGATCTTGAAAATTTGTTAAGGGCCCAGACATTTCGCAATGCGACGCTTACACGGAACATGGGCTTACTCAGAAGACACCTCGTAGCAGCAAAGGAAGAGAACCAGCGGCTACAAGATCAGAACAGAGAAAATTTAGAAGCTGCTCTCGATCATCCAGACCAACCAGTAAGTCCTAGCCGATTCAAAGCAGTGCCCTCCGAATCAATGAAAATGTTGCTCGATGATCACATCAGATTGCTCGATGAATACGATCGAATGAATGAAGAATATCAGAAGCTAAAAGACGATCATAAGCTACTCTAGCTCAGAGCACCGGCAACACAAGGACTACCAGCACCTGTGGACCCATCTCCTAACATCCTAGAGGAACTCAACGCATTACGGGCCCAGGTATCAACTCTTGAATCAGGATAGCTATATACAAAGCACCACCAAGGCCGGATTCCCCACCAGAGCTCCCAGCTGATGAAGAAAATGTAACTATTCTGGTGGAGGAAACTTTTGAAGAAGCCTACAAGCCCCAACCCATCCCAGGCAGACGCGTCACGGCCGAAGGCCAGACGACTTACGAACTTCCTACTCCCGCATGGATGAAGACAATTGAAGAGCTTGGAACCACCCACTCTCCACGAGTAGAGGTGCAGTTGCACGCAATGCCAATGATTGAGGAAAGAATTCTACAGTCGCCCTACTTTGCTCATCTGGCCCCGCGCAGATATATATCAGGGCATGAGTTACAGTACAAACCGTATTTCATGTTAATGGTTGTCTCTTTGTAGTGTGTGTGTATGTGTGTGTGCATCTCTATGCTTCTCACCTTCACTCTCACTTCATCTCACATTCACGATCTTCATATCACTCCTATCTCTTCCGCTGATTGACATTAAGGAGGTGGAGCTTCTTAACGTGGTTCTCACCATAGTGCTAGAGCAACAATGCTTTAGCGAATGTGTAGATCTCCTTTATACAATACACTAAAGGGCATCTGGTAAGACTTCAATGAACAACAAACAAAACAAAGAAAAGGAAAAAAATGTGATGTCACTAGGTGGCATGCAGGTGACATCAGATTTCTGAATGGGATGGGAATTCATGATGGAAGATAAGTGAACATTTCATATGAATATGTATGAGCTATGATAATTTGGAGGGTTTATTAACATTACCAAACAAAAGGAGTCGTGCAATTATTATGTTTTTTGTGTCACCGATTCACTAGAAGGACAGCTGGGTGGCAACTGTGCTTTACTCTTATCGTTTTGTTACAAAAAGGATGGAGAAATGCAACT
Organism: Ceratopteris richardii; assembly: GCA_020310875.1. Classification (NCBI taxonomy): domain Eukaryota; kingdom Viridiplantae; phylum Streptophyta; class Polypodiopsida; order Polypodiales; family Pteridaceae; genus Ceratopteris; species Ceratopteris richardii. Next base: position 108,860,958 of record CM035434.1, read on the forward strand.
ATTCTGAAAATAACTGGGAATTCGCCACATGAATCTCATTTCGTGGGTTGGGAAATGAGAGCTGATCTACTAGATCTTGAAAAAAGGAGTTCAGCAAGCAGAAAAGATGGAGGAGGACTCTTTCCACTCACACAAGGACAAATGTACCCTTTCCAATTTTGATTAAAATGATGAAGTGATGGATCCTCGTTAGATCAGTTGACTGATCTAGTTAGAAACTAGATTCATTCAGTTAGATCCAGTTAGTCTCTGGTTCAAGTAACCCAACTGTCTATAAATAGCAGAGGAGGATCATTCTCATTTCCAAAATCTGCGAGCGAGAGAGAGTAATTGAGCACATACAACAAAGGCGCACAAAGCTCAACAAACCAGCAAGGAAACTGTGATGGAGAAGAAGAATGTTGGCAAGAGTACCTAGAGGTAGAGAAAATCACACCACAAAAAAAGATTCCTTTTTATGTTTTAGGAAATAGTATGTCTACTAGCAATTTTATTTTTCTATGCTCATGAACTCTTGATCCATTGACAATCTAATTCGATTCCAGGCATCAACTTTTAGGTGCAAGTCGATGCCACACATCGACTTTAGGCTGAAAGTCGATGCTAGGCATCGACTTTAAGGTGCAAATCGATGCCATCCATCGACTTGCACCTTACTTAAGCCTGCAAGTTGATGCTTGGCATCGACTTTAGGGTGCAAAGTCGATGCCAGGCATCGAATTGCACGCTAAAGTCGATGCCAAGCATCAGCTTAAGCCTGCAAGTCGATGCCAGGCATCGGCTTAAGCCTGCAAGTCGATGCGTGGCATCAACTTTAGGGTGCAATTCAATGCCTGGCATCGACTTCGCACCCTAAATTCGATTCTTGGCATCGATCTTTCAACTTGAAAAACACATTAATGTAAGAGCTAATTCTTCTGAGGCCATTTTAGGGATGCTGAGTTAAAAGGTGAAAGGTATGTCAAGAAGCTCAAAGTCACACTGCGCTCTGTGGATCAGCATCATGACAGAGGCATTGGTCACCATACAAAATGCAAGAAAAGCCTTGCATCTTTATCCTCTGATAAGGCCACCAACCTAGTTGGCATGTCATGTGGTGGACAGAGTAGCATAAAAATAGCTGAGGATGATGCAACTAGGAAGGAGAGGTCGAAGGAGATAGAGGTCTTAAGGAAAGATTGTCCACTCCGGGACATGAAAAACTTGGAATGGTGCCTTCAATATGTTGAAGAGAAGAATGCAGTCCTTCTTGTGTTTGCAGGGGCGTATGGGAGAGGCAAGATCACTACAACACAGTCCTTTCAGTATGGCCTTGTTTTCAAACTAGACTATGAAGATTAGGATTCTCATAACCTCCTTTTCTTGGTAGAGACATCGAACGGGCTACGAAATGTAATATGCAAGATGTATTTCTTGTGCCCTAAGTGTTATGTGCTAAAGAGGCTTGCAGAGATCTGCAGGGACTCAATGAACCTGATTAGAGACTTGATGCCATGGATCCAAGGAAACATTATGCCAACACAACAGAAGATGACAACCCCTGTAAAGGCAAAGGGTAAGCAGTGCGTGGAGAAGAAGATATTGAAGAAAAAGAAGAGAGTGGCTGATGAGGAGTCTTTCTGAGTCAAGCTCTAGCCCTGAGGATATTATTGTTGCACCTGGTGGTGAGCTTTGCTTCGAGAATTCTTGGTACCGAACAAAACAAGATGAGGGAGGACATAGCTTGGAGAAAGCTTGTGAAGAAGGGGCAACTGTTCCACCTACCAATCAATATCATCCATAGGCCACCAATCGATCCAGTCATAGGGAGGAGGCTCCTTGAGATAAGGGAGCCACATAATTTGCATGTGCAAAATCTTAAGAAGAAGATGAAGATAAATCCTCATGCTACTGTTGTGCCATTCGTCATCATGGTGGATCCGAATGAGTGCAGCTCTGTGGAGGATTTCAATGAGGGCCTATTTGAAGATTATGCATATTATGTTATTGGTGGTTCACACTCTACAGAGGCCCGTAGACAGCTAGTGAAGGAGCATCCCACCACATTCTTCTTTAGGTATGCAGAGTGCAAAATCTATGCTGGGCTTACAATTGAGGAAGCCAAGCTTCTTGCTTGGGATCACAACAATGATAATGACTACAGGCAAAAAATGTCCTCCATAGAGAGAATTCGGTTCTTCCACCATGAATATGAAGATTGTCTCATGAAGGAGGCTGGCATAATACATCCCAATCTACAAAAGCAATGCCTTATTGAGGTTGGCATTGCACTGGATGAAAATAGAAAGTTTGATCCTTTGAGAAAATATGATCCATGGTTTCAGCTTGCGTTCAGAACAGGTGAGATCTCGGATCTGCGAGATAAGATTTTCACAATGTGGAAGAACAAGGAGGTCAAGGGCCAGAAGCAGTGGAAGTCGAGGCGAAACCCTCAGGTAGATTTGAAGGGAAAGGGAAGGAAATTTGACCTTTTGATAGAAGAGGCTCCTGAGGACATGAAGCTGACACCATAAAGAGCCCTTCAAGGAATCAAAGATGATACTTTGATTATATCAACTTTGTCAAGGGTAATCTCCAAGGAGTTAGGCCTAGAGGAGATGGTGACTGAGCTTAATAAGTATGTATGTTATTCTCAGATCCTTTTTCCCTCCTCCCATGTTTCTGGTCTAACCTATTCTCCCTTTCATTTTTGTGACTATAGTCATAAAGTATACATGAAGATTCAGGAGGTGATGATGAAGAGGCTGGGTTGCTTTTCTTGGACAGAGGACCAAGAAAAGTATCCAACCACCTCATCATACAAAGCTTTATCCAAGTATTTTATCCTGTTTTGTGATTGGGTAAGTTCTATTTTGAGAGAGGATGCCTGGTTTGCTATCTGGCTCGATGCTTGGAATCGACCTACCACTAATGTGATGCCAGACATCGACTTTTAGTATGAAGTCGATGCCTGGCATTGACTTTGTACTAAAAGTTGATGCTTGGCATCGACTTACTACTGAAAGACGATGACTGGAATCGATTTACTGCCGAAAGTCGATGCTTGGCATCGACATAGTGGCATAAGCCGATGCCATGCATCGACTTATGGGAGAGATTGATGCCACGCATCGACTTTCAGTAGAAAGTCGATGCTTGACATCGACCTAGACAAGAAATCGATGCCAGGTATCGATTCCTCATGTTTCCACTTGTTTATCAAAGAGCTTATTTATTTGTCTTTCCACTTGTTTCTATAGAAACCAAGGAAAAATAAGTCTGTAGAGGCATTAGATGATTGTCCCCCTACATTCTTGGCTCACATTCAAAGAGCAAGGCATGAGAAATCCAGATTGAAAGCCAAGGAGATAGATTTTGATGATGAACCTGATCTGAAGTGTTTCTCCAATCCCATAGACCCACTTAGGCCTATATATTACAATGTATTCTGTAGTGATGTAAATAATATTTGTACTATTATGCCTAGAAAGCATTTCTCCCTTCTTATAGTAGACATACCCTATGGATTTAGAAAGTTGAGATCAATGAATGACGACGAGCCTTTCAAGCACCCTTAGATTCGGAAGATGGTCATTGATTTTGCAGATTTGACTATGTCTCCTCTTTGGAGTATAGTAATTTTCCATAGTAGAGACTAGTCTTTCTCAGTTTCAACTGCTTTGAAGTCAAGATGTCATGCTATGGAGTGCCTCACATGGTAAGTGATCTTCTTTCTATCTCCCTAGCTTAAATGATGCTCTCTCTCACTTATAGTTCTCGTTGGTAGGGTGAAGACAAATGTGAATCATACTCCTTTGCATAGATTTGTGAGCTCCACTGAATACATTACAATTGGCTATTATCATTAAGTAAGCAAAAGAAGAGTCAGGGAGCATTGCAATGAGAATGGGATCTCCAATGTGCTCATGTTCCTAGTCATTACTAAGAAACTTTGTCATGTAGTTGGGGACAGGACATTGGTTAACCCCTATCAAAAGCCACAAAAGCTAATAATGAGATTGATTCAACTATTCTCCAATGATGGTGACTGGGTCCTAGACCTTTTCTCGGGGACAGGTAATTTCAATTGTAATATTTCTCATTGGCCATGATATTGATTGGCCTCTAGGTGGTTTTCTTCTATTTCAAGATGACTCTCGCTTGCTCCTTAAAGATGTTCAGGCATTGCATAGCTGTGGAGAAGGATGATGCTCAAGTGAGCTTCATTAGAATAAGAATCAATGGGTTGAATGAGTGCCCAGATGAAGACCAAGAGGTTGGAAGGAAGCACATTGCAGACACAGAGAGATTCCAACCAGCTTCAAGGGAGCCTGTTCCCCCACTTTTAGATGAACTGGGAGACATGACTGACCTTGAAGAGCCAATCTTGGAGCAAGAGAGGTAGGAGATGTGTTCTAGGGTTCCAGAGGATCCCATTATGCATGAGCCTGAGGAAACCTATGATCAGCTTCTATTGTAGAGTCTTATTATTCTTGTAAAACGTACATGAAATGTAAACATCATTTTAATAGAACTATAATGACAAGTTCTACTTCCATTTTGTGCAAAGCTATACTTCTCTTGAGCATTTCTCTGATGAATGTGTGGATGTTGCTAAATATAATTTTGCTGATTATGATCTTCTCTTGGGAATGCTTTTGTGATATTCATTTGATATGCTATGAATATGGCCCAACATTCAATGAAGATCTTAACTGTACAAAGGGATGATCTTAATTGCCTTGTTAAGAGGTTGTACTTTTGTAACACATGTACTGCGAATTTCGAGTAGCTTTTAATCACCTATAATATGTGCTTGTTGAACTTCTAGATGTAATGAAAGAGTTTCCCCAATTATTACTTGTACCTTTAACTCTGATCTCTTATGTCGAAGGTCATGATGTGGGGTTCTTGATCATGCGGAACAGTTAGTTTTCATGGTACCAAGCATTTTGACATATCTATCTCCTTGTACTTGGGTTATAGGATCAAGCTTCTACGCAATATTTACAAGCATGAACAAGTGATTCTAACTAGATATTGTGAAATTGGTCTTTAGGTAAAAGGTAAAAACGAATGGAGAACATGTCTTTGTTCTCCTTTGTTGTGACTCAGTGTTAAAGGTTGAATTTTCTGAAATTAGAAAAGAACAAAAAGAAGATATTCTTAAAATAGAGCAAAAAAACCTAGAAGGATCTATTATTCTAGAGAAAGAACCTTGGGAAAAGCTATATTTACATGCCTACTCCTCATTTGGTTTTTCCCATGAATATTTCTTTCAAGTACGTTTTGCTTCTCTTCTCTTAATTTTGTTTTATGATGTTCTTCTCTGAGTAAGGGAGAGAGAGAGAGTCCTCCATCTCTCTACCCTCTTCCTTCCTCTCCATGAATTCATATTGAAGGAAATAGAGAAAGTGAGGAAGAGAGCACACCATCTCTCTATCCTTCTACCTCTTATTCCAATTGAATCCACACCTCTCTACTTTGAGAACGCAGAGTGATAACCATAAAGATGTTTTCTTTTAGATCCAATTTTGACAGAGAGAAAGGTCACGGTTCGAGAAAATTACTTTTCATGTCCATGCTTATTTGCATGCATATTTTAAGTACTGAGGTGGTTTCTATAATTTCTCTGAATGTTTCTCTATGCAATCGCTATAGTTGTGTTCAAATCCCTAGCAATGTTACCTCTCCATCTGCAAATTCCAACAATCACGACACAAATTGTTGCTGTTTCTTTTTTGCTAAGGTCTGAACCTTTGGGCTTAGTTTAGTACACTATGTTTCTACGTAGAGAGAGAGAGAGAATAAATTGCACGAATGCCTAGAAATATCATAGGATTAGATTCTATGTATCATCATGGATCTTATGCTTTGGAATGTCGGAGCTTAGAGCAACTGAACAATGGCCTCATGTATCAAAGAAATCCCTCCGTAAGAGTACTTTCTACAATATTTGATGTAGTGGAACAGGACCATTGGCCACTCCAAAGCCATGCTTGCAAGCACATGCCCGCTTTTGTGCTTACTCATGGCCAGTTAGAAATTTGTAGCTTGTGGTTCAATAACTTTGCCCAAGCTACAATGACCTTCATATCGAGCACCCTTGATCTGTAGGGTAGGTGAATCATCTCAAGACATATGTAATTTGAAGGATGTAGGATATGTTTACTCTTTCAAGCATAGATCCTCAATCATGTGCCATTGCTTTAGGGAAAGTAGCACCCAAGATTGCTCACTTCTGCTCATGTGATAGGTGGCTCCATGGACCCTCAAAGGTTTTTTGTTCACTCATGCATCACCTTATTCAAATGTGAAAAGGTTGATGGGAGAGAGAGGTTAGAGAGAGAGAGAGAGAGGAGAGAGAGAGAGAGGGAGGGAGAGGAGACGATGAGAGAGAGACACTCAGATTGATATGTCATATTTAGATCGGTAGAGAAAAAGAATTCGACACAAACAAGAAATATTAGGGCAGTTGAGAGAGAGAGGGAGGTAGGAGAGAGAGAGAGAGAGAGATGTGTGTGTCCCCCACCAAGATCCGTAAGGCTCCTTGGTTCCATGCCAGTGTGCCCTCCTTCTCTCTCCCCTCCGTCCATCAAGAAATTTCTGACGTGTGGAAGGAGGCATTCGCCTCTAGCTTGTCCCCGGCCAAGTGCTAGAGAAGTGCGGTCGATAAGTCACGGCAGATCATGATTAGATCCAAGAAGATGCTCGAGACTGTGCGGCGGGCTCGTAGAGAAGCTCTATATCATAGACTCTGGCAGCTCAAGGAGGAAGTGAACAAAGGAAAATCTCAAGCCCAGAAAGGACTTCGAAAAATCAGAGCGCTGCTGAGATACGAGGAAGAGATACAAAGGAAAAATTTGCAAATTTTCTTCAAGGAGTGGTGGGTTGGCAAAGCCGACAAACCCACCAAAGAGATGTGCCGTATCCTCAAAAGGAAACACAACAGAGAATCGATCCCCTTATTGCTAGACGCAAATGGCAATGTATGCAATACGGAAGAAGATAATTTTGGGATCATTGAAGGGCACTTCACGAGACTCCTGGGGACCTCGAACCCCCTCTCCCACCATAGAAGGGACTGTATGGCAGCCATATCTAGGGTTTCCCCCCACAGGATACCACTCAACCTTCACTCCCTGCTTCATGCCTCTATCTCTGAAGCCGAAATCATTGAGGTCATTGATGCCCTCCCTTCAGGTAAAAGCCCGAGACCCGATGGGCTCACTAATGAGTTCTTTAAATCCTTCAAGTTGGTGGTTGCCACCCCTCTTCGTTTGGTTTGGCAAGAGGCACACAAGTTTGGCGCGCTTCCTTCTTGTCTCAACAATGGCATTATCAAGTTAATACACAAAAAAGGGGAAAAGAACAGAATAGAGAACTGGCGTCCTATCACAATGCTCCAAACAGGATACAAGATCATTGCCAAAGTCATTGCCAACAGAATCTCTTGCCACTTGAGAGCGTGGTTAAGCGAGGATCAAAAAGGTTTCATCAAGGGCAGGTCAATTTTGGAAACCATTATAGATATCTGGGAAGGTCTTGAATTTGCAAATGAGTCTAAACAAGATGTGGTCTTCCTCAAGATCGACTTTGATAAAGCCTGCGACAGGCTAGAATGGGACTATATTCTACAGTCGCTCTAAGATCTTGGATGTAGTCAAAAATTCACCAAGATCGCGACCCTTCTCGAAAACGCATCGACCCAAATTAACATTAATGGAAAACTTTCAAAGGTGATCAAACTTAGAAGATCTATCAGACAAGGGTGCCCATTGGCTCCCCTTCTCTTTGCCATTGCCACGGAAGGGCTTAGCAGGCTCGTGGAGCATCAGGTGGAAGCTGGTAATATTAAAGGCCTTCGTTTGCCGCATGACCACAGTCAGATCACCATGAGACTTTTTGCCGATGATATGAACGCGTTTGTTCACAATGATAGTACCAGCCTGGAGACGTTTTGGAAGTGTCTTGCTACTTTTTGTGAAGCCTCTGGATCCATAATCAACCACTCTAAGACCGCCTTTAGAGCTATTGGTGGGCCACAGCCCGACCTTCTCATTGATCATGGCTGTCAAATCATTCCGCAGGGCCAAATTTTTCGGCTTCTTGGGATTCCCTTGGGGTTTGGCGTCTCTATGGAACAGCGGTGGAACTGGGTGCTTGCCAAACTCGAAAACAAGCTTAACTATTGAAGAGGTATGCAAATCAATCTTGCTGGTCGTGCTATGGTTATCAACACGTTCCTCGTATCATCTACCATTTATTTCCTTTCTTGTTGGAGACCGAAAGAGCAAGATCTGTCCAAAGTTGATAGTATTTGTAGAAACTTCCTTTGGACGGGTGACCACAATAGGAGGGGGGTGCCTAAAATCAAATGGTCCATCTGCACCAGCCATAGAGATAGTGGGGGACTTGGTATCTTGGACATTGGGTGCATGGCTAACAAATTGTCGGCCAAATGGATGATTAAGGCTTGGTGCAACGGGGAGGCCTCGTGGGCCAAGTTGATCTTCAGAAACAAGAATGAGTTGGCGCTCATGGGTTTCCCAAATTGGAAGAATCTTGACATCTTGACCTTGCTGTTTTCCTCGATCCCCGTCTTCCCGAAAGGCTCTAATATCGTGTGCTCCCTATGGAAGAGTTGGAATAAAGTCAAAAGCTTCACAAGAATAAGTGAAGACTGGAAATGGGCTGCCGATATCAGACAAAACGACTCTATCTGGTTTCCGATCCATGGCATCCAGAGTGTGGAATCTTGGAACATTCAAAATGCCAAGAAGTTATGGAACAAAGGCTTCAAAAAATGGAAACATCTCTGGAAACAAGACACCAACCGCTGGATCAACTTCGAGGATATTGACCCTTGCATCAACATTTCGCATGAAGAATGGAACACTTTGCAAAGCAGATGTCTCGCCTGGGACCGACACAAAGTTCGCCTTCTCATGGGACACGACATGTCGAGCTCGCTTGGTCTCAAATGGCACAATCGGAATAGACTATCAAAAATCCCGAACATCAAAGAAACGATCGACTATCAGGTTAACCTCAACAAGAAGTGGTGCCTGTCATGGACCCGGCTTCGGTGGGACATGAAGTTCATGGCTATCTGGCACCCCCTCATAGAAATCAAAAAGTCTGTCCTCTTATGGCAAATTCTTCATCATGGTATCTGGACCAACCTTAAGGCTAGCAAAATTTGTGGGATCCCTCCCTGGTGCAAATGCTGCTACCGGTCTATCAAAGATGTTTCACACATCTTCTTTACCTGCCCCAACTCAAACAGACTCTGGCAGATGGTTGGAAAGAGAATTAGACTTCAAAAACGTCTCAGTTGGCAGCAGGCCCTGCTAGGAGAAGCGATCGACTGCTCCGCGACTCTCTGGAACGCCATCAGAGGGGAGGTCCTATGGAAAATCTGGCGGGAAAGATGTGCTGTCAACTTCGGTGACTCCCCCAAAGAGTGGTCAATTGAGAAATCGTTGTTCCTCCTTGGCAAAAGGATTGTCAACTGTAAGAAATCCCCCCCCTTCAGGCATCATCAAGTACTCCTTTTGATCAATAACAAGCTTAAACCCAAGTGGGCCCCACATGAGGGTGATGAGAGCGTGATTAACCTTCTTTGTAATGTCATCTAAGCTCTGTAAAAGCTTCCCCTGCTTTGTGGGATTTGGGGAGTCCCGTGGGCACTAGTCCCCTTCTCTTGTACTTTTCTTTATTTAATTCAAGTCCGGGAGAGTAGGCTGATGCTGAACTTCCTTTATATTAAAAAAAAAAACACTTTCTTGTGTGAAATATATGAGACTACGAAGCATGTTTTGTAAATTCTAAAGTAATGAGTGCTCCCTGTAAAGACGTAAGCTAGTATGTGCACATACCAAAGGGTTTAATTGTACATAAAGAAATTGCTTTTTAGAAAATAAAAGCATATGTGTTGTTTTATTGGATGACTTTTTCAGTGGGAGTCAATGTAGATATACGTTATGTTGCATACGTAAATTTTTAGGACTGGAAAATAAAAACAAGTATATGAATGAGTGTTTCTTCTTATTTCCATTTTAGCACTAATAGTTTTTTCCCATGGATTTTTCTTTTAGACTATCAAAGATTAAAGAGAAGTGAAGAGAGTTACCTGAAAGTTTGAAGTAAAGAGCAAAGAGTTTTGAAGAGCTCGTCTTTCCCGCATGATCCAACATTGAGTTTGCATGATTCTCACTGTGGTGGAGTACTTAATTATCATAGTTGTAACACCCATCGTCCCTCGATGATATATATACTTTGTATTTAGATTTTCTTGATTGATCTTTTCACAATTAGTTCTAATATATTAGTCAATTAGAAGAAAAACCACACTGATTGTTTATACTTAGTTCTTGGGTGTTGATGAGCATGGTGTTTTCACATTGAGTGCTATATTTATGTTTTCATTTCATGATCACATGCTTCTCCTAGAAACCTACTCCGTGATCTACGTGCACGAAAAGTGTGTTCCTTTGTTTTTTGACCCATGGGTAGCCCCTCGCCATATTGTTCCCTAGGAAGAGGTGGACAACATGGGAAACTTGCTCGCCGAATCGGAGAGACGTGATGCACCCTGGGGGCATGATCCAACCCTGGTTGCTCATTCTGCCCAACACGACCAACATCCCATCGATAGAGTGAACCCAACATGAAGTGAGGTAGTTGCCCTAGAGATAGAGATCATCGACTTGCCACCCACACCTTCGAGCTAACAAAAGAACATTTCATGCATTTAGGATTTTAATAAAGCATATGTGAAAATATTTTTCACTACACAAATACAGAAACTCAGCTTTAGATCAGATTTCCAAGTATTCACTTTTCAAGTTTTTTCAATATTTGCATTGCTTCACACACATGAAAAAGAAAGATTGTTTTTCTGTGTGATTTTGTCCACTCATAATCTACATGAGTTTTAACAAATCATCTTGCACACTTGTCTATTGTTACTTAGATTAAGAATTTGCTACTGTCATAGTTTAGATAAAAAGAAAAAAAACATCATTAAAAATAAAGAAAAATCCTTGAAAATTATAAATATTAAAACCAAAAGCACAAAAAGAAAAGGGAAAAAGAAAAGAAATCAAGATAAGATCAAGTTAAAGAAGAGCGAAATCAAGTCAAGAAAAGAAAGAAATCAAAGATAAAAATAACGTAATTGAAGATTAGCTAAAGTTAGACCAACAGAAAGAAAAAGAAACCTAGTGAATCAAGTATTCATGCATCTAGAAGTAAATTTTGGCCTAGGTAGATTGATCTAAGAGAAATCTTTAGACTTACTTTACCTCCTAGCTCAACCATACAGTCTTTTCTCTGAGCTCTATTCTGAGTTAAGAGAAATAGTCAAGCCACTTACTCTGGATATTTTGCTACACATTAGGACAAGAAAGAGAAGAGAGATGGAAGGAGTGTTTAAAGATTTAATGATAGAAAAGTAAGGAGCTTGAGTGGTCCAAGTTATGCTAAGAGATAAAGGGAAATTTACAATGTTGAATGTGATTGAGTATTTGGACATATTTGAAGACCTAACTCAGATCCATGAATTACCCTAAGAGATGCTAGCTCATTTCTTCACTTCAATAGTATCAGAGTCAATTTTAGCATCCATATCAATTCTCATAGAGAAGATGTGGCCTTTTAGAAAAGATGACATAAATTGTTTTATCTTGAAGATTTCAACTAGCTCAATAGAAAGGGTTTCTTGCGGTGGGTTTGTTCCCCAAAAACCATTGCATCTTTAACAAACATTTCGAATGAGTTCTTGAGGAGATATGCTCAACTTCCTCAGGCTCACCTAGACTCTCTAAAGACAAATTTGGTAGTTTAATTTCTCAAGATTTTAAGTCTTGAGGACAAGACTCAAGTTGAGAGAAGGATTGAGGAGACTAGAAAAAGATTTGGGCTGAGTATATATGAGACTACGGTTAGAAAAGGAGTAGAGGAAGTTTCCCAAATGAGGCAATGATTGGCCATGCTCTATGATAGGCTAGCACCATTACCACCTAGAGATATACATGTTCCAGTGATTCCGAATATGCCTACAACATGAGTTATGGCTAATATTGCATCCACATCTTGCACATCAGTGGAAATGCAATTGAAAATCCTTAGTAAGCAGACAGAGAATGTCATGATGATGGAGACATCTATGTCCAAAGAGATGGCCAATCTACACAACAAGGTCTATTCGATAAATTACAAAGATTCCATTCCTCCTTAAGCTAGCACTATGTATATAGATCCATCACTAAGGAATGCTATGGAAATACCAAATACACATGGATATGCGATTTGAGGCTACACCTCTACTGCAATCCCTTGCTCAGCAGACCCCTACACCACCAGTTCAGCCCACATATCAGAGGAATACTAGGTCATTTGATAAATGGGGAACTAGAGGATTTGGAGGAATGAAGAGATGTGTTTGGTGTGATGCATAATAACATTTTTCTTATGCATGTGAAGAACTGAAAGAGGCTAAAGAACACCAATTAGTAACCGGCATAGATGAAAAGCTTAGTGACTTCAAGACTCGATTTCCTTTATCTATGAATTGGGGGAAATCAGGAATGAAGAAGTTATATGAGAACCTATCTAGTACAAATGCTAGCACAACGACAACACAATTAGAGCCATTGGAAGAAGGAAATGAAGAGGAAATCAAGCCATAACTGCAAGGGAATTACTCAATATAAGCCTTAGCCAGAGCCAGAGATGCGATCATGTAGAAGAGTACTTGGAAGTCTCCTTTAAATCAGTTCTCTATCTACTTGCATATAGCTAATGTTGGGGAAAAGAGAAAAGTAGATGAAAATCAAGATGAGACTAACCTACAGAGAAGATTAACGAGAAGACAAAGTAAAGATGTTGAGGAAAAAGCTAAAGAAATTGAAAAAAAAGTTCACTTTAAGGAGCTTGTGGCTTCTCAAGAAGAGGCAAAAAGGAAAGAAATAAGAGATTAAAGAGGCCAATTGATCCAATCAAAATTCAAGAAACAAATGAAGAAAAGGAAAATAACTAAGAATCTATCAAAAGACTAAAAATATCCAAGAAAATATTTAGGAAAAGAAAAGAAAGCTCCTAAATCTGTGCTAATTTTGGAGCTTGAGAAGAAAAATGATGGGAAGGAAATTCTAAATGACATCTTATTAAAGAGCCAAGTGACCATGTCATTGGAACATGTCTTCTCCATTGCAAAGCCTATGATGAAGGATAGTTTCATAAGATTGATAAAGAGAAAGAGATTCCCATTACCTGAGGACATGAAAATAGGAGAGATATCTGAAGGCACTCAAGTGATGAATAAAGTTGTCGCCTTGAGTAACTCGTCTAATGATGAAGATGATGAGATTGCAAAATTTCAAGTAAATAGGAATTCTTTAGGACCAATTATGATGATGAGATGAGAAGATGTGACAGTGAGCATACTAGGAATTTTTGGGCAAGAGGACACTAGAAATGAAAGTGAAATTACGAAATGATGGAGATTCATGTCTAGATTTGGCCTTGATTGCACAAGCAAAAAATTTGTATGACCAGAAATAGATGATCTATAGACAAGGAACATGGCTAGAGGATGAGGACCATAGATAATGGCCCTGGAGCTTTGCTTGAGGCATATGCTTTTGTACCTTTGACAATTGGGGGAATTTCTAAGGAATTCCACATCTTTGTCTAGGATTAGTGTTCGTAAAAGGTTATTCTTAGGCAACCTTTCATAGCCAGAGTGCAGATGGAAACAAAAGGCAATGGATGATGGATCTACCTATGTAAGAATCGGATTAAGATCTGGTCTAGACTCCTTAAAAGTCATGAATGTGTGCCCACTTGGGGAACCTTTCATAGCTGGAGTGTGGATGGAAACAAAGGCAATGGATGATAGATCTGCTTGTGCAAGAATGTGATCGAGATCTGGTCCTTAAAAGTCATGGCTGTTTCCCCAAATCATGCAAGAAACAAAAAGAATTGAGAAAGAACCCCATTAAATCTCATGAGAATGATGATTGTATAGTCATAGGAGATTATGGGACTTCTTTTGACCAAAATTTCTCCTAGGATCCACTATTGAATGAGACAATGGTGGGAGTTGGTTTGATGTCTTGGAGGATTTTGTAAATAATTTTCAAAGTTTTTCTGTATATTCTACTGCATTCAAGTTGCCTCATTTACAAAAAGAAAATATTTTAAATAAATTTAGAAAAATATAGAAATAATACTACAAAAATTTAGGATTCATGTTGCATGATGAGAAAATGAAAAATGTAATCTAGTTTGAAAGTAATTTGACTATTCTAAAGGAACTCGAGCAAGCACTTCAAAGAAATGAAAAATAAAAAATTATCGTTCTCAGTTCTATCCAAGAATATGAAATGATCATTGAGTTTTTGCGAGAACATGAAGCGAATGTGAATAAAAGGTACAAGATTTTTGAGAAGAAGGTAAAACCCATAGCCCAACCATTGCCAAATGATAGTCATGAAAAGTATCTAAGAGTTTCTGATGGCCCTATGCTAAGAAGACGAGAGCTTATATGACATCACTTACAGAGGAAACTGTTAAGCAGATAAAGTTTGGAGAAAGATCATTTCTTAGAGAAAAAGAGAAAGAAAAGTTCATAGAAGTTATCAAGATACACGCAAAAGAATTTGCAGTTTTTCCACATGAGATAGGCTATGCGGATTGGAAACATGTTTCACCCATGATTATCTTTAGAGTTCTACATACACTATGGAATATTCAACCTGTACTAGTCCCAAATGCTCACTTACATGAGTTGATGAGGCTATTAAAAGAAAACGAATCCATGCAAATATTGGATCTGTAACTTGTAAATAAGGTCAAGATCAGAAATATAAAGAAAGGACCTATGGTAGATGAGTTTACGAAAGCATTTGCTAGGCATTCCATCTACTTTATGGGTGATCTATATTCAAGGTATGACCAGTTTCAGTTGTCTATTGAGAGCAAAGACATCACGTCAATGAAGACTCCACTAGGCGTTGTATGCATGTGTACCTTGTTATAGGGAGCAACAAATTATGTGGTGCATATGATGAATGCCATGAATTTGGTCCTACAAGACTTCATACCATCAATGACTATGCCTTTTATCGATGATATTTCAATAAAAGGATGTGAGAAAAGAGTGAAAGATGAGAGTTTATATGCTTAAGATTGCAAGAAGTTTGTTAGTGACCATATCTCTAACTATGAGAAACTTTTTGAGAGATTTGAAGAGGTGGGGCTAAAGTTTTCTCTAGAGAAACCTGTTTTTGGAGTCAACGAGGTTCTCATTGTAGGACATCTGTGTGGACACTATGGCCCCAAGCCATACCCGCACAAAGTTGAGCCCATCAGCAAGATTTTTGAGGTGTGTCGTAATGTCAGTGAAGTGAGGAGGTTCTTGGGATCCTATGTCTTCTACGTGATCTGGATTCTCACTTCTCTTAAGTTGCAAACCTTTTATATGATCTATCAAGAAAGAGAAAGAAGTTTCGTTGGACATAAAAAATAGTCAAGAGCGATGCATAAACTGAAGCAACTACTAATTGAAGCCTGGATTCTGAGGCGTGTTGATTATTCAAGTCAGAACACTTCATTATTAATACCAGTCCTATTGGTATAGGGTGGGTCAAAGTACAAGATGATGATGAGGAGTAGAGATATGCAGTTTGTTTGGTGCGAAGATTTACATGACACTTAGATAAAATATCCACAGATAAAGAAAGAGTTGTGGGGATTAGTGAGTGCCTTAAAAATTTAGAAAAAATATTTCATTGGAGCGAATGTTGTAGTCAATACTGATTGTCTTCCACTGATTGGTATGATAGCAAAATGCTCTTCTCCCCGTCCTTTCTTGATTTTTATCCTCGATAATTGTTGTTGTAGTTTTTGTTGTAGCCTTGATTATGGTTGAATCTTCCTCTTTATTGTGAGTAGCCACCTCTTTGATATCCTCTTCCTCTCTGATTCTTCAAGTTCCTATAGCACTCATCTATAGTGTGATTAGACAATCCACATATGTTGCATGGGGAAGAGTTGAAGGGTCTCCTCCTACCTTGCTTTCTTCCTTTGCCCCTTCCTCTTGAGTTCTTACTTCTCCCTACATAGTTAGCTTGAGAAGTAGTAGTCTTCATCCTCTATGTTCTTGCTTTTCCCTTTGTCTTTAGTGTTTCCTTCATCTGTGTATAGGGCAAAAGGGTTGTTACCTCTTGATGGTTCTCCATTTTTGTGGAGTTTGGCTTCATGGGTAAAGAGTTGTCCCATGAGTGTGGTAAGGTCTGGAATCTGCATGTCCATATAAAGGTCCATAGCAGTTGTGAAGGCTTCCCGCTTATCATCTGCCTTCATGCCATTGATTATTTGTCTCACTATTTGCTCCTCTTCAATCTCCTCTCCTATGCTTGCTAATTAATCAGCCACATCTTTGACTTCGGTCACAAACTTTGAAACATTCTGCTTGTGTTGCTTCCTTTGAGTAGTAAACTCAATCCACAATTGATTTTTTCTTGCTCTTGTATTGGAAGAAAAGTATGAAAACAATGTATCCCAAGTCTCTTGGGAAGTTTTACAATTCCTAATGTGTGGACAAAGGAAGTCAAAAATATAGTTAAGTAGACATGATCTTGCTAAAGCATCTTTGGCACACCATGAGTTGAGTCTTTCAAGTTCTTCTCTTGTAGGTTGTCCTTTTCTTTTGAAAATGGGAATCTCCTCATCTCTTGATATGTATCCATAGAGACTCCTTCCTTGTAAATATGTCTTCATCCTCAAGGACCATGCTGCATAGTTATTCCTATCTAACTCAAAGAAGCGAGGTGGTACTATCGAAACCTGCTTAGTACCTGCCGTATTTCACTTCAAGGTTATGTAGTAGGCCCTCTTAGCTTGCAAAAGACACAAAATAAGCACCTATGTACTTTGGAGTTGATGCTTCAAACAATTAGATCAAGACAGATAACTAAACAACTAGCTAGTGATAAAAAACTGTTATTTTGGTCTTGACACCTATTGGATCTTTTGCTCAATGCTTATAGTACAATATCAATTAAGAAAATTCCTTTTCGGGGAATCAAATTTGCTTAGAGAGCTAATGCTTCCAAGTCAAATCTCTCAAAACTATGAACCATACAGTGAGCAATCAACTTAGCAATTGGATGCTTACTCCTGATTTTTTAGGATCTGTACAAAGAATGACCAGAGAGTACTTCGACGTGGATTTCTCCCATTTGTCTAAATCAAATGCCTTGAAAAATTGATAGAATGAAGTAGACTTTGAGCTGGGTCCAATAAGCTATAGATCGTGAAAAATGGTGTAGAAATCACTGAGATATGGTCATCCCAAGTACACTATTTTGAGTAGACATAGCAGAGAAGTCAACAAATATGATCAATGAAAGATATCTATTATGGCACATGATTTTACAGGATCATTGGCACCATGATGATGCTCATTGATATTGAGATGGGTGATCAATGATGTATGCTACTCAACCTCTACAAATGATCAGTAATTGAGCTCTAAGAGAAGGCTACTAGCCAGGAGTTTAGAAGTCCCTTTTATACTGACTTTCTTCAAATTTGAATTTGAAATTCAAATAGAGCTCCCTAAAAGTACTCCTCTAAGTTAGGAGTGGTTCTACCAAGTGAGATTCATAGTTTTTATCTCTCATAAAATCACAAGGTATTTGGGCTTACAAGATTCTTCAAGTAAAACAACTTTTACAATGGTTAATGATCAAGCACTTTACAAGCTAAGGTTCTCATGCTTCTTCATGTAGTTACACAAGTTTGCATCCATGCCTAGCCAAGAGTGATAGCTTGGCATTTGCACCAACAGATTACACCCAATCCTCTCTTTTGTCTAGTCTCATTGCATATCTATTTTTTGTTTGTTTTTTAGCACCCATATCCTCTCAGTGAGCATGAATTAAGATCTTGATTACCCAAACTCTCTATGGGAGCAAGTGTAGCCTATTCCTGAAAGGAGAGTGACTCTCCACATGGAACTTACACCTATTGAGAAATATTTCTTGTTGATTTTTTTTTTGTGGTTACAACTTGAAAGATGCAAATACACTTGAAAAAAGGAACTAGCCTACTTTATGAAATTTCATGTCATATAGTTCAAAGTTCTGCACCAACAAAAGCCACATGCAACTTTGGGCCTACCGATTGGCTACCATTGCGAAATGACAAGGAACATGATAACGAATCTTTTTATTGAGATGAACAAGGGACAAATGGCTATGATTTTTCATATACAATTTTCTTCATGATGCACCAAGTGCTAGTTTGAATTTTGATGACACATTTTTAGTGAACTTGGGTGTTGGAACCATCTTGAAGATGCAGACTTTAAAATTTTCAAGTACATATATATATATAGAGTGAAAGTCTGAAAAATCTTATGTAGATCAGTAGGGAAATGACATTGATTACAATGTGCATGCATTTTATTCTTCATGCATGTTCATGTTGGATTATACACAATCCCATGTCCACATATTGTCACTCGTGTGTGCATCAAAATACCAATGGATCTTTTTGAAGCATCAAATTTTTAAAGTGAACAAAAACATCATCAAAAGTTACAAGGCTTGGTGGCTTGAGACATTGATTTTGGATACCACGTTGGATTTTGGTGGTTGGATGGTGTAGATCAAGCGTAAGCACCACCTCCTTTACTTGTCAATCCGTGGAGACATGAGGACTGATATGAAGATTGTGAGCAATTGTGGTGAGCAAATGTGCGTGACAAGCACATACATGCACGCACGCACACATGCACACAAGGCAAGATCAAAGAGAGGAACAATGGAAGGACTTTGATTACAAAAGAAATCTATTACAAAGCTGAAATCTACATCAAGCCAATGCCAAAAAAGAGCTCTCTAGCTCTTTTCATAGTTTGTTTGAGTAGTTTTGACCCTGTCTAGACCTAGTGTTTGGCCTAGTTAAAAATTAGGTTCCAAGGCTTATTTGAGGATGCAAATGAAGTCTAAAAATTATGAAAATTGGTAGGTAGCTACTTCTTATACTCCTCAAGCTTGAGGACTCCCGGGCTTGAACAAAATGGAGTTGCAAAAATGTGAAATGATGTTTACAATGGTTTTTAGTGATAAAAATCACTATTTTTATAGGGATTCCTTCTGAAAATTTGACATGTGCTTGTTGGAGCTCCCTACATGCTCCTTCTTCTTGTGTCTCCACTTCCTTGATGTGCTTCCATGCTTGTGCTTGACCTTGAGTGTCAACACTCGCCCCCCTCTTGAGTCTGTCATCCCTGATAGGCCCTTGTTGTAGAAGTTGTTCCATGTAGTGCGTTGAGTGGTAGTGTCCCTCCTGTACGAACAAGAGCTAGACGTTTTCCTTGGATTCCAACATGAATGTGTCATTGGAGCCTCCAAAAACTACTAGTGGCTCAAAAGAGATTGTCAATGGTGATTTTGAGTAGTTGTCGGTGGTGTATTGCTTCATAGGTATTGATATTGTAACCTTGATGTTCTCTAGATCTTTCAACTATGGGTTGCAGAGTTATAATGCCAAGTACTTGTGCCCCATAATTAATGATGGGTAAGTGTGTTCGTGCATGGGATTAAGAAAATATGTGCCTTGTGGACGGCCTTGTAATGCGGCCCTATGCATGCGTACTTGGGGAATGCATTTCAAAATGTATGGTGCGAAATTTGTTTCTGGATCTTGAGCTAAATGGTCAAGGGTATGTTGACGAAGAGGTTTTCAAATCTATCAGTGTTGTAGTGATACCCAAGTAAACAATTCTTACCATGAAAGGTCGATTGATATTCCGCTCTTCATGTTGCACTCCTATCATAGTAATTGATCAATGGCGTATCTTCCGTAGTTGATGGATGCCCATCTTGATGATGCGCTGATGAGATTCTTTGAGTGCATGGTCATGTCCCCTCTCTTCAAAGCAACATTTTCCAATTACTAGGAATTGAATTTCTTTATATTCCTTGACAAACAACCTTTAGTAAAAGGATTTGTAGGGTACCAAAACTAGCCCTTGTAGATATCTCCTTGAATGCTCTCCTACATACTGTCGTTAAGCATCTCTCAAGTTTGTGGACCTTCAAGCTCTTCCCTCCTACCATGGTAAGGGGGAACAATCGTTGTGGATGCCATGTTCATGCCAAGTTCTTGACATCTACCAGATAAGGTAGCAATAATATCATCTGCTAGTCAAAACACACTTCTATCAAAATTGACAAATGTCTAGTCATCCATGGTTCCACCTTCAATGAAGCATGACTTAGTCATGTTCGAAAATCCACACCTAGAAACAAGCTCTCTCTCTCTCTCTCTTTTTTTTTCTGTAATAGAGGTACATGATGAAAATGTCATGATGTAATGGAATGACATGTACAATAGATGAATGTATTTCATCTCTTCTTAGTCCATGTGCATGAGTGGAAACTAAGGGTGCATGGGTGGAAAACAAAAAAGTGCCTATGCATGGTCTTATGATGAGACCCTATCTCATGCATGCTCTAAAAAATGCATACAAAAAGCAATGGTGCAAAAATGGATAGATCTTGAGCAAGGTGCTCAAGGGTGATACGATGATGAGGCTTCCTCCAAATGTCCAACCACAAGAACCTTTTCTTTCCCATCAACCATTTGAAATGCATGATACCTTTGTACACCAACCTGACAAAAGAAAAATAAAAAGAAAATTTTTACAATGTATGAACCTGTTCCCTCTTTGTGCCTGGGTTAAAATTAGTGTGCCTAATGCTTGGCCTTTGGATGAGGCCCTATTCGCATGCATACTCGGTGTGCATCTTGAACATATGTTGTGCATTGGGCAAGGTTGGGTTTGACACCCATGGAGGTCACACGAAGAGGTTTTAGGTTGCCAATATGTCTTTGCTTTGCTTGTCTTTGCCTTGAAGTTTCTCTTAGGATCTTGTTGGAGTTTTGGCTTGATTGCTTTGGATCCTTTGGTTACAAGTGGTCTTTATTGAAGATAAGGCGTGGTGGGTCTTGACCATGGATTAGGGATTTTTTTGTGAGAGGATTGATTTTGTACAAGGGCTTTCTTTGGTACCCATATCATAGTGTGATTTGGTTGGGCTCTAAGTAATTGCTTGGCCACCCAAATTTGCTTGACATTACAAGGGAAATGTGATTTCTGTTTCTTGATGTAAGGGTCTTTTGGGCCTTCTATGTGGGTTTTTGGAGAAAACTCATCTTTACATGGGGAATGCAACAAAGGTTGATCTTCTATGCATACATGATGCTTATGCAATGGATCATTGGATTGTGTGGTTTGAGATTGATCTAGAGATTCATCAATACATTTATCCTTATTACACATAGAACCTCCAGATGTACAAATAGGTGATGGATTGTCATGGTTGACCATAGATTCGACATCATTTTCCACATCATTTTGCCAATGATCAAGTCTTCATCTATGCCTTCCATGACAAAGAATGTTTTCGAAAGTTGCATATTATCCACCATAACAAGCAACACAGCTTGACCCATGCAATCATAATGTTCACCATCCATAAGAATAGAAGAATGAGCTTTTGGTTGAATGTTCCAAAAAATAATGGTCACTAGGTCAATATGAATTAAATTCCACTCACAATTAGGGTTGATATAAACATTCATCCTTCTATGGCCATATCCTATTCTTATATCCACAAAAGTATTGTTATATTGTCTTGTCGCAAGTAAGGATCCTACCCCCTCACATATTTCATCTGTTTCCTTGACTCCTTGCAATTTTTCTCTAGATCTCTTACCCTTATGTGAGATTATTTCATGCATTTCATGTTTATCTCCCTTCTCTTTTTCAATCTTAGCCCCCTTTCTTCTCTCTTTTGTTTTTTTCTTTCCCATGAAACAATTTTTCTCTCCCTTGGCTTCCGAACCCCACCCGAAGGTCAACTTCAAATTATTATATCTGAAAATCAACACAGTATTCTTGAGGCCGTGTGGGATTCAAGACAAGCTTTCCAACGAGCTATAGAGCTCAAAAAATAGACTTTTGATTGAAAATCGTGAAAAATGTGATTTTGAGTGAGAATCTTGAAAAACGTGATTTTGAGTGAGAATCATGAAAAACACGATTTTGAGTGAGAATCATGAAAAGCGCGATTTTGAGTGAGAATCATGAAAAATGCAATTTTGAGTGAGAATCGTGAAAAACATAATTTTGAGTGAGAATCGTAAAAAACGTGATTTTGAGTGAGGATCGTAAAAAATACGATTTTGAGTGAGAATCGTGAAAAATGCGATTTTGAGTGAGAATCGTGAAAAATGCAATTTTGAGTGAGAATCATGAAAAATGAAGGGTCTGACAGAAAATCGTGTTTTTGTGCAAATCGCGATTTTGAGAACTATCAAAAAATCGTGATTTTGACTAAAAATCTTGTTTTGTCAAAATCGTGTTTTTGGCCTGAAAATCATGATTTTGGGAATGATCAGAACATCATGATTTTCATTCAAAATCGCGTTTTCTCAAAATTGTGTTTTCTCAAAATCGTGTTTTTGGCTGAAAATCATGATTTGTGAAAATTGTAATTTTGAGCCAACTAAAAGTCATGTTTTTTTCCTAAAACTCAAGTTTCCATGACATCTAGAGAATTGCATTTTTGTGTGACTTAGGTGGGAGCTGAAAATCGCATTTTTTTTTTAAATTGAATTTTATGAAAATCATGATTTTCAGCCAGAATCGCATTTTTTTGGCAAGAAATTCAAATTTCCAAGCGTCGAGCAATGGCGAGCGCAGTATGTGCAGAAAATCATGAAAAAACACAAGCGGTTGCTCTCCCTTGCACTTCCTAACTCCTTCTCGCACAATCATGCATGAAAAATGGTATAAAAATGCTGAAAATGCACTAAAAAAAAGGAAATTTCTATGAAGAAGAAGATGGATGAAGATGGTGATGATGATGAAGATGAAGAAGAAAAATAAAAAAATGAACAGAAATGATAGTTTTTTTAGCTTTCAACAGTGCAAATCTATGATCTTACCATCACAACACTCGTCCTCGAAGCTCTCTCTCTGACAACGGTGCCAAAATTTGGTGTAGCTCAAGCGTAAGCACTACCTCCTTTACTTGTCAATCCACGGAGACCTGAGGACCGATATGAAGATCGTGAGCAATTATGGTGAGCAAATGTGAGTGACAAGCACATACATGCATGCACACACACACACACAAGGCAAGATCAAAGAGAGGAACAATGGAAGGACTTTGATTACAAAAGACATCTATTACAGAGCTGAAATCTACATCAAGCCAACCCTAAAAATGAGCTCTTTAGCTCTTTTTATAGTTTCTTTGAGTAGTTTTGGCCCTATCCAGACCTAGTGTTCAGCCTAGTTAAAAATTAGGTTCCAGGGCTTATTTGAGGGCGCAAATGAAGCTTAAAAATTATGAAAATTGGTAGGTAGCTACTTCTAATACTCCTCAAGCTCTAGGCCCCTCGGCTTGAACAAAATGGAGTTGCAAAAATGTGAAATGGTGTTTACAATGGCTTTTAGTGATGAAAATCACTATTTTTATAGGGATTCCTTCTGAAAATTTTACATGTGCTTCCCTACATGCTCCTTCTTCTTGTATGTTCACTTCCTTGATGCACTTCCATGCTTGTGCTTGACCTTGAGTGTCAACATATGGTGGTTTAAATTTATCAACAAAACCCTTTTGAGAATCTAATTTGATCTCCTAAAGATAGAAACTATGATGGGCTCTATGGAGATTTAAAGTTTTCAATCTCATATATTTCTACTTAAATAATATTGAGGGTCCTAGAAGTTGATTTGGTTACATAGAAATCCTATTCTTCCTTCCCACTTCTCAAAACCTTGGACTTTACTCTAAATCACTTTAGCTAGATGGAAGAGGTAACTCAATTAAAAATCATAGATAGATGTCCTTTGTAAGAACCTATTTTAGTCATTTCTAAATCACTTTAGCTAGATGGAAGAGGTAACTCAATTAAAAATCATAGATAGATGTCCTTTGTAAGAACCTATTCCATCTTAGATTGCTCAATTCTAAGAGGAATCATTCATCAATTGAGTTTTGTTTCTATCAATTGAGGGTTGATCCTTGGAGTGTTTAATCTGATCATAAATGCAAAGTTTTTTTTTCACTACATGTTCGAAAACACCTCTTCTCCAGGTCAATTCTAGGTAATAGTTCTTAAAGTTCTATCAATTCTCACATTGCAATCATTGAGATTTGAAGGTTTTTTTTCTTACCTGTCAATGAGCATACCACTTTCCATAGTGATAAAAAGACATTCTGTGCAGCAGGTAGTTTACTTAGTAAAAACTACTACTTTCATAACCTAATTCAAACTTTATTCAAGTGTTAAAAAACCTAAAACATTGAGAAAAAATAAAAAAGAACTTGAACTAAAGTAAAAGAAGAGAAAATTGAACTTGGAAATAACAAGAGTTTTGGAAAAGGAAGTTAAAGAGAATCAAAAGTTAAAGAGGATGGAAAAAGAAGTGAATAGGAAGAGAAAAAGAGATTAAAAGAAAATAAAAAAAAGATCTAAATTTTAAACAAGGGCCTCATTGAAACACGATCAATCAAAACTTAGGGCCAAAAACTAGAAGTAATATTGAGAATCCCAATTAACTTAGGTTGATAAAGATACATTAAACATGGATCTTGTAATTCATGTCCTTAAGATCCTAAGTGCTAGTGATAAGGCTTAAATGGAGAGAAGAATGAAAGACCCTAGTAAAGGATATGGATTGACAAATAGTAAGACAAGGTACATATTTTCACTCAAATGTATCAATTATTGTTTATTGTGTATGATAGACAAGTTCAAATACAAGGAAGAGAGATACCTCTATCTATGGATCCTTATGTAATGGAAATAATGGCTATATCCGATGTTGCATCTACATCAACGACTCCATTAGAACTCCAACTAGAGATTCTCAGTATATAGTTGGAAAATGTGATGATTATGTAGGTTTCTCTATCAAAAGAGATGGTCATAACAAGCTATACTCTATGGGTTACCTGGATATTGGAACTAATAAGCCTAGTTCAAGTCAAATAAATCCAATGCAAGGTGCTTCTCAAACTTTTTTGATGCCAAAATAGCCCAATCGGTGCACTCAATATTGCAATGGTATCCTAGTCCACTAGTTCAACCAACTTATAAAAAAATAGCAAATCAAATGAGAGAATAGGAATTGGGGGAAAAAGGTGTTGGAGATAGACGTTTGCGGAAGCACACGAACAGCACAAGGAAGAAGAAGAAGCTTGGAGCACAAACACACAATACTGAATGTATTACTAGAGAATGTACAAAGATAAGTAGCCCATTAGGGCAATAGGCATATGTACAAGCCGGGGGAAAAAAACCTCCTAAAGAGGGAAAAAAGTGCCCCGGCGGTCCTAGAGTGTTCACACACATCACTACCTAAATATATCAACAAATCCCCCCTGGGAGTGATGCGCTGAACAAGGAGCTGGCACTCATGTATAAGGAAGTGCCAAGCTATGTGGAAATCACTCCACAAAAGGAAGTAAGCCCAAAGCTTTGCGGAAAGCTTCAAACTTCTCCCTAGGCAGAGCCTTCGTGAAAAGGTCTGCAATGTTCTCCTGTGTGGGCACATATGCCAAGCTGATCTCCCCACCAGAGAACCTCTCCCTGACATAGTGATAATGCACCTCAATGTGTTTAGTGCGAGCATGGAACACAGGGTTCCTCGCAACTGCCAATGCGCTCTGACTGTCAGTGAAGATGGTGATGGCAGAAGACTGACCAACACCCAAATCAGCCATAAGGCGTCTGAGCCACACACACTCAACAGTCGCTGTGAAAGCTGCCCTATACTAAGCCTCACAACTGGAAGTGGCCACAGTAGGCTGCTTCTTGCTCAACCAAGATATACATGAGCTACCAAGCATGAAGCAAAAACCACTGGTGGACACACGAGTGTCATAGCAACCAACCCAATCTGAGTTAGAAAAAGCATGCAAATCTGGCGGTAGTGATCCCCCCTTGGGATAAAACAACCCAAGTAGCCGAGTACCACTCAAGTAGCGAAAGATGCACTTAACCGCTTTCCAATGCGTGACTCCTGGGCAATGCATAAACTTGCTCATCTGTGAGACAGCAAACTGAATATCTGGCCGAGTAATGCATAAGTAAATCAAGCATCCAACAGCCTGCTGATAGAGAACAACATCAAATGCATCTCCAGCATCATGAAGACTCAATCGTAAACCTGTCTCCATAGGAGTGGCAATAGGCTTATAGTCTTCAAGGCCAAAACGCTGCAATAATGTGTCAATATATTTCGTTTGACACAAAGCCATTCCACCATCAACGTGCATAAACTGAATGCCCAAATAGTGATGCAAATGCCCCAAATCAGACATCCCAAATGAGGCATGCAAATCAGCCTTAAAATCAGCAATATGTGTCTCAATAGGACCAGTGAGCAGCATGTCATCAACATAGACAACAATGATCAGAAGCACATCATTAGCACGTTTAACATATAAGGTGCTTTCAGTTGGACTGTTCTCAAAACCATGTGCAATCAGATAGGCATGTATCTTCTCATACCAAGCACGTGGTGCTTGCTTTAAACCATATAATGCCTTCTTTAACCTGCAAACCTGGTTTTCATGCCCTTTCTGCACAAAGCCATGGGGCTGAAAAACATACACTTCTTCATGCAAGTCACCATTCAGAAATGCTGTTTTAATGTCCAACTGATGTACATTCTAACCATGATGGGCTGCAAGTGCACAAATGCTCCAAACAGTAGTCATACGGCATGTAGGTGCAAAGGTCTCATCAAAATCAATGCCTCTTTCCTGTGCATAACCCTTTGCAACAAGCCTAGCCTTATACCTGTCAACTGTACCATCAAGTTTACACTTCAGCTTGTATACCCACTTAGTGCCAATGGCCTTCTTGCCAGGAGGCAAGTCACATAAAGACCATGTACCATTCTTCATTATAGCATCATATTCAGATTGCATAGCAGCCATCCAATTTTCTGAATTTTGTGCTTCATCAAAAGAAACAGACTCATTCTCATCATAGAGACTAGATGCAACCATAGCATAGCAATCTGATGCAAAGGAGGTACTATGAGAGACTGAACGAGTACAATATGACAAAGGTGCATCTAATTTGCTGTCACGCAAAGTCTGCACCAGCCAGTTTGGCATAGTTTTTGCCTGTTCAATATCAGCTCTCTCATCAACAAGTGCATCATGTAAATCTGCATCAGAAATGGAATGATCTGCATCATCATATGAAACCTGCAAAGGCTGAGAAGTTGCCTCATTAGGACCAGCACTAGCCTATCCACCTGTAAAAAGAGGCATCAAAGTATCATACATGTCTTTGGAGCTAACAGATGTCTCCTTAGTACATGAAAGCAATGGCTAAATAGCATCTTCCACAAAGACAACATCACGGCTAAGCAGAATGCGTTTAGTCTGTGGATGATACAGGCGATAGCCTTTACTTTCAGAACTGTACCCAACAAAAATACATTTTACTGCCTTATCATCCAATTTTATGCGATGTTGTTCAGGCACTAATGCATATGCCAAGCCTCATATGGAGTGATAGACTACAACGCTTTAGTGGGACACCTGTTCAGTACATATGCTGCACACATGATAGCCTCAAGCTAGAAACTATGTGGTAAAGCCTGACTTTTGACCATGCACCTCGCCATCTCCATGAGTGACCTGTTCTTTTGTTCAGCAACTCCATTCTGTTGAGGTGTATACGGCACTGTACACTAGTGTTTTATCCCACGTTCAGCCAGAAATGCATTAAAATCTGAAGACATATATTCCCCCTCTCGATCAGAACGGAGGGTGCCCATTTTACATGCTGATAAATTTTCAGCCAAAACCAAAAACTATTTGAAGCACATGAACACTTCGGACTTTGCTTTGAGTGGATATACCCATGCATGCCTGGAAAAATCATCAATGAAAGTCATGAAGTAAAGGTAATTTCCAAAAGAGGGTGTCTGCATAGGACCACAGACATCACTATGTACAAGCTGCAATTTCTGTGTAGCCCGAACTGAACCATCTTTTGGAAAGGAAGAACGCTGCATTTTGCCCAAAATACAGCCTTCACAAACATGTTTTCCAGGTGCCTCAAGTTTGGGCAAAGAGGACACCATTTCAGATTTCTGCAGGCATAACAAACTAGCAAAATTCAGATGACCAAAGCGTGCATGCCAAAGCTTTGAATCTGACATAGCCTGAGAATCATGAACTGCACATGCCGAATCATTCACAGATCTTTCATAGTCTATGAGCTTATACAGCCCACGACATAAAATGCCAGAAGCAATAATCACATCGCCATTTGAGAGATCATGGACTGTACACCTGTCATCAACGAATTTCACAACCAAGCCAATCTTGGCTAATGCAGAAACTGATAACAGGTTCTTTTTGATCCCTGGCACAAATAAAGCATCTGAGAAAGTGAAAGAACTACCATCAGCAGTAGTCAGAATGATCTTACCAACTCCCATAACAAGATAAGAGGAGTTATTGGGGCATGTGATAGTATTCCCTGTAGGGGCAGGCTCGAGTGAAGAGAAGAAACTACGCTGCGAGGTAATATGTTTGGTCGCCCCACTGTCAAAGTACCAAACATCTGAGTCTACTGCAGACATGCACTGATCATGAGAAGATGGGTCAAAACTGCAGACAGTAGTAAACGCCCATTCTTCTTCCTGCACAAGATTTGCAGACTCTGTGTTTGGTGTAGAGGCCTCTGCAACAACCATTCCAGCCTCTTTCTTCTTTGCCTCTTTAGCAGCCAGTTTTGGACAGTTCTTTATAATATGATCATTTCCTTTACAGTACTTGCAGAACAATTTCTGCTTTTCTGATTTCTTCTCATCTTTATCCTGGTTCTTCGATTGTGCAGCATTTGCAGATTTCTGCTTACTAGTAGAAGAGCTCCATTTTCCTTTGCCCTTCTGACTAGCGAGGAAAGCTTGATCTGCAACACGCATAATGGACCTGTTCTGCCTGGACTGATCTTCCTGCAACAGAACAGAGACTAATTCCTCAAATGACAAGGCATTCGGATTGCCTTTCATCATCAACCGAAGAGTAGAGGCAAAACTCTGATATGAATCAGGAAGGCCATTCAGAACGGTCTGCACAAGTGAGCTATCTGGTATGACCTCATCAGCAGAAATCAATTGTTCCTTCAGGTCTTTGATCTTTGTAAGAAAACTGTCCATAGAATCACCTTCATTCATGTGCTCACTCTCCAACTGTTTTCGGAGGTAAGCAACACGAGCCTCATTCCTAGCCTGGTACAAAGTGGTAAGTGTATCCCAAGCATCCTTTCCTGTTCTCCAAGAGCGAATGTGAGGAGATCGCTCACTAACTCTATAGGCAATCCATATCTCATAAAGACATTTTCAAATAAGAATTTTGCAATCGTGTGTGCATCATTCTTTTTTGTGGCTTTTGCCTCTACCCATTTGGTAAGATAATCTGTGGCGACAATAATGTATTCAGCATGTGTACCTTTTGCAGGGGGGTTAATGGGTCCTACAAAGTCTTTACCCCACTTAGAAAATGCACGTCCGCCCATCATGGGTTTCAATGGCATTTCGTCTCTTCGAATAGGAAATTGAGTTCTTTGGCACACATCACATCTCTTTACATAGGTATGTGCATCCATGTGAAGAGTGGGCCACCATAATCCTGCAAAGAGGATGGCTTTGATTATCCTATCTGGTCCAAAGTGACCTCCTGCAACACCTTGGTGTGCAGTCTCTAGTACGCTCAGATAATCGCTTTCATGAATACATTGTCTTAGGTATCCATCTCGTCCTCGTTTGTATAGATTATCGCCAATAAGTGAATAGTCTTGAGCTTCCTGCTCTAGACTGCGTTGTCGTGCTAAAGTCATTCCTTGAGGGAATGTGTTCGTCCTCAAGTATGTCACTAAAGGTTCACTCCAGTCTGGTGTGAGAGACACGTGATATAATGTAGCATGTTCTACTGGTGGTCTTTCACAACAAACATGGCATTCTTTACACAATTTGTAGACATCTGCTTCCATCGTAGGCCAATATACTCCTAGTCTATGCAGAGTTTGTAATGTTCGATGCTTCGAATGATGTTGCTTTAATGCACCTACATGTGCTAATTGCAACCACTTTGCATGTTCTGATTCATCTACACAACAAGCAAGAATCTTTTGATTATCCTGTTTATATATACTTCTTGCTATGATTTGATATCTTTGAGACTTGGTGATCTCTCCTTCTTTGATCCTTATCCTAGGAGTCTTGGGTCCATATGTGAGAATCGGGACTATCGGCTTAGCCCATTCTGGTGCTATCTCAAGGTTAAACAAATATGCGTCGGGTAACTCATCTGCTACTCCTTGAGGAGCTTCTCCTGAGGTTAGTCTCGAGAGATGGTCAGCTCTGAGATGTGTCTTTCCTTTCCTAACTACTAATTCAAAATCATACTCCATGAGTAATAGAAACCAACGTATTAATCGTCCTGTGTTACATGGTTTGTTGACTAAGTACAATAGGGCTTGATGATCTGTAAAGAACTTGAACTTGTTCGCCAACAAATAAATGTCTGAATTTCTTTACCGCGTAGATCATCCCTAATCCTTCTTGTTCCGTCGTGGTGTAATTTCTTTCTGCTACGTTCAACTGTCTGCTCGCGTAAGCTATGGGGAGATCTATGTTACCTTCACTCGTGGGTTGTGCTAACACACATCCTATGGCGTAATTGGATGCATCCACATGCACATGGAATGGCTTACTCCAATCCGGGGTTGTCAATATAGGTGTTGAGCACAAACGTCGTTTAAGTTCGTTGAATGAATTCTCACATTCATCTGTCCATTCAAAATGGGTCAAAAGAGAGTACAAAGGCTTGGCCATGATTGCATACATGTGTATGAAAATCGTCTATAATAACCGCAATGGCCTATAAATGCCTGTACCTCTTTCACGTTAGTTGGTCTAGGTAATTCTGCAATTACTTTCACCTTTTCTTCGTCTGTAGAGATTCCATTCTTTGACACTATGTGTCCTAAAATTTTGCCTTGTCTTACCATGAAAACGCATTTTTCTGGGTTCAAACAAAACTGATATTCTCGACATTTGTCAAACACTTGTTTTAACTCTGGGATATGTGTGTGTCTTACATTTGAATATGCACATAAGTCATCGACATAAACTTTCAAATTCTTGCGTAAGAATTCCTTAAAAACATGACACATGAGTCGCTGGAAAGTGGCGGGTGCATTTGTTAAGCCAAATGGTATCACATGAAATGCAAATATGCCCCATTCAGTGGCAAAAGCCATCTTGTGTTGATCTTCTAGAGCAATGGCTACTTGATTATAGCCTGAGAATCCATCAAGGAAGCTGTAAACTTCCTTGCCCGCAACTCTTTCCAATAAATGTTCCGTGATAGGAAGAGGATAACTGTCTCTAATTGTGGCAGCACTAACTTTTTTAAGGTTAATACACACGTAATTTTTCATTCTTCTTGGGTACAACCACAATGGGGGATACCCATTCGGTATGCTCAATTTCGTAAATAAATCCTGCTTCTATCAAGCGATCTATTTCTTCTTTAATCTTCGCAGCGTAATTATCATTGTAAGTGTATGGTTTCTGTTTCGTAGGTTTTGCATCTGGAGTCATAGAGATTCTATGAGAACATATATCCGGATCTACTCCTTTCAAATCTTTGTAACTCCAGGCGAACACATCTCTATATTCGCGCAATAAGGCAACTAATTCTTCTTCTTCTTCCTTCGTCAAATCATGCCCTATGTAAGTACACTTTTCTTCTTCTCCTTCTATGGCTACTATGATTTTCTTGGCTGTCTCTCGATTATCATATACTTCTCCAATGTCAGCTTTTCTGTTAGGCATTCGTACCATGATTCGTCTGTCTTCTATTTCATATTTCTTGAAATTGTCAGGAACTTCAAACAAGGATTCTTCTTCTTCTGACATGGTTTCTTTCTTCTTTCTTTTCTTGCCTTCACTTTTGCTAGTCACTTGAGTGGCTATTCTCACATCATTCATTGCTTCTTCGTGTTTCTAAAGATGAGTTTCTACTTCGTAGAAATATTCTTCCTCTGATGCAAAGGGTGGGTCCATGATAATTGATTCTAAATCGAAATCACTCGCATCCTCAAATGCATCATTGCTAGGTTCACATTCTTCTAGAATTGAATCACACATGATTGGCTCTATCGTGAAAACTGAAATGTCATAGCCATCCTCGTCACAGTGGGGTGTCCATTGTTCTTCATTGATGGCTACGTCCATGGTTGCTAGGATTTCTGCCCAACCATGGGGTTCAAACTCTTCATCTGGGAATACTACTGGTGTGTAAGCTGGGTCTTGAAGAGTTCGTGGATGTTGTTCTGCACCTAAAGTCCTTGCTTCTAATCGTTCTTCCTCTTGTTTTGCAACTTTACACATCCATAAGTGAGTGTCCTCGTGTAACCATGAGGGGTCTGACTCTAAAGAGTGTACTGATTCTGTTTCTACTGGTGTCTTATGGATGGTATTCCATTGTATTGGGGGTACATCTCGATGTGAATAGTCTTTAAGATTGACTTTGGTAGTCACACCTAAATGTTGCAAGTACAAAGAATTAGTTCCCCAATCTTGTACAATTTGCAACTGACGCATGAATGGTCGTCCCAATATCATCTCATAAGCATGATTTTTCGCAAAGTCACAAATGGCGAAGGTATGCTCAAACTCCACACCACAAGTGGTGAGAGATATGCCTTCTAGTAAGCCTAATGGTTTTTCTATGTGTCCATCAGCCATTTGTAGCTTCATCTTGGTAGGTCTGAGTGCTGGCTTACCCCAACGTTTCCATAAAGCGGTGGTAGCGATGGCTACTCGAGCTCTTGAATCTAAGATGGCTTTCCTGGTGTAGCCCTGATGGGTTATTGGAAGATACGTGTTACCTTCCTCTCCTTCACTTACATCTCCTATCTTTTCTACGGGTATCTCTGGTACCTTCTTGTGTGTTCCTATCTGTGAGAGAGTAGTAGCAAGCTCAGGGAATTGATTTGCTACGTGCTTCCACAATTCTGGTTTTACCTTTAACAATTCCTCCAGAGTGAGATTACATTGAACTTTGGTGTTCTTTATCACTTCCGTGTTTCTAGGGATCACTGATTCTTCATTCCTCACTATTATCGTGGGTGCTCTCATACTTATAGACTTTGCTTCCCAAGGTCCTGTGAACTGAGGTAATTCTTGTAAAGAATTGGATTCAAATCCTGTGTGTTCACTCAGTTGCTCCTCCTCTACATCATCGTAAATAGAGGGAATATCTTGGGGAAATTGTTCCTGCAAGTCGTCTATTTCTTGAATAGGAGGATGGGTTCCTCGTTCTTTTCTCCATTTCTCTTCTTGTATTTCTCTCAAAAATTCATGTGAATACCTATGTATGGAAGACAGGTTGTCTTGACTTTCTGTGTTGGGTACTTGAGACAGGGAAGGTGCGTTCCTTTCCTGTGTCTCTGGGATAGGGTTCCTATGCTGATCCTTTTTCTCTTTGCTTTCTATCAAGTATTCGAGCCTCTCCATCAATCCTTGAAAATGTAATTCTGGTTTTGCCATGTTATTCCAATTAAGATATCTAGAGGCTTGGAACAAAGCTTGTGCTAATTCTACCATCTTCATGCAAAGTTTAGTTCTCTCAATTTCTAGATCAGCTCGTGGGTAGTTTTTGCTCATTTCAACCACCTGAGGTCCTTCTTTTATTCTAGCCTGATATGCACGAAACATCATGTCTAGATTTTCAGGTATGGGTTCTGCTTAAACTGATCCTGATTTCTGAGCTGGGTTCTCTTGATTCAACTCCTATGAAGTGAATTCTAGGATTTTGGCTCTAGATTCCTTTAAACTTCCTTCCAACTCAATTATCCTTTTACTCCATTTTCTCTTGATCCTCTCTCTGGAATCTTTCCAAGATTTCATTTTTTTACTACTAAATTCTGCAACTTCACTAGTTTCGACTATTTTCTCTTGATTAAGCTATTGGTTCTGTAAGAGCGCCTGGGCTCTGGTTATAGCTTGGATAGGCACGTATGTAGGGTTGGATCCATCTGCATTGTGTACAATACCTATCACGTTGATCGGTGTCACATTTGAAGCTTTAACTGGGTTCTTAGGACAATCTTTGATTATGTGCTCTTTGCCACAATCGGCACAAAAGCCTTGGATGTTATAGTACTGTGATTGCCCTGCTATCGGAGGATGTGGACAATCTTTTATGAAATGATCTCCTTGGCACCTAAAGCATGGTCCTCTAGGGCCCTGTGGTCTTTGCTGTCTCAATTGGGGCCGTGGGTTTGGGTTCGTGTACATCACATTAGCGTATTCGAGCTCCCAACTAGGTTCCACTGGTGGACTATCATAATGATATGTCTCCACGTGTTCTGGTGACTCTGTGTAGTACTCGGGTGGACTATCTACATGAGTGGAGTCAAAATTGTTTGAGTTCGGATCACTCTCTGTGATCAAAGGTGAAGAAGGCACTAAAGCCCTACTTAGGTTCTCTTTTGCAGCAGCGTATTTGACTGAGATGACATTCGCTAGTGGGGGTGGCTGCTGAGCAAAAACAGGTTGAGGTCTCTGTTGAGCCTGATAAGGATAGTTCTGTGGAGGCCTATAGTAATAAGGTTGAGCATTGTATTGGCCTTGATACCTACCTGGCTGCGGGTATGCTTGCGGGTAGTTCTGTCTCACTGCCTGTTTGTTGTATGGGCAGTCCTGAGCCGTGTGATTTGTGTATCTTCTCTCAATTGTACAGTATTGGCCACTAGGTTTGGCTTGCGGTTGTGTTGCATTGGGGCACACATTAGCCATATGATCACCACCACAGGTGTAACAACGCTTGTTTGTTGTTACCCTAGGCATCTGTTTACTAGAAACTCCTAGTTTTTGGGCCACTTTTTCTGCTAGGTCTTCTATCGAGCTAGACAATTTTGTGGATGCTAGAGAAGAACAGTCCGAGTCCTTGTAGACTTTTGAGAGTTCCAACTCGTCTCCTAAGTTGTCCTCAATGTCTATGCAAATTCTTACACACTGCTCTAGCGTTCTGGGTTCTTTTAAGTACACATAGGAGCGTAGTTTAGAGCTCAACAAGCCGTCTAGAAACAATGACACTTGTTTGGCTTGCGAGGGTAGCTCTTGCATTGGACATCTTTCAACATATTGTCTAAACCTACGTCCTGCCAGTCTTACTGTTTCCTGAGGGGTTTGTTTGAAGCTATGAATCAACGAAGACGTGTCATGTCTGATCCCACTTTTAGAGAATTCAGTGATGAATGACTCTAAAAAGTGATGGATGTCTCTAAATCGCCTTTGTTGCAATGGTTGGAACCAAGTTAAAGCGGTATTCTTTAACGTTAGTCCAAATGCGTTATATTGCATGAACATGTCTTCAACTTGTTCTGCTCTCAGCACTTGCTTAAATTCTGCGACATGGTCATAGGGATCTCCTGTCCCATCAAAGTAATTTTTCATGGACTTTACTAACTGAGTGGGTCTTAGTATTCTTGCGTGTTCACGAGGTCTAGGTAGAGGAAAATCATCTCTACCACCTAGTATTCCATGTTCCCTTTGTCTATCCGCTCTATTAGTGTTCGTGGTTGTTCTATCTCTCCCTATTGGATGATTGAAACTTACTTCCAGTCTATCTTTGTTTTTCTCTCTTTGATTACCATGGGCTGAGGATGTTCCTGCCCCTTGTTGGTTCACGTTTACGTTTGTTCGTGATGGAGGGAATACCAATTTGCCTCTCCATGTGTATGTATTTCTAGCGTGGTCTGGCACCACAAATACTCTTTCTGAAGTTTCATCCAGGTATACAACCTTTCCAGGTGTATCCGGGTCCTTAAATTCGTAGATTATGATGGAGCCTACCTCACTAGGTTGTTCTGTTCTGTATCTCCAAAATGCTTTGTCAGTTTCTTTATTTACAAGCAACTCTATGCTTCTGTTGTCCTGAGGGATCCACTCTGGAACTAGTACTCGTGTCAGTACAGATTTCCCTCTAGGTGTCCTAGGTTCTTCTAATGGTTCTTTTCCTTGAGATTTAGTTTCTGTCTCTAGCTGAATTATGCCAAACTCATTGGTGTTGTTTGGCTGCGTACTTAGGATATACATCGTTCCTTCCTTGTCTATGTACGCGTCTCGCTCAAATTTCACCACTGGACGTTCCAATCCAATGGGTTGATCGGGGTTGTGCATTTGTACTACTTGTCTTCGCAACCCATCCTCATAGATGCGAGCACCTAAGTGGTTGGTTCGGAGAAACTCTAGTTGAGTCCTATAGGGTCCTTCTGGTCTTTCTAAGTATGCTACATTTGACCCCCCTTCTGGTCTTTCTGTGCTAAATGCCATTTGTGATTCGCTAGTATCTGAGCTCTCGTAGGGATAACTAGTGTTCAATTGTTGAGCCCACGATCGAGCAGTAGTTCCTACACTTGCCTTTGATGATCTAAGGCTTCATCGGTCTGACTTACCTATGTGTTTGCCCGATCTAAGGTTCATTAATTTTCTTCCTTGCACGCTCAGTACACTCTCAGATCGTCAATGATTCTTTGATCTTTACTTGATTCTTTTTAAATTTCTTTAGATTCTTTTCTTGATGTATGCGTCAGGAATTCGACTTTCTGTGGTACTTTGAGTTCTCGTTCTGTCAGACTTAGGTTCTTTCCTTTACCTTTTCGTATCACACACCTCTACTTTAGTCTTGAACTTGATAAATTTAATTCTCTTGAACTTGATGCGTTCCTATCGTCGTTAATCCACAATGCTAACGTTTATCCTAAGCAAAAAATTGACTGAGGGGGTTGAGTAATCTTCCAACCTCGAGTCAGCTTTTCTGGTTGCTCTGATGCCCAAGAAGCCGCGCTTCCCAAGCTTTATGCCCTTCACTACCTTGCCTTGAATGCCTTTGATTGCCTTTGCTAGACCTGGAAAAATCCAATATTAGACCAATATCACAAATGGATGATCAAGCACTTGAGTTTATACACTTTTAAAGTCCCTTAACCTTTGGAAACTTTTCTTCCAAAGCCCCCTTTCTTTCCTAGTCCCAACTATGTCAACCTCAAAAATATCCTCTCCAAAAATCAATGTATTCTTTTTGAAAAAAACAGTTGAGGTCACGTGGTACTCGTAAAGAGCTTTCTAACGAGCTATTAAGCTCCAAAAACGGACTTCGGATGAAAAAGATATGAGCGTTCAGGCTCTCGGGGGTAAAAGCTGCCCAATAGGTTTTTCTCCAAATATGAGCTAAGGGGTCTCCTATGAGTCTAATCACCCAAAAATTTCCCAAAAATAGCCCCAAAATTGGCCAAAAATTGAAACCCTAAAATTTGCGTTAGGGGTGAGCAATTGCGATGGTCTGGGACCGTTGCGATGGTCTAGGCGAACCGTCGCGATGGCGTGATGCGCGAACCGTCGCGATGGCATGATGCGCGAACCGTCGCGATGGTCTGAAGTGCACGGTCGCGA
Source organism: Ceratopteris richardii (assembly GCA_020310875.1). NCBI lineage: Eukaryota > Viridiplantae > Streptophyta > Polypodiopsida > Polypodiales > Pteridaceae > Ceratopteris > Ceratopteris richardii. The sequence continues at coordinate 108,898,540 of CM035434.1, forward strand.
TGGTCTAAATGTGAGCAATCGCGATGGTCGGGGTGAGGCGTCACGATGGTCCGACTGAGAGAACAATTGCGATGGCGTCAGTCAACGGTCAACGTGAACCGTCACGATGGTCCGAAGTGAACCGTCGCGATGGTCACAGATGCGATGGCGTGAGCCAATCGTGATGGTCCAAATTTTGAATTGTCGCGATGGTGTAAGGGTCTCGTCGCGATGGCATGGCTAGTGAGCAATCGCGATGGTCTAGCTTGCCACGTGGCACTATCGAGGCGATGGCATGGGCCAATCGCGATGGCATGGGGTCGACGGGATCGTCGCGATGGTCAAGGACCGTCGCGATGGTTCAAGTGAACCGTCGCGATGGCGTGAGACCGTCGCGATGGTCTGGCCGAGCCGTCGCGATGGCGTGAGCCAATCGCGATGGTCTGAGCCAATCGCGATGGTCCACCAAAGTGTGAATTTTTGAAATGCGTCTGTGGATTCGTGCATACGCTTGTGTCGCCTACCTCGTGGTGTGGTCGCTTACCAAAATTACCGAACTTGGCAGACCATCGCGATGGTCTGACACACTCGGCAGATCTCTGACAGAAAGTGAAATTTTACCTTTTCCAAGCTTTCCTGATGCACTGGAGCTCTGTACCTGCAAGAAAACTCAAAAACACACAAGCACACACAAGCACAAAAGCTCTCTCTCTCTCTCGCACATGCACAAATGAGGGGAAATGAGGGGAATGGGTGGATATGGTGAATTTTCTGATTTTTTTGGAGTTGGAGATGATGATGCGGTGATGAAGATGGAGTGTGGGGGAGGTGAAAAACACTAAAAACTAACTAAAAACAACAACAAAAACTGAAATTTTTACCTTCCAACGCAACTTCTTGCTATACTCTTACCATCACACATTCGTCCTAGACTCGATCCCCGGCAACGGTGCCAAATTTGGTGTTGCTCTAGCACTATGGTGAGAACCACGTTAAGAAGCTCCACCTCCTTAATGTCAATCCGCGGAAGAGATAGGAGTGATATGAAGATCGTGAATGTGAGATGAAGTGAGAGTGAAGGTGAGAAGCATAGAGATGCACACACATACACACACACTACAAAGAGACAAGCAAGACACAATGGAAGGTGAGAAATCAACTCTATTACTCAAGAACACTCTTACAAGCTCAAAATAGCTCTAAGCTCTTCTCTACTCACACAAGCTAACACTAAGTAACCTCAAAAATGAGCTCTCTGGCTCTTTTTATAGATTCTAGACTAGTTTTGACCGGTTTCACATCTAGTGACCGGCATAGTTAAAAAATAGGTCCTATACGCTATTTGAGAGGGTAAACGGTGTCTAAAAATAACCAAAATTGATACGCTCATTCTATCTAAGCTCCTCAAGCTCGAAGACTCCTTGGCTTGCACAAAATGCAGCTATGGATTACAAAAAGGGTTTTTCTATGTTACATATGTTACAATAGTGATGAAAATCACTGTTGGAGGTTTTTGAAGAATATTTATAAAACATAAATCTTTGAAAAAAATTGATTCGACTGGCTCCTTGCTCTATCTTTACATGCTTCTGCATCTTCTATGCCTGTGGCTACTGCTACCGCCAACAAGCATACTTTAACAAGTCCTTCGATGACAACTTGAACAAATCATTCTAGACATTGATATATGAAATCCTTGGATGACATCTACATATTGATATATAAAATTCTAAATATCATCCTGCTCATCAAATTTTGAGATTTCAATGCTTGAAAAACTCAAAATGCAATCAATTTGAATTTTACAGTAATTCAGATAATCGAAGCCAACCGCATAGAAGTAACAGTTTTGTCAAATCCTTTGTGTGCTCTTTCCTACCAATCTTGAAGGTTTAATCCTTTGTGTGCTCTTTGCATGTTGATACTCTATGGGTTTGTACTCTCAAAGCAAATGAAGGTTTCCTACCAATCTTATGAGCATCAACAAACATTACTTGATGTGGACACACTTCATAGTGTATCTCATCACCTCTAGTCTTTGGTTCCCTTATTAGTTTGAAAACATCAATCGTGTATATTTGATTAATTAAGTACTTTAATGTTAGGCTTTAAGTACTTTAATGTAATTTGATGTTTAATGCACTTCAATGAACTTTTGATTTCATATCTACTTGATGTGACATTTTCACTTCATCTTGGACTTCTAATCATTTAAAAAGGTAATTCATCTTTAGTCTTCTTTGAAGTAAGTGAAGATGAGCTCAATCTTTTCAATGGATGCTTGGGCATCAGCTTCCTCTACTCATATTGATACAATTTCGAATTCATTGCTTTGAGTTGACCCTTTCCTCATTAGTGATGATCTCCATGGTTTAGAATGTGGTGATCATCATTCGATGTTTTTTGTTGAGTCATTTAAGTTATCCAATTCGCGGTGCAATGCTGCTCAACCAAATGCACCTCTTGATCTCCCATTTGATCCAGCCATTGATCCCCCTTCTGACTCAACTGCATGTGGAGCAAAGGAAAGGATGTTGTATATTATGGAATCATGGAAGGTTAAATGGATTTTTAATATTTTAAATGTCCAAAAGGTTTTAATGTGGTTGTGTTTGATCTAGCAGGTGAAGAAGCATGAGGGCGTGGATACAAGTGGATGCGCATAAATAAATAAATTCGAAGATTAAATTGAAGACTTTTAGAATATTTATATTTAGGTTTATCTTTTTGTAAAAGTAGTGGTTCACTTTAGAAAGCGACGCCTTTTGCAAAGAACATAGAAAATAACTTAGGCAATACATTGGCTCCCTTGGCGACCGTTGGCTATGCGTGAAGCAATTTTAATTTTGAGTGGCAATAGAGAGTTTTAGATTCCCTAAGGTAGGAGGATTTGAATCCACAACCTCCTACTTATAAGGGAAGTACTTTAACCACTACTCCATCTCTTTGAGTTATCACTCTATCTCCCTTTTGTCATATTTACATCAACTTTCACCTCCCTCTTTCTTTTACAATTTACAAAATGATCTCACACATGTGGAAGAGTGCGTCGATTTTCTAGAGGAGTGCATCAAAGAATGTCATAATTTACAATATATAAGTCGGACTTTAGCGTATAATATATCATTGGAAAGCTATCGGAATGAGCTTTTTAACTAACCTATTAGATTGAGGATCCAACATAGTTTGAAAGAGGGGTTTTGTTCTCTAGATATGGACCCTACAACAATGGAGGATTTTGGAAATTCACCTTTACCTGAGGTGTCACTCGAGCAACAATTAGAGCTTATGCGACAAGAACTTCAAGCAACTCAACAAGTTGTACAAGAACGTGATGCTATGCTCGAGCAAGTACAAAGTGATGATCGTAGCTTAATCAGAGTGGTGAAAGCGATTATCACTCCACAAGAAGAAGGTGCAAGTTCCAAGATAGGTGCTAAGAACTTCCAATTCTCCAGATTCGATGGATAAAAGGATGGCCAATTTGTCTTGTCATGGCTCTCTCAATTCGAAGATTTCTACTCTAATGAGTCATACTCAAAAAGTGAGAAAGTCAAGTTTGCTACCAATTATTTGGTAGGAAGAGCTCAACTATGGTGGAATGTTTTACGGAATAGTACCAACCATTCTACCACATGGGACGCATTTCAGGCAAAAATTAAGGAGTCTTTCCTTCCTTGCGGCCAGTTCCATCTACATGCACGTCGTGCATGGACAACTTTTGGATGGAGAGAAGGAGATAATGTATCCATTTATACTGAATGTTTTTGGCAATGTCTTTTATTACTTCGTTCACTTGAGCAGGTTCCTGAAGCAAGTTTGCAACTAAAATATGAAGATGGCTTTGAGATGGGAATCAAAGCAAAGCTCCATACCCTCTGACCTATAACCATGTATGAATCTATCTCTTCTATTCATGATGCTGAAAAGGAGTTCAGATCTATCACCAAAACACTTTGCTTACAACAAATTTGTCAACGTCAACCACCCGTCAAAGCCAATTTTCCTTTTAAGCATCATTTTACTACGTTCACTTCCCCTACTTTCCAACGCCCTCCTCAATCCCATTTAGTACCATCCAACAAATCAATCCTTGGCCAGCCTCACAAACCTACCACTCTTCAAAATACGATGATGAATGCTCAACAAAAACGACCCCGTATAATCTGTTGGAATTGTGGAAAGATTGGTCATACCAAAGCTGCATGTAGGATGAGACCTACTAATAGGCAACCCATTGAAGCTCAAGTACACAACATGGAGGTTGTTCCTACTAACACTGAACCTAACTGGTCTGAAGAAGAATTAGAGCAAGAACTAAGTACCCTGGGTAACAGAATTTCTAACCATTTTCTACTCTGCATGCATAGCACCATTAATGGCACTACTCATCTTTCTATGTATAAGGTTAAGGCTGCGTTTATAGGGAATAGGTATAATGTTACGAATGAGGTGCATAATGTTCAAATTTGTGTAGGCTCATATATAGATGAACGTTCATTTTTAATTGCTCCGTTGTAGTCATATGATGTTATACTTGGCATGCCGTTTCGACATAATTACAACCCCTATATTGATTATGATACACATACAATTACTTTCAAATTTTAAAATAATGATGTTTCACTCTCTGCGATGCATGATTTTCAACCCTCTTTGTTCATTAGTCATAGGCAAGTGAAACGAGCTTTTATGAAAGATTATAAACTCATGTATTGGCTTTGTGAATAATATAACTGATTATACACATACACTTCCAAGTGCACATAAGTCATTTATGGACTCGTATAAGGATTGTTTTATCGCTGATTTTCCATCTGCAATACCACCTTCTAGGGGATCTCTTGACCAAAGAATTGATTTAATTCTTGGTAGCTCTCCTCCTCATAAAGCACCTTATAGGCATGGACCTTTACACCAAAATGAAATAGCTAGACAAGTTAAAGATTTACTCAACAAAGGACTAATACGGTCTAACTGTTCTCCTTTTGGAGCCCCTGTTCTTATAGTTGAAAAGAAGAACAAGACGTATAGAATGTGCATTGATTATAGAGCACTTAATAAAATTACCATTAAGAATAGGTATCCTATCCCTAGGATAGATGACTTGCTAGATAAACTTCGTGGAGCTTGTGTCTTTAGTAAAATCGACCTCAAATCTGGATATCGTCAGATAAGAATGACATTGCATGACATTTATAAAACTACTTTTAAAATTCAACACGGCCATTTTGAATTCATGGTAATGCCTTTTGGACTTACCAATGCACCCACCATCTTTGCATGTATGATGAGTAATACTTTCCTTGAATACCAAGACTTCGTTCTTGTCTTCTTTGATGATATACTTATTTATAGTAGGAATGACAGTGAACATGAAACTCATTTAGCAACAGTCTTTGATTTGTTACATAAAAATAAACTTTATGCTAATTCTGAAAAAAGTTGTTTTTTCCAAAACGAGATAGAGTATATTGGACATATTCTCTCTAGTCAAGGTGTTCATGTAGATCCCAAGAAGATTAAAGTAATTGAAGAATGGTCTAAACCTCAATCAGTGAATGATGTCCATTCGTTTTTTGGATTAGCTAGCTTTTATCGGAAGTTTGTAAAGGGATTTTCTTATATAGCCCTTCTCCTTACTTTATTATTGAAGAAAAATCTAAAATTTATATGGGGAGTATCCCAACAACAATCTTTTGATAAACTTAAGTATGCACTTTTCCCATGCGCTTGTTCTGCAATTACCTGATTTTGCACAACCATTTCATGTAGTTACAGATGCTAGTGGTTATGGTATAGGTGTTGTTTTAATGCAAAACGATCATCCTCTTGTATTTGAAAGTAGGAAACTCAAACCTTCTGAATGCAATTATAGTACATATGATAAGGAACTGTTAGCTATTGTGCATGCATTGAAAATTTGGAAACATTACCTTATGGGTTTGGAAGCTCTAATTAAAATCGACCAACAAGCTATTAAGCATTTATTACATCAACCATTGATTTCCAATAGACATATTTAATGGGCTTCATTTCTACAAAACTTCCAACCTCTGATTCAATATCACCGAGGAAAAGCTAATGTTGTAGCTAATGCTTTAAGTCGTCTCCCATCCCCACAAACAACTACTATTTCAATAAATAATATTTCTGTTATTCATATTCATTCATTTCATGATATGATTTCCACTTATGCATGTGACCTATATTTTTCACAAGCATGGATTGCTTTCAATAATTCCACATCACATCATGAGGATCATTACACATTTCATAATGGATTCTTGTATTTCAAACACAAGTTATGCATTACACAAGTATTCAAAGAGTTTGTTATGAAAGAGATGCATGAACCACCATATATGGGTCATAGGGGCATACAAAGTACTATTTCTGCATGTAAAGATTTCTTCTTTTGGCCTAACATGGAAAAAGATGTTGCATAGTATGTTTCTCACTGCATTGTTTGTCAGTGTGTAAAATGACATCATGGTAAACCATTCGGATTATTAATGCCACTTCCTATACCTGATGGACCATGGGAACATATTTCTATGGATTTCATTACTGGTCTTCCTACAACTGCACCTCATAATAATATGATTTGGACAATTGTTGATAGGTTTAGTAAACATGCATACTTTATTTCTTCTAAAAAGACTCTAACTGCACCTCAAGCTGCTAAGTTATTTATTAAATGTATTTTTCCACATCATGGTTTTCATAAAGTTGTTCTTTTGGATCGGGATGTTCATTTTTATAACCATTTTTGGGTGGCATTATTTCAACATCTAGGATCAAAAATAGACTTTAGTTCTGCATTTCATCGTGAAAGTAATGGTCAAAGTGAGGCTACAAATAGTACTATTTTGGATTTATTATGTTGTTACTCTTTAGATAATCCAAGTAATTGGGATGAAAAACTCCCTTTACTTCAGTTTGCATGTAATACCACCCCGCACACTACTACTGGTCGTGCACCATATGAAATTGTTTATGGAAGAAAGCTTCCCACTCCCATGCATCTCACTCAAAGTGACATTCCTATGGCTGATTTTTTTGCACAAGATCATATTTCTACACTTGCTGAAGTGCATGAGCATATTAGGAAGATTCAAGAATGTTACATGTGTAGTATTAATAAGAAGTGCATAGCCAAACAATTTAACAAAAATGATTTGGTTTGGTTATGAATCATTAAAAGGCATTTAAAAAATATTTCTCAACATCCTAAGGTAAAACTTGCCCCATGGTATTATGGACCTTTTCACATTATTGAGAAAATAAATGAAAATTCTTTTCGATTAGATATACCTTCTCATTGGGGTATACATAACTCTTTCCATATAAGTTTTTTTAAATCTTTTAAAGGTACTTTACCACTCACACCTATTTTAGATGATCCTCCTTTACTTGAAGAGGATGCAAAAATATTGATTCCTGAGAAAGTAATAGAATATGATATTACCACTACACAAATTGATAAACAATATCATAGGTATTTAGTTAAATATAAAAATCACTCACTTGAGGAATCACAATGGATACATAAGACCTCCTTATCACCTCACTATGATCATTTAATTTCTGCATATCATTCCCAATTACATTAAACTTTCAAGTTTCCGATTCTATGCATGTGTTTTACATGGTTCATGCTCAATATTATTCAGTGATGGGACATGCGACTGATCATCCATGCCTATTTTTATATTTATCAACTAAGGTCAGTTGCTTGTCAATTGGGAGGCATGTTGTATATTATGGAATCATGGAAGGTTAAATGGATTTTTAATGTTTTAAATGTCCAGAAGGTTTTAATGTGGTTGTGTTTGATCTAGCAGGTAAACAAGCATGACGACGTGGATACAAGTGGATATGCATAAATAAATAAATTCGAAAACTAAATCGAAGACTTTTAGAATAGTTATATTTAGGTTTATCTTGTTGTAAAAGTAGTGGTTCGCTTTAGAAAGCGACGCCTTTTGTAAATAAAGTAGTTTTTCCTAAAAGATGCTTCTAAAAGCGATGGCCCTCATGTAACTTCTATTTTCAGGATGTAATAGAAATAAACCTATAAATATGTGTACTCTGAGAGAATCGTCCATTAGAGTACACGAGAGGCGATTGCACCCAATATCCTATCGATTGTTTCTCTATTTTTTTTTTCCTATTTCGTCTTCTTTCTGCCTCTGTGTGTGCGTGCACTGAAGGACCTGATAACAAAGGCAAAGCATGCTCAATCTACATTTTAAAAGAAGGCCTCGTGAAGTAAGTCAAAAAAGATCTAAATTTCTTACTTCAGATAGATAGATTGCATTGGATATTGTGAAGCATTGTTGTGGTTTGAAATATTTGTATAATTTAGGAATGAAGAAACTTAAGCACCTAAGAGAGAAATTCCTATAGATAGTGAAAGGCAGGATATATACCTTGTTTCTCACATGCAAATGATTGAGGATAATATGTCAGTAACACGTGTTGCTTTTGAATATTTCTTTACTCAAGGGATGCGATGTTGTAGGGCTGCATTTAAACTTGCAATGGGTGTGGGAAATTTTAAAATACATAGGGTTCAATAGGGGCTTATGAATGGCTATCTCATTTTGGATACATTCCATGTTTGGACCAAAGGATCTGTTGGACATCATGCAATGAATTGGATGATGAACTATTTTAGCTTGCATTGTGAGGTTATCCCTACAACTGGAAGGTTGCACTTGTTAGATAAATTTACTCGTTGAGAGGTATTTCAAATATATAGAGAAGACATGGAAAATAGAATTGAGAAGTATGTGTTGTATCGTTACTTTACTCAATTATGGAAGCAAGAGTTTAACATAATTTTAAAAACCTTCTAAACAACCATCGTGAGAGTCAAGCTTTAGAGAGAAATAAAGCAATTCATCATCAAAGTAAAGCACTCAGAAATTCAAAGCGTTATATTTTTTTGTTGATTGATGGTATGGATAAAAAAAAACTTGTTTGCCACTTTTTTTATCACATCCCTAAGGACATTGGAGATGAAGTCCTTGTGCAAATGCATTTGGTTGGTGCTTTGGTATACAATGGAACTATAATTTCCAAAGTTTTCTTCACATATCTGAATGTGCATAATGATCCAAACCTTACAGTTATTGTCATTCATCGGGTTTTGCAATCATGGAAGGGTCTTTTTCCACCAACTCTATATTTGCAACTTGATAATACTCCAAGAGAGAATAGAAATTCTACATTTGGATATTTATGCATGCTTGTTGATAAACAGGTATTTTAGAAGGTTAAGGTAAATTTCCTTCTCGTTGGGCACACTCATGATCACATTGACCAAATGTTCACTACGTTCTCTAAGAATTTGGCACCTAACAATGCTTTTACTCTTCCGAGTTTATCTGAGCTGATTTCAGAAGCATATACTCCAAAACCAAAAGTACAACACCTCACACAGATTTATAACTTTAAGCACTTTTGCTCAATGGGCCTTGATAACAATGCTAAGGTTTTGGCTCCATTGCACAATATTAGTTTCAACAATGTATTCTTGACGAGAAGGGTTGATGACATAACCCTTTTATTTGCAAATCAATATTCATCTTCTCCTGGGTGGGAGCCTAAAGAGGGATGTAGATTCTTGTTGCAGGTGCCTAATTTGTATGTGTATGGTGCAGAACAATCACCATATGAAGATAAAAACAATACAGAAAGATGTGGAAATGTGGTTGATCAAAGTAAAAGCTAGATGCATTGTAGCTCAAGCATAAGCACCACCTCCTTTACTTGTCAATCCGCGGAGACGTGAGGACCGGTATGAAGACCATGAGCGAGTGAAGGCACAAGTGCGTGAGTGAAAGCACACAAGTATGCACACACATACACACACACACGCTCACAAGGCAAGATCAAAAAGAGGAACAATGGAAGGAGTTTGATTACCCAAGAGTTCTTTTACAAAAGCTCTATTCTCTAACAAGATAACCTCAAAAATGAACTCTCTAGCTTTTTTTATAGTTTTTTGAGTAGTTTTGGCCCTGTCTAGACCTAGTGTCCAGCCTAGTTAAAAATTAGGTTCTAGGGCTTATTTGAGGGCTCAAACAAAATCTAAAAATTGTGAAAATTGGTAGGATGATACTTCTAATACTCCTCAAGCTCAAGATCTCCTCGGCTTGAACAAAATGGAGTGATGAAAATCACTGTTTTTGTAGGGGATTCTTTTGAAAATTTGACATGCACTTCTTGGAGCTCCCTACTTGCTCCTCCTTCTTGTATGTCCACTTCTTTGATGCGCTTCCACGCTTTGTGCTTGACCTTGAGTTCCAACACTCCCCCCCCTCTCGAGTCTGTCGTCCCTGACAGACCCTTGTTGTAATGGTTGTTCCAAGTAGTGCTTTGAGAGGTAGTGTCCCTGTTGTAGAAACGAGAGATGTCTATCTTCCACATGTGGCAAGATCGATTGGCCAGTTATTCATTTGTCTCTTTGAGCCTGTGCAAGTGGTAGTCCTGTGATATGTGCTTCGTCCTTGGATTCCAGCATGAATGTTTCGTTGTGAGTCTCCATTGGGACTCTAGATCTTCCAAAGGTATAGGAGTCATGCCAAGTACCTCTAACCCATAATGAATGATGGGTAAGTGTGTTCGTGCATGGGTTGAGTAAACTATGAGCCTTATGCATGGCCTTGTAATGTAGCCCTATGCATGCTCACTTGGAAAATGCATTGGAAGAAGTATGGTGCAAAATTTGGGGGTCTTGAGCTAAGTGCTCAAGGGTATGCCGACGAAGAGGTTTCCTAATCTATCATGGTTATGGTGCTGCCAAAGTAAAGATACTTACCATGGTGAAGGGTCAATTGATGTGTATCTCTTCGTGTTGTACATCCGGCATTTGTGATGGAACATTGTCGATGAATGTCCGTGTTGATGGGCCACTAATGAAATTTTTGTTTTGAGTGTCTGGTCATGTCTCCTCTTTAGAAACATTTGCCAAATACTGAGAATTGAATTTCTCTATATTCCCTGACAAACAAAATTAGGTAACTACACCAAGCTTAGTTTCACATATTCTCTTTAGCTCACCATAAGCAGGTTTCTTCTCACCCAGTATACATACAATGATTTGCTGGGTATCAGAACTACTCCTAGCAGATATCTCCTTGGATGTTCTTGTACATACAGTAGTTAGGCATCTCTCAAGTTGCGGATCTTCAAGCTCTTCCCTCTTGCCATGGTAAGGGGAAACAATAGTTGTGGATGCCATGTTCATGCCAAGTGCTTGACATCTACCAGACAAGGCAACAATAATGTCATCTGCTAACCGAGACACACTTCTATCCGAACTAATAAATGCCCATTAATCAATGGTTCCACCTTCAAGTAAGCATGACTCATTCATGTTCCATGAGCCAAACATGGGAACAAGCTCTCTCTCTCTCTCTTTTCTTCTCTTTTTTCTTTTTGCGAAACAATGTCACAAAACAAGAAGACAAAGGTTAGTATCAAAAAAATAGTTTACATGTGTCAATGTGCTCTTGTGCATGGGACTCCCAATTGTGTCTATGCATGGCCATATAATGTGGCCCTATATTAATGCATACTTTGGAAATGCATGACCTGAATGGTGTAAAAGACATGATTGTGTAAGGAGCACATGGTTGTCGCTCGTCGAGGCTTTTGATGTTATTTGCGGATGTTGATGCCATCTGTCTTGGAGGTATCCATTGGATCTCGAGATGACAACTGATCCTTCCTTCGTATAGGGATCTATTTGAGAATGGTCTACGACTGTTTAATGAGCTCCTTTGGATGCTTCATGCCATACCCATACCATTGTTGCTGGTCTTTGGACTACTGCCAAAGAGGTGAGTTTATCTTCTTTTGGTTTTTATGCTCGATTCTTTCCCTTTTCTCTCCTTGGCTTCTTGGTTGAGACCTTTTGCATGGTGAAGAGTATAGGCCTATGTGCATGTAAGAGTTTCTTGGGTACCCACATGTGTGATTGCCCTTGTTGATCTATAGCTAATTATTTAGGCACCCAAACTTGTCGGATACCTTGTGGTTGAGCTTATCCTAGCCTCTTCGTTCGTCTTCTCGCCTGGTTGGCTTGCCCAAATGGGAATTGTTGTGGCAAGGCTGGTGGTTGCTCTCCTTTTCGTACCCAGATCTGCTTCATGCCCGACACTACTTGCTTCTTGACATCACTTTGTGTATTTGATATAGTCATTGTCCTATATTGTGTTGCTTGCCTTTTTTGGTTGAGTTGTAGTTGCAGCACTAGTCCTTGTACGAGAGGAGGATTCCGCTTGTCCTTGAGCCGGTTCTCCCATGATTGAGTTCTTCTGGAATATAGAGCTTTTGACACATACAACATCTTGTTCGTGAAGATCAGTCTTAGAGGGACTAAGAGAGTGTGTGGTGCCATGATCTCTGAGCATGCAGTTCTCTAATTCTAATGTAATGCATTGTTCCTGTACCCAAACTTGAAGAAGTTGACTTCTTAGGTTCAAGTTGACTGCATGGTCATAAATCCAATCTTGACCCAAGAAAAGTGTTCTGTAAGGTCTTCATCATGACACACTAGCATTTTGACGTTCATTGGAACATCTTGAAGGTAGATGGGAAGTTCCACCTTGCCCAAATAAGGGGTTTCCACACCTCCCAATCCTATGAGAAATGCTTCGATGGGCTTGATGTCCAATTGCAGGTCTTGGCAATATGAAAGTCTAACTACACTAGTTGATGCTCTTGAGTCAACCAATGCTCTCACAGTCCTTACACTCTTTCCTTGTCCTACCTCTATGGTCACAAAGGGTCGATCAATGATTCGAGAAGTAATTATGCCCGATTTTTGGCACATGTCCATGTGAAATTTTGGGGCTTTTGGGTTGACATCTAGGCCTAGTCGCCTTAACTTATTTCACCTAATGCGCTCTCTCGCCTCGGCTTGTGCTTCTTCTCTGACCCTCAACTTTTCGTCTTTTCGCTTCTTAGTAGTGTTGAGTCTCATTAGCATATCATCTTTAAGAGGTTCTTGATATAGCTTGACTCGACATCCACTAATATAGCTTGGCAAGACGTCACCCTCTAGAGTGGCCAATTGAACCGCACCACTAGTGGAAATTATATTAATGATTATGGGACCATATCCTCTTTTTTTTATTTACGGGCGTGTTTCTTCAGTGTGTAAACCAACACTAGGTCTCCCTCTTTCAAGCCCTTATCCTTGATGTGTGCATCAAAGTATGCCTTTTGTCTTTTCTTTGCAACATAGATGCCTGCTACTGCTCATAGTCTCGTCTCACCTAAGCGTTCTAGATCAAAGATCCTGGAGGACAATTCATCTCCGTTCCACTCGTGCTCTTGTGCTACTTTTAAGGCTGGGATGAGGAAGTCCAATGGTAGCATAGAATTCTATCCGAAGACCATCTGAAATGGGGTGGCGTTGAGTACCGTTTTGTAGGAAACTCGATAAGCCCAAACAACATGATGAAGTTGTTTGTCCCAATCAGAGCGTTTATTATTTACCAGTTTTGTCAATACGTCCCAGAGGATCTTATTGGTGCTCTTGGCTTGTCCGTTAGCTTGTGGGTGATAGGGGGCAAACTTCTTATGTATCCCCCAGAATTCTTGGAGAAGATTTTCAATGACTTCATTCAAGAAGTGTGTGCCTCTATCGCTCACTAACTCTATTGGTAGTCCATATCTCATGAACACATTCTCCAATAAGAACTTAGCCATCGTTTGAGCATCATTCTTTGTTGTGGCTTTGACTTCTACCCACTTTGTAAGGTAATCTGTGGCTACAATAATGTACTCTACATGGGAGTTTCTAGCTGGGGGTTTAATAGGACCTACAAAGTCTATACCCCATTTCGAGAATGCACGTCCTCCCATCATTGGCCTCAAAGGCATCTCATCTTTTCTAACCGGATATTGTGCACATTGGCATGTGTCACATTTCTTCACATAGGTATGTGCATCCATATGAAGAGTTGGCAACCAAAGTCCAAAGAATAGAATGGTCTTAATTACTCGGTCAGGACCAAAATGTCCACCTGCAACACCACTATGTGTGGCCTCTAAGACTTTCACATAATTTGATTCATGAACGCACCGTCTTAAATAACGATCTTTTCCTCTTTGATATAGGTTGTCTCCAACTAAGACATAGTCTTGAGCCTCTTGCTCCATGCTTCGTCTTCTTGCTAGACTAGCTTCTTTGGGTAATGTTCCCGATCTCATAAATTCTACCAATGGAGCACTCCAATCCGGAATTAATGACACTTGATAAAGGGTCGCATGCTCCACTAGGGACTTTTCATGGCACACTAGACAATTCTTAATCCACTCATGAATTTCTTTGTCCATGCTAGGCCAATACACTCCTAAATGTTTTAGATTCTGCACTGCTCATTGTTTAGAATAGTGATTTCCTAGCAATCCTTCATGAGCTTGTTGCAACCAACTACTATGTTCATCGTCCTCAAGACAACAAGCTAATATGCCCTCAATATCTTGTTTTTACATGCTTCCTACGAATATGTGATATTTCTGTGATTTTACAATTTCTTCTTGTGACGTTTTCACATTCTTATTTGCGGGTCTGAAGGTTAGGACTGGTACCAACTTATTTGCCCATTTAGGAACAACTTCTAAATTGAACAGATAAGCATCAGGTAGTTCATCAAATAATCCTTGTGGTGGCTCTCCTGAAGTGATGCGAGAAAGGTGATATGCCCTAAGGTGGGTTCTACCTTTCCTAACAACAACTTCAAAGTCATATTCCATTAGTAAGAGGAACCATCTTACTAAGCGTCCTGTATTGCAAGGTTTATTGACCAAATATAACAAAGCTTGATGATCAGTGAAAAACTTGAACTTGTTGGCCAATAAATAGTGTCTAAACTTCTTCACAGCATATACCATGCCTAAGCCTTCTCGCTCGATTGTGGTATAATTTCTTTCAGCTGGGTTTAGTTGTCTACTAGCATATGCTATGGGCAAATCTAAATTCCCTTCACCTATGGGTTGTGCTAGCACACATCCTATTGCATGATTAGATGCATCCACATGGACATGGAATGGTTTGTTCCAATCAAGAGTGGTGAGTATTGGTGTTGTGCGCAAATGTCTTTTTAGCTCATTGAAGGAGTTCTCACATTCATGGTTCCACTCAAAATTTTTCAACAAACCATAAAGAGGTTTAGCTATGATTGCATACATGTGGATAAACCTGCGATAATATCCGTAATGACCCATGAAGGCTTGTACCTCTTTAATATTCCTTGGTCTTGGCAACTCCGCTATGTCTCTTAGTTTGTCCTCGTCAGTTGATATTCAGTTCTTGGAAAAAATATGACCTAAGATTTTACCTTGTCGTACCATGAATACACACTTTTCTGGGTTCAGACACACTCGATAATCTCTACACTTGTTGAAAATCTATTTGAGCTCAAGGATGTGGTATTTTCTTTGTTGGGAATGAGCACATAAATCATCAACATATATTTCTAAGCTCTTCCGAAAGAACTCTTTGAAGACATGACACATGAGCCTTTGGAATGTTGCAAGTGCATTGGTGAGCCCAAATGGCATCACACAAAATGCAAAAATTCTCCATTCTGTGGCAAATGCTGTTTTGTGTTGATCTTCAGGGGCAATGGATACTTGGTTGTAACCTGAAAATCCATCAAGGAAGCTATAAACTTCCTTGTCTGCAACCTGCTCCAATAAATGTTCAATGATTGGAAGCGGATAGCTATCTCTGATGATAGCAGCATTAAATTTTTTAAGGTTAATACATACTTGCAACTTTCCATTCTTCTTGGGCACCACTACAATGGGGGACACTTTATTCCCTTAATAGAGCTACGAGCTCCATTTCTTCTCTTGCACTTAGGTCATCTCCTATATACGTGAATCTCTCTTCGTTCTCTTCAATGGTCACTACAATCTTCTTGGTCTTTTCTTTATTATCATATGATTCTCCTATGATGGCCTCTCTCTTAGGCACTGATACCAAATTTTTTTGGTCTTCGACTTCATATTTCTTGAAATTTTCTGGTACTTCGAACAATGACTCCTCCTCTTCTTGTTTCACTACTTTTCTTTTCTTTTTCTTTTGACTACACTCACTTCCTTCCTTGGAATTTATAGTTTTGATACTTGTGAGAGGTTCTTCTTCTTTTTGGATCAACTCTTGTAAAGAATTAGATCCAAAATCTAATCTTTCATCTTCTTGTTGCTCTATTTGGTCTCCATAGATAGACGGAATGTGTTGGGGAAATTGATCATGAAGATCATCAATCTCTGGAATAGGAGGGGGGTTAGCCTTCTCCTTGGCCCATTTCTCTTCTTGTATTTCCCGCAAGAACTCTTGAGAGTACTCTTGAATTGAAAGAGGTGTTCCAAAATTCGTGGAATTAGGAACATAAGCTTTCATTGGTGGAGAGCTTCCTCTCTCAACAACTGGTTGAGCCTGTGGAGGTAAAGAAACTTGTGGTTTGTTTACCAATTGCTCTAATCTTTCTAGTAAGCCCTGAAAATGCAAATCCGGTTTGACAGAGTTTGTCTGATTGAACTTTTGATTAGTCTCAAGCATAGCTTGAGCTAGTTCTACCTTTCATCATCAAATCAAGAGTAGAAGCAAAACTACACAAGAGAACTGTCAGGAAGGACTTCATCATGTGGTCCCCTCCACAGGTATAACATCGGTTCAATGAGGTGACTCTGTGTTTGTCTATTTTGGACTCCCAGCTTCTTGGCAACTTGCTCAGCTATCTCATCTATTTCCGTGGAGATTCTCGAAGTATGACTAATAGAACTATCAAAATCCTCATAGAGTTTGGACAATCCTAACTCCTTACCCAAGTTATCTTCTATGTCATGCACATCCGCACACAGTCTTCTATGGATCTAGGCTCTTTCAAGTACACATATGATCTTAACTTTGTGCTTAGTAAGCCATCTAAGAACAAGGCCACTTGTTTGGCAGGTGTGGGCAACTCTAGAACAGAGCATCTTTCTAAGTACTGTCTGAACCATCTTCCTGCAAGTCGAACTGTTTCTTGGGGTGTCTGCTTGAAGCTGTGGATCAAGGATGATGTGTTATGCCTGATACCACTCTTGGAAAATTCTACAATGAATTCATCTAGCAGTTGACCTACATCGTGATAGTTGTGACTGTTTAGTGGTTGAAACCAAGCTAAAGTAGTACCCTTAAGAGTCAAACCAAATGCCTCATACTGGGTGAACAAGTCCTCAACTTGTCAGCTCTCAACACTTGTTTGAACTCGGCCACATGATCATAAGGATCTCTTGTCCCGTCAAAATAATTCTTCATTGCCTTGATCACTTGAGTGGGTCTAAGGGTTCTTGGGTGCTCTCGGGGTCTAGGCAATGGAAAATCATGTTCATCTCTTTGTTGCCTATGTGCTCGATGTCTCTTTCTTTCAGATCTTTCACCCTCATGTCCTGATCTATTTCTACCAATAGTGTGTGTTGACCTCAGGTCTCTCTCTGGCTCTTTCCCTATGGTTTTCATGAGCCTTGGATGATCCTACTCCTTGGAGGCCATGGGACACATTGGATCGTGGTGGAGGAAAGATCAATTCACCCTGCCAAGTATATGCGTGCCTATCATGCTCTGATACCAAGAACATTTTCTTCGATGTGTTATCCAAGTAGACAACTTTGCCTAGTTTCTCAAGATCTTTGAACTTGTAGATGATGACTATACCCAATTGGCTAGGTTGATCTCGCTTGAATCTCCAAGAGGCTTCCTCTGTTTCTCTAGTCAAGAATATTTCTATGCTTTTGTTATCTTGAGGGATCCAATCTGGAGTGATCACTCTGGTCAAAATTGACTTGCCTCTAGGAGTCTTGGGTTCTCGTCCTACATCTCCTTGCTCTAGGTCTCCTATCTCACTCTCAGGAATGATGTTGCCAAACTCATCTGTCCTATCTGGTAAGTTGGTGACCACATACATGGTTCCTTCCTTATCAATGTATGAACCCTCTTCGAATTTGACTACTGGGTATTCAATTCCAAAGGGTTGATCAGGATTTTTGAGTTGGACCACTGATCACCTCAGGTGATCCTCATAGATGCGAGCACCCAATCGGTTGGTCCGAATATATTCCAACTGTGTCTTATAGGGACCTTCTGGTGTTTGTAAATAGGCAGTGTCTGAGTGACCTGCAAGTTTCCCCACGCTAAAAGACATTTCTGAGTCACTTGTGTCTGAACTTAGTACGTAAGGATAACCACTTAGTTGTTGTGCCCACGACTTAGCTTTATGGTTAACACTAGCCTCAGAAGATCTATTGCTTTGTCTATCCTTGCCTAGGTATCTACCAGATCTCAGGTTCATAAGCCTTGGTTATGAGTCCAAAATTTCCCCTTGGTATTGCTCAAAATCCTTTGGAGTCCCCTTGGGTTCCTAGTCCCACCTGAGGGTCAACTTCAAATTATCCTGGGGGTCAAGTTATATCAAATGAGGCTCCTGGGGGTCAAAACAGGCAAACAGGACCTTTTGGAACAATCACAATTTTGTGTGAAAATCATGATTTTGGGAGGTCTCAAAATCGTGATGTTGAGCTCTTATGAAAATCACAATGCTGGGCAACCATCAAAATCACGATTTTATGAAATCATGAAAATTGCTATGCTGAGCACTTATGAAAATCATGATTTTGACTAATCCCCTAAAATGCGATTTTGATTGAAAATAGTGAAAAACACGATTTTGGCTGAGAATCGTAAAAAAGGCGATTTTGATTGAAAATCGTTGAATAAACACGATTTTGAGTGAGAATCGTGAAAAATGTGATTTTGAGAGTGATCACAAAATCGCGATTTTGAATGAAAATCGTGTTTTCTCAAAATCATGTTTTTGACATGAAAATCGTGATTTTGAATGAAAATCGTGTTTGTTCAAAATCGTGTTTTTGGCCTGAAATCGTGATTTTGATTGAAAATTATGTTTGGTCAAAATTGTGTTTTTGGCCTGAAAATTGCGATCTCGATTGGAAATCGTGTTCTTAAAAATCGTGTTTTGAAAATCGTGATTTTGTACCTTAGTGAAAATCGTGTTTTTTGAAAATCGTGAAAATTGCGATTTTGGGTGAAAATCGTGTTTTTGAAAATCGCGATTTTGTACCTTAGCGAAAATCGTGTTTTATGAAAATCGCGATTTTGGATGAAAATCGTGTTTTTGAAAATCACGATTTTGGAGCCACAGAGAAGAGACGTGAGGACCGGTATGAAGACCATGAGCGAGTGAAGGCACAAGTGCGTGAGTGAAGCCACACAAGTATGCGCACACATACACACACGCGCACAAGGCAAGATCAAAGAGAGGAACAATGGAAGGACTTTGATTACCCAAGAGTTCTTTTACAAAATCTCTATTCTCTAACACGCTAACCTCAAAAATGAGCTCTCGAGCTCTTTTTATAGTTTTTTGAGTAGTTTTGGCCCTATCCAGACCTAGTGTTCGGCCTAGTTAAAAATTAGGTTCTAGGGCTTATTTGAGGGCTCAAACGAAATCTAAAAATTATGAAAATTGGTAGGATGATACTTCTAATACTCCTCAAGCTCGAGGACTCCTCGGCTTGAACAAAATGGAGTTACAAAAATAGAAAATGGTACTTACAATGGTTTTTAGTGATGAAAATCACTGCTTTTGTAGGGGATTCTTCTGAAAATTTGACATGTACTTCTTGGAGCTCCTACTTGCTTCTCCTTCTTGTATGTCCACTTCTTTGATGCGCTTCCATGCTTTGTGCTTGACCTTGAGTTTCAACATGCATGCACTCATTGAAAAGAAGAGACATATTGAGCGTGCAAAAAGTATGTTGGAGATCAAGATGTATCTTGGTGGGATGGCTTTTTCAATCATCAAGAAGAGATTATAAAGTATATGATTGCAGGCCATTGGCCAGTTGATGTTCCATTCACATGGGATTTTTGTACACAAAGATCAGTGAATGTGGCCCAAGCATGTAATGCAGATGCACTTCAAAGTTTTATACAACCACCAGAAAGAAATATTTATGTAGGATCAAGGCTGACAAAACAGGCAGAAGCAAGATGGCAAGGAAATTTAATAGAGATAAATGTTGGAACACTTACTGCACTACTTGCTGATGGTGATGAGGCTACCAGACCATTTTGGATTGCTAGAGGTCACTAAAGATATTGATTAGAGAAGAATAGAGGCTTTGATGGTGCATTGGTATTACACTAAAGGTAGTAATGCATTCACATGTAAATATAACTTAGAAATGGTGTGTGATACTAAACGAACAGGCTCAAAAAAGAAAAAGAATATTCAAAGCACATCCACTCTTAAAATGGATGATGTAGATATTCTTGTTTATGATTTTTCCTTGACAAAAACAGGTCACTTGAGGAAAGCAACCATCAATATGATAAAGCAAAAGCTTCCAGATGTATGTGGTACGACAAATCATAGGCAAACAAGAAGATTTGTGCACGATCCTACAGAATTTGGTATGTATGTGGATGAAGATAGAGCTCTTGTGGATATATAAGAAGAAGAAGAAGAGAGCTCTCGACAGTGTGAGACTGAATCAAGTGCATCAGATGATAAGGGTGTAGACATAGATCGACATAGTTGTGAGTTGCATTGAAACTCTATAACATTTTTAGTGCTTATGTAAATGCCTCAAAGTAGTTTGCTTAATGAAACCATGTTTCATAGCAATTTTGTATAACAATCGGATATTCACCCATTGAAAATATGTCTTAAATGTTGATTTTTCTATAAGAATTATTCAATTTTACATTCTTTATATAGATTTTAGACATGTCAATGTCTTATCATATAGATTTTTGGACACGTCAGTGTCTTATCCAGTGAAATTTGGACTACATTTTGAGCTCTTTTTTTATGAAAAAATGACAAAAAATGTCAAAAAATCACATGTTTTCACTTCATTTTTGAAATGTATGTATACTGATATAAAGGAATCTCAAACATAAGTTGCAAGTTTCTTGATTTTTGAAGAGGGTGTTCTCTTTTTACGACATAGTTCTCGTTTGTTATGACTCGCTGTTCTTTCTTTTTCTATTTTTGGTTTTTCTTTTTATTTTTATTTTTCTCTTTTTATTTTTCACTTTATTAATTCACATCTTTTTGTTTTTATTCCTTGTCACACATTTATACAAAATAATTTAACTAAACTAAGGGTTAGAGCTAGGAAAAATGGGTTGTAACTAGGGTTTTTATCAAGTGAAAATTTAGGGTTTCTTATGGTTAGGGTTTTCAACTCCAAACAATGGCTAAATATGTACATTACGGTTTAAAACCCAGGGCTTCTAAGGGTAAATGTTTCATTTCCAAGGGCTAGAGTTAGGATTTTAGGGGTTTGGAACAGGTTTTCAAGGGTTAATATGCATGTTCTCTAGGGTTTTGAGGTGAAACTAACATGTGTTTTCAGGGGTTATTTAAATACATGGGTTTCTATACTTCATTTGAGTATATACATAGATATTCTCAGATGGGTTTAGAATAAAGTACAACTATGGTTTAAGGGTTAATAGACTTTATACAAGGAAATATACAATTTTCTAGGGTTATCCTAGGTCAAAAGCACACAAAAAAGTACAAATGAAAGCTTCTCATCACATAGTCAATTCATTCAGTCAAATACTTGAACTTTTAAACTTTATTCATCTTCTTGTAGTGAGAACATTAAATCTCGATAAAAAAAAGCAAAGAACAAACATTTTGAAAAAAAATTGCATACTATCCCTGAGGGATTCATCCCAACACAACCACCATTAGAGATAGCTATCCGCTCCCTATCACCGAACACTTGCTAGAATGTGTAGCAAGAAAGGAAGTCTACAACTTTCTTGATGGATTCTCTAGCTCTAATCAAGTGGCCATTTCCCTAGGAGACTAACAGAAGATGGTGTTTTCCATTGAGTGGGGTACTTTTGCATTTTGGGTGATGTCGTTTGAGCTCTTTAATGCCCTTGACACATGTCAAAGGCTCATGTGTCATGTGTTTGATTTCTTGCACAAGAACGTAGATGTCTATGTTGATGATTTGTATGCTCATTCTAACATTACACCATCACATATCCCCAAATTGAAACATATCATTGATAAATGCAGAGAATACTAGGTCTACATGAAGCCAAAAAATGTGTTTTCATGGTCTATCAAGGCTAGATTTTAGTACACATAGTGTCAAAAAATGGAATATTGAGGGATGAGGATAAAGTTAGAGCTATAGGAAATTGGACTAATCCATTCCATATTCATGTCAATGCTTCCAATTATGCAGTTGGGTATGTGCTAGCACAACCTACAGGTGAAGGACACAATGAACTTCCCATTTCTTATGCAACTAGGTAGTTGAACACAACAGAATGAAATTATAAAACTACAGAAAGAGAGGGACTAGGCATGGTCTATGCAACTAAGAAGTTTATACATTATTTGCTTGCAAATAAAAATTTAATTTTTTTACGGATCACTTAGCATTACTTACCTAGTATAAAAAACCTTCCAATACATGCACATTAGTAAGATGGTTTCTCTTACTAGTGGAATAAGATTTTGAGGTGGTTTTTAGGAAAGGCAAGACTCACCTTAGGGATGATCATCTTTCTAGACTTACTTCAAGAGAGTCCCCATGAGGAATGTTAGACAAATATCCTGATGCTTACTTATTCAACTTGGAATTAGTGCCTAATTGGGCTAAAACTATAGTATCTATTTTTGCTTTTGGACCTAAGTTCCCCCGTGATGAAAGCAAAGGGCAAAGAGGTGGTGAAATCTCAAAAGTATCATATCATGGGAGGAAGTTTATAAGAGCACATAGATCAAGGGATCTTAGCTTTTTGTGTGGAAGAAGGTGAATATGAAAAATGATTGCAATTAGCATGTGTAAGTGCATTGGAGCAACACCATTCAAAATATAGAACCCTACAAACTCTGCAAAGATTAGGTGATTATTGGCCAATAATGGAGGTAGACGTCCATAGGAAGATTGTCTAACATGTATTAATAGACCTCCGATGGAACATGCAACTTTATATCAAGTATCTTTAACATCGGATTGGAGTAGTCCACTAGTTGATTTTCTAAGGATAAAAACATTCCCTCAAGAAATGACCTTAGCAAGGCAAAGAATTTTAGAACAAGAGGCTCTAGACTATGCTCTCATTGGAAGTAGTCTATGCATGGGAGGAAGAGATGGATATGTTAGACTTTGTGTCCATGAAAGGGGATACCTCAAGTTATTAGAATCTACACATCAAGGTGTGGCAAGAGGACACTTTGGACCTGATTGAGTGATTAAGGCCATACTATTTGTAGGTCTTTAGTGGCCAACCCTTCACATAGATTCACATATCGTGATATTTCATTTCACTTATTCATCTTGCATATGTTTCAGTATGCTCTTCTTTCAATCCATAGCTTGGTGACAAATTCATTTATTACATTGTGTGTACGGATTAGTCCTCGCTTATGGTTGTACAGCCAACAGATATGATCTCGAATATTGTATTCGATTGTGTGCAAGAATGGAATGCAGATCTTTTGAATCAGAGTTGTACGATGTATCAATCTCGGTTGTGTGCAAGAATGGAACGTAGATCTTTTGAATCAAAGTTTTATGCTACATCAATCTCGATAAATCGTTCTCTTGCATTGGTATCAAATATTTCTGATCGACAACACTTAAGGTGACAGGGAAGAATCCTTACAATTTTCCCATCTCTTTGCTCTACCAAGGAGGCCACAAGAGAAGTTCATCAGAGAATATTTATTCTTGAGGATCAAAGGAAGGACGTAGCTCAATTGGGAGATAAGTATTTTTCAAGTTAATGATTGGCTTCAATATTTGTTTTTTGCTCTCTACTTTCATGTAGGATGCATTTTAATCATTGAAGTGTAAAAGTAAACTTCATTTTTTATAATCTTGATGCAAATTATTGAAAGCTACATGAAAGATCATAAATATATTGAAACACTCATTAAAGCACAAGCATGCGTATACGAAAGAATGTTTTCATGCACAATTTATATTTTCTTCTTGCTTGCAAAAGGAATAGGATGCACTCAAGTCTCAACACATGTATATTTATAACTTTTTGTAAGGTAGAAGATAGATTGTTTGTGCATGGATGATTGGACATGGATGATTGGATGCACACATGTCATGGCCTAGAATGGATCTCTAGTCATTGAAGAATAATGTTCTCTCAAGTAGTGCATTAGGGGAAAAAATGAACCCTGCATGGGCCTTGTAAGGATCCATAATTTTTAGGGATTAAGCTTAATTCTGTTCTTGTTTAAGGGGACAAAGTGCATTTAATAGGGCACTTTTTAGTAGGCTAGAGTAGGCTTTTTTTTAGGCTTCAGTAGGCCTCTCTCTTTCTTCTTCTAGAGAGAGAGAAAGAGAATATACTTTCCACATCATCAAACTCGTACATGTATTTGAATAAAAAAATGAGTTTTTTTTTTAAGTCTCATTTTCAGTGTATATTAACTCAAAAGGGCCTATTTTTTAATATATATGTGAGAAGTCTTTTTTTTGGGCCCATTTTTTGAAGTTTCTTTTAGAAAAAGTATAATTTTCAAACTCACTCCAAAAGTAAGTGCCACATCATCAAATCCGTGACTATGCTTCTCCCAAAAAATGACTTTTTTCAAATTTCATCATTTTCAGCCGTAAACAGTTGAAAAATACACTTTAACCCATACACATACAAGAAAACACATTTTTTGAGCAAAACATATGCTTTAGAGTCCCTTGCAACCAGTTTTTCATCTTTATTTTTGATATTGCTGGTCATTAGCAAAGATGGTGTTGACATGTATCACAAACTTCACAATAGAACGTCCGCATGCTCTTGCATCAACAAGTATCCATGTTCGTGTGCCTAGAGATTTTGCTCCAAATACACGATGCAACAATGATGCCAATTCTCAAAATGAACGTCGTGTAGCTGGAGAAAAAAGTATTGATCTTTGGGCTCATGGTTCACTATATCCTCTTGATCCAATATCTTCTTACCATCCAACATTCCATAACCTCTCAACTTTACTTCAGTTCATTGGTGCGGGTGAAGCTGGACTATTAGGTTACTGCAAGCGATTATCTACACATTCACTTGCTACTGCTAAGTATTGGTTCCAACAATATAACATCCATCATATGAGGGTGGTCACTTTAGAAAGCACAATCATATCTTTACAAAAACAACTTGCAGATTTGGAGCAGGATATTGAAGCAAAACAAAGCACAATTTCAAAGTTAACTGCCAATCTCCAGCAGCTGAAAGAGACTCCACTTGGTACGAGACATAGGAAAAGAGCATTGTCATCCTTTGAAGCTCTTTCAAAACGTGGTGGAGCACGCAAACGACTTATATATGCAACAAGCTGAGTGTTTGTTTTACTTTTATATGTTTTAATGAAGATTTGTAATGGAATCTTTCATTGTGTAGGGCGTTTATTCAAGACATAACTGCTTCATCAACAACACAAGACCAATTCAAGCTGATGAATAGCTGTATAAACACCAAAGAAATCACTTCTGCTTTAGACTCATGCATAGAAAAGTGTATTAGAGTTGTTGTTGAAGCTGAGTTTTCAAAGAAATTAAAAAACCTTATCACAATGCAAGATGTGCAGGCAATATGTGACGAAGCGGGCATTAGTAGAAATGGGTATACTACAATGTACACCCTTCTCAGGCAAGCCTTACAATCACAAGGTATTTCTCAAAGTATATTTCCATGCCCATATAAAGTGTCTATCAATGAAAAAACTTCAAATGAGGATGTGACTCGTACTATTAGACAATATTTATTCATAGAAGAAACTATGTCTGCCTCTGTTTATCATCCAAATATTCCCAAGAAGCAATCAAAAATCCTATCTACACAAGGATTTACTTACACTAAATTCAACAATATATTTGTGGATCTTCAGAAGCTTCAACAAGCAATGGTTCACATTTATAGTTCAACAATCAAAGGTACCCCTACTACATTTTATTTGGTGTTGAAGTTTTATTGCATTCAAGTGTCATATTAAGATAATGTTTTCTCTTTTGTGCAGACTGTAATGTTAAGTTAAAGTTCATACTAAAGCTTGATGAGTGCCAAATCATAAAGGGCCGGTGACTAGAAAGGTTGAGTGTCACGCTAATGAATGAAATTATGGACCATGCAATGAGTGATGAAACTTTAGGAGGGAGGGACCATTTGACTTACAGTGTGCAATCAGAGAGAGATATCTGGTGGTATAGAAGTTCCCAAAGAAACAAACAATGTTATTTCGTGGATTTTTTAGTAGGACTCCATGGATTACGGAAGTAATCTCTTCTCAAATACATGGGCAAAAGCTTTTTGTAGATGATATAGGTGAATTTGAGGTAGAATGGCATTTGGGTGGAGACCTTAATAGTATAAAATGCATGTTAGGTTGTAAACAAGGAGCATCTTCTCTTTATCCTTGCCCATATTGTACACAAGGTTACAAAGGATCTAAGAGAGTCTAAACCTGCAAGGGCATTGATGAGAGTTGATGACTCTGAAGAAATTGATGAAACAGACTCATCAAATCATAGGGAATGGGAGATATCACTTTTGAGGTGTCCAATGTTACAGGAACCGACTCGTGATCAAATAAGCAACGATTGGAACCCCATTATCCCATTTCCATTAGTCAATTGTTCACTTTTGTACTTTGCATGCATTCATGAGGATCTTTGATAGGCTTTTGAAGCTCCATGTTGAATATGCATTTGCAATGAAACCACTAGAGATGTCTACAACAACAATCCAAAAAATAGAAGATCTTTTGAATTCTATAGGTTGTCATGGTGGCCACGTATCTTTAGTTGTTAAGAAGTATGGTGAGTCTCAAGAGATTTTACAACAAGTTTCAATGACTGGGAAGAAGGCAAGACGTTTCTTTAAAAGAGATGTGAATAGTCAAGATGATGGGAAATGGGAGCTTTGGAAGGACCTCTGTTCAATTACAACAGACAATGATAGTCAGGTTGATCTCATTAACAAGCGAAAGAAGGTTTGGTCATCGTTCGATCAATTGTTACATTTGATGTGTTTGGTTTCCACTAATGCTTCGCAATGAGAATTATTCCAAGTGACTTTGAAGGAGTTTACACAATCATTCATCTTATCTTGGGGAGAAAGCAACATTACACATTACATAGTAAGTTTCGCTTACATTTTTTTATTTGGTCTTAAACACTATGTGTATATCTTATTGACGAGATCATAGCATAATCTTTTTGCACATGGAGCATATTTTATGAATCGATATGGGTCATTGGACATTTTTAGTACACAAGGAATGGAGAAGTCACATTACCGGACTAGAGGTGTTTACTTTAAAAACACTCGTCATGGGGGTGGTCTACTCCAATCAAACTATTTAGAAGAAATGTTCAATTGGGTTTTTCGTGCGACATTCTCTAGAAAATATGTAATGGAACGAGCATGTGAGTCACGAATAGCAAAGATTACACGAAAGCTACAACATGATATTGCAAGAGAGAAGTGGATGTCATCGTCAGGACTCGTACATCATGCCCAATGGCGTGCACAAAGAGTCCATGAGGGTTCTGCTTGGAAATAGTTTCCAAACTCTAAAAATGCATTATTCTTTTCAAGGTTTTTATAACCCCTTTCACTTCAAATAAAATTTTATTGTTTTTGTGAAAATAATTTAAATGTCTTAAAACTAGTTTTTATCCATTTAAATGTGAACAGGACAATTTTAAGTGAAAGCCTATAAATAGAGGTGTCCTTCCTCATTTTACCACTTTACAACCTAAGAGAATGGCACGCACAAAGCAGACTGCTAGGAAGGATCATGTCGACTACCCTAGCCATGTGCAAGGTACTCAACGCCCAACATGGATGACACCCTACAAGAAGTGTCGAAGCACAAGCCACTCTTCTAGACGAAGCTCGGGTGCAGGGACACAATCCGGTAGCATTCCATCGCGGGGGGATGAAGCTTCACAAGAGAGAGATGTATCTCAAGAAATAAATTATTCCCCTCCCCCATCTGATGATGAGCCCCCAGTCAGGACACCAATCAAGTCAAGGCCCAAACAACGAGGACATAGGAAAGTTGTGATTGAGACATCAAATTTATCAACTTCCTCAGATGAAGAAAGTATAAATGAGCCACCATGGAACAATGACGATATCCCCGTGAACCATCGAGTAACACAAGGAGGCAAGACACTGCCCCCAGGACAAGGACAAAGACCAACCGATGAAGAAAGAGAGCAAGGTCGGGCAGAGGAAGTAAATGATGAGGCAGGACCATCTAGGCGTCCTCCAAGAAGAAAGAAGAACTACCAACCATGTCATAGACCACAACAACCACAACCCAACATCCCCCCAAATGCAAGAGCACCACAAAGGCACAGAAAGCAAACCAGAGCCTTTGAAGAGATTTGACACTATCAAAAGTATGTGGAGCTTCTTATTCCACGAAGGTCATTTGCAAGAGTTGTGAAGGAAGAGATCCAACGCTATTGCGCTGGACTTTGTATCCAAGGGATAGCCATTGAAGCTCTCCAAGAAGCTGCAGAGGCGTATCTTACATCAATGTTCGAGGACTCTAACCTATGTGCCATCCATGTAAAGAGAATGACAATACAACCTAAAGATTTGCAGCTAGCTAGGAGAATTAGAGGGAATAACCCTTAACAAAAATTTGTACTCCCTTGTTTGGAGAACCTTTTGTATATCCCATATGATGAATATTTTGTAAATCCCGAATGATGAATATAATGTTTATCTTCTCATATTTGCTCTCCTAAGTGTTTATCTCTTTGTGTACATGTTTTGAAGTTTATTTCTCTTATGTTTCTAGGTGTCTTTTTCCAGTACCTCTTTGAAGTGTGTTTCATAGTTGTATCATTCTTTTTTGTGTACTTGTTGTAAGTGGTAATGCTATTTAATGCATTTCATGGCTTGGAAATGCAAAAAAAAGGCATGCCACAGAAACGCGGGGATAGGCCTTGCAAAACTTTTGCATGGCCTATCCCCGCGTTTCTGTGGCAGGCCTTTTTTTTGCATTTCCAAGCCATGGCAACACATGCCATGCACATTGGGGCATATGATTGGCCTTGGCTAGAGTGCACTGCATGCTAACCCCCTGACCAATAGCTAAACAATGTTTATGAACATAAATGTACTTATTTACTATTGCATGCTTATATGCACCTAGAGGAGTCTTAACTTTCTCTAATTATTGCACATAAGAAGAGTCTTCCACAATTCCCCAAGTGAAGGTGCTAATTGAGGGAGATAGACTTGCAATATAGGTGACCTAGTGCATAGGATGGCCTAGGAATGCAAAAAAAGGCATGCCACAGAAACGCAGGGATGGGCCCTGCAAAACTTTTGCAGGGCCCATCCCTGCATTTCTGTGGCAGGCCTTTTTTTTGCATTCCTAGGCCATTGCAATCATTTTGGGCAACACAACCCCACTACATTCTTTCTTCTCTGAAAAGATAGTGGCAATTGGTAAGTCAAAATTGATAGGGATATTAACTGAGAGTCTGTCAGTCCAAGACTTAAAGCTATTCCTATTTGACCTAATACTTTTCCTCTAAAGTTAACTCCTAGGGTAGTAAGGGCAAGGGACTTCCTAACTAAAAATATACAATTGGTCCCTTGCATTATTGTAGATAGGCACAAAACTTTTCTCAAGGCCTTCAGACACCAAGTCATGAAGTGTCCTTGAGGGGAAAAGTCCTTGTGGATTATGACAAAATCTTCCTTTGGCAATTTTCCGATGTATTGTGCTAGGGAAGAGCCATGGCCCCGGGAAACACGGTCACCACCACTCCTTGCTGCAAATTTATCCACTTCAATTGTTTCCTGCACATAGACAATCATAAAATTAAATAGATGCATCTTGTATGAATATGAGACAACCATAAATGTCAGTAGAGACTTACATCTTGAAGCCTATCTTCATCCTCTCCTCTTCCCATTGCATCTAGTGGAATCGATGAATGGGCCATGCCACTTTGCTCCACAACAGGGGATGTTGGAATCTTCTTCTCCAAAATTCTTTCCCTTGCTGCGGCCATATCTTCTTTAGTGGCATCTTGGTTGGCATGGCAGAAAATCTCTTCACACACAAAGGCAATGGTGTCCGCAATTGAATCACCAAGTGGAATTGTTGCCTTTTCGATAATGTCAGAAGTGTTGTCCATGGGAAGGTTGAGCAGAAAATACTAAGGCATTCGTCAAGGCGTAGACCGAATGCCTTCTCAATATCGTGTAGGAACAAAAATTCATCTCCGTCGACAAGTACAACTGAAAACATTTCCATCTCTACCTCTAGTAGAGTGGGTTCCACGGGGTCTAAGTTGGAGGGTGGACTGTTCTGTGTACTGGCTTCCTTTAATTTGTCCACTACTCCTTGAGGAAATTCTCTGGAATTTTTTGACTCTCTTCTAATAGGTTGAGAGCTTCTGTCTGAGGTTCCTTCTTGTCATCTACAAAACCCCCAGTAACAAGATGGGGTAGGTCCATGGGTGAAGGTTCAGGCTCCTCATTCACAAAAAAAAATGGTCGTAATTTTGAATTTTTGGTCCCAACTGAGTTACGAGATTCCTTCTCTCTCTAGAGGCAGCTCATTAAATAAGGGAGAAATATGTCCCCTCTCCTCCCTTTAGCCTAGTCTTTTATAGGGCATAGACTGTGGCCACCACCCTCTTTTGATTGGTCCATCACTAATCACTCCTTAATCTAAAAGGCCCATTCAGGGTTCATTTTTTCCCCTAATGGAGAAGGAAATTCTTTAACTTCTTTAGTTAGTAAGTAGTTCCCTAGCAGTCCCAAACCACCAGAAGTGGTACGTAAAGTCCAATGTTGATATCACTTGGAAGTGTATCAAAGATTCTTAGCTTTAGAATCTGAAAGGCATTGGTATATGCTTGGACTAGAGTAGGGGAAAGATCTCGAAAAAGCCCATGGGTAAGCAAAGAAGCTTTTGATAGCTCAAGATATCTTAATGATAAAGAATTATTCTTTTATTCTATCGCATGATCAACAAGAATTGATTAATCTTGGCCATGGTTGTCCAAGAATTGCGGTTGGAACTACTATGAAATATGCCCAAGTATTGCCAATCAAAATAGTAAGTTGTTCCAAGTTTGAACACAGTAGATATTCCAAGAATGTAGTCTGCAACCATGTCGACAGTAATTAAATCTATGGAAGGTAAAACATAATGTTTGCCTATCCTTAAAGGGATTTTGGTAAAAATCCAAAGAGCATGAGTGGATGCTTAAGACTTAAGCAGTAAAGAGATTCCTACATAAAGTCCCCGGGGTAGGTACCTAAAGCATCAATAAAGAAAGGAATCTAAAGACAAGAAGTCACAAGCTCTTGTCACTACAAATTGGTCAAGAATAAATCAATTGAACTTGAATCTATGAAAATTCAAGTACTTGGAATTCTAACTGGTTTTTATTTAAAACACTAGTAAAGAGGAATAGATGTTCTGTCAAAAGGTTTTCAAGTTCCCAAAGGAAAGCACAAGATCATGAAAGGATCATGTGAAGGGATCAAAACCTAGAATATCAAGTTAGAGGGAATACCTAAAAACTTCAAAATTCTTTTAAAGAGTTGAAGTGAAAAGGTCCTCTATCAAGATATGTTTAGACTTTAGGATAAGTATCACCTACACATTAATGTGAATATAAACTAGGGTGGTATGTGACACCAGATTTTATACTCAGATTGATGAAGGAAAGATGATATAGGACATCGGACCGTAGGATGATAATTATCTTTTAGTCCTAGTTTGGATTTTGAAGTTAGGTTTGATCCTCAAGTGAATTAAGACTTCAAAGAAAGAGTTTAATTCATAAAGGAGGAAATTAGTATCTCAAGATACTTCAAGATAACTTCAAGATCAAGGAAACAGAAGATATGAAGTAAGTAAATTCCAAGATCTTCTTAGAACACTTCAAATTTAAGTGTTGTTGGTCCAAAATAATTCATAAATTTTTGAAGAAGTTGGAATTTGATTTTTGAGTTGATCTTTTCAACCAAGGATTTGATTGACTAAGTCAAGCATCAAGTTCCTAGTGTAACTTGGTAAATTCACTCTTTTGACTCAAAGAAATGCACAAGAATTGCATTCCCAGTAAGGAGTCAGAAAGAGTGAATGTGACCTCAACCTAGTCTCAAGTGAAGCATTATTTGAATACAAAACTCATCAATAGAACTTCAGTGGGTCAACACACTAATGTTAGAGACCACACTAGTATCTTGTGCTTTGAATCTTTTTTAGAATCCAAATTATTTCTCTTAAAGATAGAAAATGCTTCAATACCCTGTTGAAACAAATCTTTGAGAAATTAAAAGTCCTAAGTCACCTAGACTTTGACTCATAACAAGTTTACGTATCTTCAAAGTATGAATTAGCTGAACAGAGTTTTAGTTCTTACTTTTCACTTTTAGAATCTTTTGGAATTGACTCAGATATGGTATCTGATTCTTTTTTACAAAAGTCAAGGGTTAGTCAGTTAGAACCAGGAAACTAAATTAAACATCCTAGACAGATGTTCTGTATAAGAAGCTTTTCAATTTTCAAAAGATAATAAGTCTAAGTGGACTTATTTATTTCAGTTTGCTTCAAGTTATAGCATAAATGATTTTCTAGAGTCCAGTATACTTAGAATAGAGAAGTTAGGAATTGCTCAACAGATTGATAATTCCCAAGAACTTTTAGCTCAAGTCTTTGAGAAAAGTATCCTAAGTTGGACAATTTTCATTGTGAATTTGAATTGGTCAAGATATAGTATGGTTGTCTCAACAGAAAGGTAAACTTTCTCCTACAGTTTTATATAGGATTTTTAAACTCATTAGGACAAAGTAGTCCTCTAGTCGGGTGAAAAAATCAAGTAACTGTTGGATCAAAGTAAACCATTGTACAAACATCTAAGTTAGATGTTTGGGACAATCAAACTTTAAGTTCTCCAAAACAAATTCAAGTGAATCAAGAGTTCTCAAAGTCTTGCAAGCTGGGATAAGAATCCCACCTTCATTACTAAGTCCATGCCCTAGTTATGTCTAGAAACGGACTAGTAAATTGAATCCACCTAGTTCATATGTTTGTGCCTAGATCGCACATCCAGAAATTGTGAATTGGCCAGGGATGTGTTTAGATCTAGCCTTATTATTCTTTCACTATTTTGTACTTTGTCCAGTTCATCAAAATGCAAAATGAGATAGTGTTTTGAATCATTTGGGTAGGGACGCCACCATAGAGATGAGACATGTTCTTCCAGTTTTAGAACATGACCATGTTCTTCCAGTTTTAGAACATGAGGCTCGAGGGTTGCCTATAGTAGATATATAGCTCTATTTTCGAGGACGAAAATATTTTTTCAAGGGGGAAAGAATGTAATAAAGTAAGTTTATGATCTAGGGGTCTGACCGGTTGAGACAAATCTGAAATCGAACATCGTTTGGTCATCCGTGTGTATGACCAAAGATCTCGAGTTTAGACTTACTAGGAGGTCTTGTGCTCTTGTGAACAATTGATCCACTTAGCTTAGTGGTTAAGTCTCAAGGATGTGAAGGAGGAGGTCTTGGGTTCAATCCCCCATGGGAAACATGGGAGAGTATTTTGCCCAAAGAGATCTAGAGCCTTCTAGAAGCATCCGATTGAGTTAACTCGAGTTGAAGGGGACACTTGACACACATGCAGTTACATGGCCGACATATGGTTGGCTAGTATCCACCTGCCTAAGAAGGCAGTCCCCTGGAGAGAGATATATATTGAGGCATTTGGTTGGGAGGAGAGTCATCTCTCTAGCATGTGGTGGTGGTCATAATTATCGTTATCTTGCATGGGGAATAGAACTTGTAGGTCCTATTAACCCCCCATCCAAGAGTTCACATGCTAAATATATAATCATCGCTACAGGCTATCTCACCAAATGGATGGAAGTGAAGGCCACTAGGGAGAATGATGCTCAAACTAGAACAAAGTTGCTATTCATAAACATATTTACCAGATATGGATTTCAAACAGAGTTAGTAAGTGATCTTGGTACCCACTTCTTGAATGAAGTTATCGATTGCTTATTACAAGACTTCATGTTCACTCACAAGAAATCAGCCCCGTATCACCCCCAACCTAATGGGCAAGTTGTGAGCACCAAGAAGATTCTATGCATGATTTTGACGAAGCTTGTGAATAATAAACATTTTGATTGTGAAAAATAGTTGCATCATCTTGTTTGGGGCTATAGAGGGGCCTATGAAATGCTACTCAATGCCACCCCCTTTGAAATGGTGCATGGATAGAATGCAATCCTATCTTTAGGTTTTTGGATACCATCCTTGAAGGTCACACAAGAGCATCAATGGACTAGATATGAGCTATCTTCGAGGATCTTCCATTTAGAACGATTAGGAGAAAATCGACTAACAAGAGCTATTGAGATATATGCAAATAAAAAAAGGCAAAATGCATACTTCGATGCCCGTATAAAAGATAAACGCTTGAAAGTAGGAGATTTACTCTTAGTATATACACTAAAGCAACATGCTCAAAAATTAGAAACGTGTGGCTATGGACCTATGATAATAAGTAAAATATCAATAAGTGGAGCTATCCAATTAGCTACCTTAGATGGTAATATACTACTACGTTACTTGAATGTTTTTTGCGTGAAGCTTTAACAAGAACCCTTAACGGAATAAATTTTAAGTCGACTCAACAATGTGGAAAAGTGCAAAGAGGAAGAAAGTTGAACTAGAGAAGAAGCCCAGGCAAAGGCCTTGGAACACATCCGATGTATGAAATGGAGGAGGCAAGGTAGAGATCAACCTAGGTAAGATAATAATTAGATATGAAGGTATCATATGGCAATGCCTCAAACAAGAGATGTAACCCTTGGCCATATAATGGACATGCATCCTTTTATGACCTGAGAAGTAGGACAAGGCAAGAGTGCAAAGACTATCCAAGCCTTGATTGACTCAAAGGCGGCCACTAGTGCTATCAGATTTTCGTGCTATTGAGACATGCAATTGAGCATCAATCCTATTTGAAGCTTATCAACTCTTCTTTATGTCAGGATAATTATGGGCCCTAAGCCAATTTATTGCTTCTCGACAGATTTAAGCCAATTGCTTTCGGGTTGTCCTTTCCATGTGTTGCTCTCGAGCAATCTAAGCCTTGCTTTATGGAATATGGAGGGTCCCACGAGTACTATGCCCGTTCACTTGTATAGTTGTTCTTTCAATTAATTCAAGCAAAATAAGATTAAATCTTTGACCAAGTTCGTCTTTTGAACAAAAAAACTTCGAATTCGCATTCACATACCCAAGAGACTCAATTTATCCCTACATCCAGAAGATATCAACAAATTAAAATTAGTATTTTGTAAGTTTCAAAACATGAACCTTCAATCCAAACAATTTTGACATGGAAAGTTTATTTACCGATCCTCCATGCACCCACTCTAAATTCGTAGTTTTTTTGTCAAAACATTGCCATAAACTCGAGGGACCTGTTCTCAGGACCACAAGCGTAGTAAGGCTTATAACGACAAAATCTCTCTCTCTCTCTCTCTCTGTCTCTTTTTCCCTCTCTCTGTGTCTCTCTCTAGCCGTACCTTTGATCACAGCCTCTCGTTTTGCATGGTTCTCTCTGAATGGGCTGTAAGTCCGTACGTCTCTCTCTGGGTTTGCTGGCAGGTGCTGTGATGTTAAAATGTCTAGCTATCTAATATCCATGTCTCCTTTTTCTCCCTAGATGTACCGTACACATTGTCTCGTAGGCTCGTAGCTCGAGTCTCGACTACCTCGATTCACCACTCTCATCCTGCAGCTGCGGCTGGTTTTCTTGGGTCTCCGTATCCCCGGCATCTGCAATGGCTGCCTTCTACCTCGATCTCACGGGGTTCTTTGCGAACCTCTCGGCGCTGCATAGTATAGGAACTGCCATCTGGATGCACCTCGCTCAACCCCTCGCGCTGTTTGTGCTCCTCAATCTGCTTGTGGTGCTTGTATATCTATCCTCAGGCTCTGCTGCTCGCTCGAGGAATGTTCGCACACAACATGAAGATGAAGATACTCTAAAAAGTCAGGAAAGATGGGATCAGGATCACGAGGATGAGGAAGTGCGCTCCTCATATGATGAGTCACGCTTTGGACATGAAGAATTCGGCGTATTGCAGAGCGTGTCCAGCATACAGCATAGTCCGAGCTATGGTGTCGACACTCTGGATGGTTCCTGCAGTGTTCCCCCGTCACGCCGGTTCGGCGATTACAAAAACGAATCTGTCTCAGCGGATGATACGCCCAATGAGGGAGGTAGTGAATACGAAATGACTGGCTATGGCTCCGGCCTAGCCGAGCAAGGACATAGAAACCATAATCATCTTCAGGGCGTGAATTACTCTCGCGCTGCTTCCTTTCCTGTCAAGCACGATTCTTCCAATGATGAAGGGGCCTCAGAAGTTGATATAGCCAATGGGAGTGTTTTATCAGGATGGAGCTCCAAAGGTTATGGCCTTGCTCACCCCACGCCGCTGCATCAGAAAGAACGCTATTCCTCTTACCGCACTATCTTAGGTGGGAAGCAAATGCCTCATCGCGACGCTACAACAGACATCTCGCCAGCTCAGCAGAGTCGGAGAAAGCCATCACGAAGCCGGAAGACTCTCAGAGGACACAACCAACGACTTGAACGAAGCAAATCTGACGGTACCGCCCTGCTTAGTTCTTTAACGTCCCGAACTACGCCGCTGGAGCTGCGGACGACTGTTTCGTCCCTGAAAAAACCCGCCGCTCTTGATGCACCATGGCGCCGAGCCCACCCGAAGCGGCTAGTGATTGTGGCAGACATTCCTGAGGAAGGGCAAGTCGATGGAGAAGAGGAGGTGGATAAGAAAGCAGAGGCTTTCATCGGAAAGTTTTATGAGAAGGTGAGACTTCGACTCTGATCACAAGAAACACAGATGATGAAAGACTTGCATTGCAGTCTCTTCGTATGCTTGTCATAGCAGACGATTGAGTTCACCTAAGATTTCTACACAACCCTACGAGTTATGCCTATGTTTTCTCCTTTCACTCGATGCTATTATACTGATGCAGAAACATGCAGTTAGAAAGAGTACACTACATACTAAAATATATGTTCATAATACATTTCTAGTTTGTTTCTGGACATGTGTACAACACCTCTTATCTATGCGTCTTCGGTCGTGCATGAATTCTTGACATTGGTAGCTTTTTCTCTGTTTATTCTACTCTTTTTCATTGGTAGCTTTTTCTCTGTTTATTCTACTCTTTTTCATGGCCTTTTACAATAATGTCTCTTCTACTCTTTTTAGTTGCCTTTTCTTGTTAAAATAATGCTTTGCTCACCTATGGAAGAGATCCTTTCTATCGGATGGTGGCATTACAAGGAACAAGGGAGTGATGGTCTGCTCTAAGGGCAGGTCTTCTTTGCTTAACCTGCAAGGAAACGGATGGACACAAAGTTAAAGGGGCAATCCCCTTAAGTAACCCGAGAGTGAGGTGGACTAAGTATAAGTGGCCCGGAGATCTGTTGCATAGTGATAGTGGGACTTAACCTAGAAGATAGAAGGGATGGTCATCGAAGGGGGGTTGGCCCAGTGATAGGTTGCAGACAAGTCCAAGGTTATCGTTTGTCAAGAGGCATTGTGGCTCTCCATTGCCACACAAATCCAAAGCCCCTTTGAGTGAGCAGGCAAGATGGGGACGGGTTGGTCCGATGTCGGACCAACGGATCATGAAGGTACAAGATCTGCCAAGGATAGAGCGGGGGGGGGGGGGGGTGTTTTCATTGCTAAGCATCTACCCATGATGCAAGGGATAACCAACGTTCTAAAGAAACGTGAGGAAGGGAAAGTTCGGCACTTACACCCTTGGTGCTTCGTCACCCAAAGGTTGGGGGCATTCCTAATTGGTCCACCATCCAGAGGCATGCATGGTTACTACTCCGCTTATAGTTACACACAATTTGGCGCAACAAGGAAAACCACGTAAGCACCATGAAGGGCTGAATAGAAAACCAAAGAGGAGGCAAATGGGCATGATAGGGGGGAGGGGAGCGCAAAGCGACACCCAATTTAGAAAAAGAAATGAGTCATCCTGTAAGTGATGAACATCTTTGTATTGGATGGTGATGACTAACCAGCCATCTATTGTGTTTCCTTTTTTTCCTTAAGGGGAAGTTTGACCAAAGCCTACTCTCCTTGAAAGCTTGCATTATTTGAACGTACATGTGAAGGTGGTTTTAGTATCCATAGCCCCCCTCCAATATCCAACAAAGAAGGGCGACTCAATAGACAAGCTTGAGGACATACAATTAGGAGATGCTCAAAGATTTGCAATTGGTTTAAATGTGGCCTCTAGCCCATAGTCTATCTAGTCGTAGATGAAACGGGGGGGTTGAACCCTTGCCTCCACCTCAAAAGGAAAGCAGCCAAACCAGCTACCGAATCCTGGTAGATTCTACTATGTTTCTTAGATATCATAAGAATGGGCATATAAATGTGAAGGCACGTAAGAAGACCCATATGTGTTGAAGGCTTATGTGAGCATTGATATGACTATAAGAAGTAAGCAAATATGTTGGATCGCCATAGCCAATAATAGGCCATTTTCAACACACTGATTACCATTTTCAACATTGCAATATTGCATTGGGCAATCCTCAACATTGCACTA
This sequence comes from Ceratopteris richardii, assembly GCA_020310875.1. NCBI lineage: Eukaryota > Viridiplantae > Streptophyta > Polypodiopsida > Polypodiales > Pteridaceae > Ceratopteris > Ceratopteris richardii. Next base: position 108,937,292 of record CM035434.1, read on the forward strand.
GATCTTCGTCTTATTGTGAGTGAACATAATTATATTTGTTGAAATATAAGAACAGTTACAGTAAACGGTTTTTAATCACATGTACGTACAATGTTCTATGCATTATGAAAGGAACTACCTATGACTCCAATGGCAAGTCTTTCGTATGTGGTATTATGTGAGTGAGAGGTATATTTGTTTCAAGCGACACATCAGAATTGTTAATCTAACAGACATCACATGTTTGCAGTGTCTCACTAAGGCTCACCTATCTTGATAGTAGCTGCTCAAAGGAATTGAGGATTTTTCAATAAATTGGTGAAAGGGAGATTGTTTTTCATAGATGAAGTAATTTTTTATCAAGGTTTATATAAATATGAAAGAAATGATGATACTATAAAGAATGCACAAATGTCAAGTGGACTTTCAATTAGTAGAGATACGCTCAAATGGCTACGAGTAGAAAATATATAAATCTCCCTTCACCTGTATTGCAAATGAACTTGAAAAAAGAATTCGCAGTACTTTCTATTTTAAATACTAGCAAAGCTGAGCAGGTCACTATTTCTTGCCAATCATGGATGAAAGAAGAAACTTGAAATGATACGTAAGCCTTGTATTTCCATATATTCCCCATCCAGATGTAATTCATTATTATACTCAGAGATGATATAAGAGAATTGACCTTTCATCATCAACTATGATTGTAGATATAATACCAAGGAAAGGAAAGATTTCACAAATAAGTTTTTTTGAACAATATTTAATCTGAGAACAAAAAAGGACTTAAAAAGGCTATACTTTCTTATAAGGGACAAATACATTGATTTTTCTCTTTACACTCAGGAAAGTAAAGTTGAATTTTGTAGCAGTATGCATGCTCATTTTGTCAATCACATCTCAGTTAGCTCATATCATCAATAGGGGATTATAGACATATCTTATGATGCTAAATCAAATCATCATGCACATCATTACCTAGAACTAGCATGAAAATAGTATAAATGCAATTAATTCATTGGATCATATTGTTATATACCTAGAAAAATTGAAGCATACATAAATTTTACTCCTTTATCAATTTAAACTCCTCCAACAATTCACACTAGTTCATTCATACTTTACTCTTTTGGAACTAAATGGATCACAGAATTGTTTGTAGAAGTGAATCCATTCAATGCTTACTATGTAGTTTGTTTCAAAATATGTGAATTCAAAATAGAAAAAAACATGAGTGTTTATTGATAAGAAGGACAATCACAAAGCTTATAGAAACCATCATACAGGCTTGGAGTGTCAAAGACATAACTTACTACTTGGTGAGTTTCAGAGAATTATTTCCTCCACCATTAATTTTTGAAATAAACATCTCATGATATTTATGTGTATTTTTCTTCAATATATCTTCTTTTGCATGGTCTATTCTTTGTAGAAAAGGAAATACTTGCCACAAGGAATACTTGGGGCATGGAAACGTCTCATTACCAAGCAAGAACAAGCTTCTTCAGATGCACAAGAAAAGGAGGAGAAGTCACAAAAAGTAATCCTTTCAAAGAGGTTCTTTAGAAGACAATTACAAAGGAGCACATGCTAGATATCATTACGAGATAAACTATAGAGTCATGTCATTAATAAGTATCACAAGATATTATCTCCTTTTAGGAGAGGTGGATTAAATACAAGAAAGAATGACAATTCATTCCAATGTGATGCTATAGTATTTGGAATATCTTAATTAATTATCCTTGTAGGCAAAAAATACATATGGATGTGTATATAGTTTTTGAAATCGTGGGATTTGTGAAATGAAATGTCATTATTCTTCTTTCAGTCTTTTGAATGAGCTTGACTCTGGCAAATCTCCATTGTATCTCAGGAACTCTTTCCTTCTATGGCCAGCAATAATTTGTACATTTGAGACCTTTGCAACCAATGCATAGCTTGGATAACAGAGGAAATAACCACGTCTAGAAGCATTGAATCCTTGGTCATAGCCAAAAATCTTGAATGCTACTGTTCTCTCAAGAAGTAACACCCTATATGAATTAAATAAAAATCCCATATACTTAGATAGGGACTTTAGAGAGAACAATGTAAAATCAGGGTCTTCACTATATTGCTTATGTATAACACAGAATGAATCTAGATTCAACTTTGGAAGATAGTGAATAACTGAATGAATATCCACTTTTGCTCTTTTTTTTTTTAATTGTGTAGAGATTTCCTTGTGCCCTTCCCGGTACCAAGATAGTTGTCTTCATCTAATATAGATAACTGCGAAAAAAATGACACACAATAATCAGAGAGAGAGAGAGAGGGCACAATATCCTTTGAATGATGATGTATCACTGAGTCTTGTATGGAAAAGTATGAAAAAAAATTGTTGAAATGAATGTAGGACACACCATAGGCTCATAAAAAAGGCTTCCATGGGCCTAATTGCTTGAATCGGTCATCTCTCCTAGATCATCATAATTATTACAAAAAGTGGTATGTTTGTTATCAACAATAAGAAATATGAGGAATCAGGTATTAAACGAGGAAAATAACACATGAAATTGAGTAATGTAGGACACAAATGATTCAAGCAAATATGCTTATTAGAAAGTCTCAGATATCCCTAATTGCTTGAATCAATCATGTCTACCAGACGATTAATATCAATACTAACAAAGGTATATTTCATAAGGGGCAAGCCTAAAAAGCCATTAAAAAATATAAATTTAGAACACTACCAATACAAGCAAATAGGCTCATCAGAAACTCTCTGACAGGCCTAATGCTTGAATTGGTCATGTCTACCAGACAATCATTGTCAATACAAATAGAGGTAAAATTGTTCATAATCATTAAAAAAAGTGTTGTATTTGGTATCAACACTACATGATCCGGAATCAAGTGTTGCAAGAGGAAAATAACTCATGAAATTGGGTAATGTAGGACACGACCGATTCAAGCAAATAGGCTCATCAAAAAGTCCCAAATGGGCCTGATCACTTGAATTGGTCATGTCTACCAAACGATCATTATCAATAGAAATAGAGGTAAATTTTTCGTATATTACATAATGGGCTATCCAAAAAAGCCATAAAAAAGATAAATCTAGGACACGACCAATACAAGCGAATAGGCTCATCAAAAAGTCTTTGACGTGCCTAATTGATTGAATCGTTCATGTCTCAAAGATGATCTTATTTGCAAGGCAAGTAATTTGGGACATGCCTTAACCTCATCTTCCTCCTAAATCATTTCCTTTGCATTGATTTTTATTGTTTCTTTTGTCCTCAACAACCTCCAAAACTGAATATCCTCATCCAAGTGAGTAAATCCCAAGGTCCTTTTGATTTTGGTCAAAATCTTCATGTGCAAGTATTGGCTTCTCTAAAATTACTCTCTCATAGCAACATGAAAGAGCTTTGGATGAATCTTTAAATGTGTTAGTTGACAATCACAAGTCCAGGCTAAGAAAATCCTCTTTATTTTCATCCTTCTCATTTATGAACTTCCTTGCAACTTCTTTTGATTCAGCTATTGCAACACGGTAATAGTCTTCTCTTAGATTGAAGAGCTCTTGAATGCAAAATGGTTTTCTCTACTCTGAAAGTAGCCACATTGAAGTTCTTTACCTCTTCCTGTTCTACCTAAAGGTTGATCTCTTCAATATTTCTTTGACTTTAGTTTATGAATACTTCTCAAGAGAAATATCCAAAGAAGCTCTTTTCTCTTTATCACGATTTTTACTTCATTCTTATCACTTGAGATTGATCATGCCAAATCAAAAACCCAATGTTTAGTGGTAGTAAAAAAAATATTCTCATGTTTTGGGAAAAATTCCATAGCAAGGGGGTAGCTTTCCTACACTTTCTAGTGATTTTGTCCTTCTCGAAAGGATTCTTCCCAAAAATTATTGGTTCGATTTATTTCTTTCCAGAGATTATAACTTCATGTCCATTGACTATCTTTATGAAGCTCTCCCACTCATCCATAAGATATCCCTTACTTTTCTCCTCAAATGCTTCAAAATCAAAAGTGGGATTGAACATTTTCATTGCATCTAGAAAACGGTTCATCTTCAACCTCTCTTGAACCATGAAGTCTAGTAGTTTCTCAGATGGAGAGACACCAAGAATTGGATTCTTCTCTTCCATCTCTAGATTAATCAATGCTCTTCCTACTTATGCAACAGATGACCGATGCAAGCGAATAGAGGTAGTCAAAGATGGTCAAATTGGCGTAATCACTTGAATCTATCTTGTATCAGATTTGAGGTAAGAGTGATAGAGTATCTATGCATAAATTTATTGAAGGTAGAAAATGGGAAAAGACCAAGGTAGTTGACAAAGTTATAGGAGAAGAGAGGAAAGCAACCATCAAATGATGTGGACCAATGAGCATGGACACGTGGTGACCCTAACCTCAAAATTATAAATGGTCAAATGATGTGGACCAATGAATGTGTGACACATCTCATACTATGTTGGAATTTGCAATGGTCAAATGATGGGGACCAATCAAAGGATGTCATGTGGCACTAATGGTCAACACAACCTAGAGACCTATATAACCTCCTTACTTCATTTGTGCAATTTTTTGTGACTTGCCTGGTACTCCTCACTTCTCGTAGTTTTCATTCTCCAAGCCTCCTCTACAAACCTTTCTAATGCCTCTTCTTGTTGACATATCATGGTGTGCAAGTTTTCTAATGTATAAGAGAGACACATTACTTCAATTATTGCATGGAATTCACATGAATGAAACTTAGACATTGAATTGTTTGACATGATCGATACAAGTGACTAGGGGAACCATATATTTTCAGATGGACGTAACCATTTGAATCAGTCCTGTGTAGTAAAAAACTTTTTTAGGAACTATTCTTTGTTTTCTAAGGTATAAGATAGAAAGATTACTTCATGATTTCATGGGATTCACATGAATGAAACTTAAAAATTGAAACTATTCTTTTTTTTCTAAGGTACAAAAGAGAAAAATTACTTCAAGATTGCATGGTATTCACATGAATGAAACTTAGAGGTTGAATTGTTTGACATGACCTATAGAAGCGATTAGGGAATCAGAGGTTTTCGGATGGACATAGTCAAAAACTTGTTTAAGACCTATTTTCTTAGGTATAAGAGAGAAAGATTAGTTCAAGGTTACATGGAATTCACATGAATGAAATTGAGACCTTGAACTGTTTGATAGGACCGATTCAAGAGATTAGGGGAATTGAAGATTTTCGAATGGATATAATCACTTGAATCAGTCATGTGTAGTCAAAAACTTATTTAAAAAACATTTTTTTTCTTTTAATTAGTTATAAGAGAGAGAGAGAGAGAGAGTTTATTCCAGAGATCTTATAGGATCCACATGAATTTAGCTCAAAACTTGAATCATTTGATACAACCGATTCAAGCGACTACAATAATTTGAGATTTTTGGATGGCCCTATTCGCTTGAATTGGTTGTCTCTTATATTCTTGGTTTTCTTGTTGTGTTCTCTCATATTCATATGTTTGATCCTCCTTTAAAACCTTTTTTCAACATATCATGGCTAGGACAAAGAAGACATCTAGGAAGTTGTACACTACTGATGAGAAAAATCAAAGGGGACCTACTCTAGAGAGCCAATGACCTTCTCAAGAGACCACAAATAGCTAGAATCAGGGTGATCCATAGAAGTCAAATTCAAAGAAAACGGTTAAGTACCATGTCAAATCACTAAGGGAAATTAGAAGATCTTAGAAGTCTGTGGGACTCCTCATCCCAAGACTTCCATTCATGAGAGTCATAATGAGATCTCTATCAATCTTTGCTCAATGATGAGGAAAACTTCATTCATGAATGTCAAAAGGCAAGCCTAGGCTCTTATGTGCTTGCAAGAGGCAACAAAAGATTTTGCAATTGATTTTATGAATGATAGATACTTATGTGTAGCACATTGTGATAGGGTGACACTTAAGGCCAAGGACTATGTTGTTGTGTCCAAGCTAAGATATAAATTTGGTAAAGCCATTGTACCTCTTGACAAGCATGATAAAAAATTCTTTGATATTCTCAATCACTACAAGAAATAGGGGGGCATAGCGACACCGCCGAACCGGAAAAAAATGGGGACCGTCGCTTATGCGACGCTAGCGTCGCATAAACGATGGTCGTGTTTTCGAAATTTTGGTTTTTAGGCAGGGTACGTCGCAGACTCAAGCTTGAGTCGCTTATGCGATGCTAATCTTTGCATCGCAAATAGAGTCGCTTGCTAGTGACGGTATGTGCGACATGGGCAAACTGGAGAGCATCGCATATGCGTCGTCCTTTCAAGAGCATCGTGTAAGCGACGCTCTAGAATGTTCAAAAAAAATTTCGATTTCTCCCGGCACATTTGTGCCGAGATCTGGACGAGAGCAAGAGAACGAGAGAGAGAGAGAGAGAGAGAGAGAGAGAGAGAGAGAGAGAGAGAGAGAGAGAGAGAGAGAGAGAGAGAGAGAGAGAGAGAGAGAGAGGGACCAGGTATGTGCACACACACACACTTACACACACATACATATGCATACACACACATATACACACATAGACACACACACACATATACACATATACACACACACACATACACACACACACATACACACACATATACACACATACACACATAATGTTGCATACACACACATATACATACATAGACACACACATATACATGCACACACACATATGCATACATAATGCACATGCAAACATACACATACATAATGCACATGAAAACATACACATACACATACACACACATACACACATACACACGTATACACACGCATACACACACATACACACACACATACACACACACATACACACACACATACACACACACATACACACATACACACACATACACACATACACACACATATATGCATACAGACACACATAGAGAGACATGCACACACATAAACATACATGCATACATATGCATATGCATATGCATACATACATACATACTTACATGCATACACACACATATGCATACACAATGCACATGCATACATACACATACATAATGCATATGCATACATAATGCATATGCATACATAATGCATATGCATACATAATGCACATGCATACATACACATACATAATGCATATGCATACATAATGCACATGCATACATACACATACATAATGCATACACACACATATGCATACATAAAGCATACACACACATACACACACATATGCATACACATACACACATAGACACATACACACACATACATATGCATACACACACATATACGCACATAGACACACACACATACACATATACACACACACACATACACACACAAATACACACTCGTATACACACATACACACATAATGTTGCATACACACACATATACATACATACACACACACACATACATGCAGACACACATATATACATACACACACATATGCATACATAATGCACATGTAGACATACACATACATAATGCATACACATGCACACACATATACACATACACATACACACACATACACACATACACACACATACACACACATACACACACATACACATACACATACACACATACACACATACACACACATACACACACACACACATACACACATACACACACACATACACACACATACACACACATACACACATACACACACATATATGCATACACACACATAGAGAGAGACATGCACACACATACACATACATGCATACATATGCATATGCATATGCATACATACATACATACTTACATGCATACACACACATATGCATACATAATGCACATGCATACATACACATACATAATGCATATGCATACATAATGCACATGCATACATACACGTACATAATGCATATGCATACATAATGCACATGCATACATACACATACATAATGCATACACACACATATGCATACACACACATATGCATACATAAAGCATACACACACATATGCATACATACATGCATACACACACACACATAGACACATACACACCCATAGACACATACACACACATAAACAAATCCACACTCATAGACACACACACATACACATAGACCTGCACACACATACACACACATACACACATAGACACATACACACATAATGATGCATTCACACACATACAGATGCATACACACATACAAATGCATACACACATAATGATGCATTCACACACGTACACATGCATTCACATAGGGATACAGATCTTAAATATGACCTTTCTCCCTGGTATAGAGTACACATATTTAGGCAGTGTAGTTGTGCATGACAACGAGATAATGCAGTGTCCTGTTTGCAATAAATGGTTAGCAGATTTCCATACGGGAATTGTCCCAAGTCTTTGCTATAAAAAAGGGACTCAAACTGCTCTTCAGTTCCTAACAACGAGTCTATGTATGTCTATGTGTAAACCCACAACCTATCTACTGACACTCAATGAGTTTCTCATGAAAAGAGATATAAGCTTATCTATGTGTATGTGTGTGTATGTGTGTGTCTATGTGTAAACCCACAACCTATCTACTAACACTCAACGAGTTTCTCATGAAAAGAGATATCAGCTTATCTGTCTGCACATGATTTAACTCAAATAGAATTTTCTCCTGTGAATAATTCACATAATTCACTGCTAATGCTCCCTTGTATATGCTTCTCCTTTGTTGATGGACCCACGTTGTAAACCCACAAACTGTCTACTGACACTCAACGAGACTACATGAAAAGAGATATAAGCTTACCTGTCGCACATGAATTAACTCAAATAGGATTTTCTCCTGTGAATAATTCACATAATTCGCCGCTAATGCTCCCTTCTATATGCTTTCTGTCAATGGTGCACACTGACATCTCACCCGTATGCGTGCCCACATGTAAACAAAACCTCATTACACCTCAGACAGTGATCTAATGTAATATCAGAGATTATTAAATCTAAGCAAATAACCTGAGCTGAAAAACGACATCAATCCAAGCATATGGATTGATGTTCATCTCTCCATAGCTATTTGCCTCAAAAATACCATGCAACTTTTTATCAATGTAATTAAACAAAAATAGTGGCATCCCTGGTCGGACATTCTTTACATAGATGATATGAGAAACTCAAAGGCCTGGACATGCACAAAAGCTAATGATCAAGCTATTGTTCATGCATATGGTTTAAAGGAAGAGACGTATATCTGTGATAGAAAGTAAGAGGATAGATAAAGTATAGCAAACAGAAGCTGTGTGACGCATTCATTGTAAGTCGCATGGTCACAACCAAAATTCACAGCAGCAAGCTCCTCCGCCGGAAGGTTCAAGAACGGGAGCGGTGATGAAGGAGAATGGCTAGCCCAAGAGGAAGGAGAATGAAGGCCTTTGTATATTTTGGTCTTACGTCCAGCTCCCATGACAGAAGCACTTTGCTGGCAATGAGACTTGTAAGAGTAATTTTAGAATTTGTTGGAAAACGTTGATTACAAATTTATGTAATGAGATCATATGCTACATGTGTATTAATTACAATAATACTTTCATAATAATATTTTTTATGAATGAAGGCATTCTATGGGTAGAATATTGACACCAATGGATGAAGATATGAAAGATATTGACACCAGCATTCACGAGTTCACTGTCAAGGATGTAGTTGACAATATGTGGATAGCAATCTGTGGAGCATGCGCAAGAGCAAGGCTAAGTGGTTCAGGATCTTGGGTGTTCAGTCGGGTATGATCACCGTTGGGAGGTGGTTTTCTGATATTTGCAGATGGAAGAACCCTATCACCACAGTTCTCGTCCATTTCCTCTTCCTCTACATGTTCCTGATCGGAGCTTGGCATTACAAATTTTGCCCACGCCTACCACCCCATATGGATCCTCGTCTCTCACACGCAGAGGCTGCCGAACCTGATGAGCTAGACGAGGATTTCGACAATAGAAGGTGAATAAATGAAGAGAGTTCTTGAACCTTTCGCTATTGTGCATGTCGATGATTCCAAGGGTGAATTAATGAAGAGAGTTCTTGAATATCAAACATCATATTCATACTAGCTAATGACACCCAATATGTTGTTTTTTTTTTATTTCAATATTTTTAAAAATTCTCTTTGGAGTTCTCCAAATATCATGTCACCTATATCCATGTAAGCAACTACTCATGAATTATGAACCACTCTAGTAAATTGTGGATGATTGAAATCTTAACCAATAATATCGCAATAAATATACCGATGCAAAGTTGCATGTATGTAGTGTTATTTTCTCCTTTCTTTCGTTCATGTTGTATTCTTAAGATGTAGATATATAGATGTTGGCAAACTTGAACTTCTATAACATTTCAAGAACAAGAGTCAACAATTAGGAGAACAAGAGAGAGAGTCAACAAAGAGAGAGAGAGAGAGACAGAGAGAGAGAGAATTCAAAGCGAAAAAGATGTAGAAAGAGAGAAACAGAGACCTGCATATACTTGCTTTAGCTCGTAAGCGCAGCGCAACTGCGAACGTTGGAGAGCTCTTTGATCAGATGCGTGAAAATGCCGATTGAAGAGCCTCCAATGTTTTAATTTTTTTTTGTCAACAGACCGTCGTGTAAGCGATGCTACCTGCGTCGCATAAACGACGTCAAAACAGCGTCGCTTATGCGACATAAAAAGTGTCGCTTAAGCGACACTTTTTGGAACTGTCGTGTTAGCAACGCTACAGGCGGGCGTCGCAGTACAAGTCGCAAAACACATCGTTCACTTCGTCGTTTAATAGACGGTCCGTGCGCGACGCTCATTACGATGCATTTTGCAATTTTATAGCGACAAATTTGTGTCGCCTTAACCGTCGCTATACGCCCGTATTCCTTGTAGTGAATATTCATCCAGTAAGAAACCCTAATCCATCTTCAGTAAAAATTGAAGAGATCCCTTCTCATGATCATTTAACAAGAAATGCAGCAGAGTCTGAGGAGGAGAAGAGAAAGAAGAATTTATTGTCAGAAGAAGTTGTTATCATTGAGGACATTCAAAGGCTGAGAAAAGCAAATTTAGAGCTTTTAAAGAAAGCACATGCCAAGTAATTGTGCATGTTTCAATGCCATGGGAGGAAGACTACAAGAAGCCATTTGAACACTCAGAGAAATAGTAGAAAATGCTCAAAGCAAGAAATTGAGATTCACAAACTTTGTGAGTATCTATAGATTCACAAACTTTGTGACTATTTACAGATTCACGCAAAAGAGTCGCAAACTTTTGATTTGATGTGTGAACTATGACCAAAATATCATAGAATTTTTTGAGCCCAAAAATATTTGGTATCTTCAAAAAACATTTCTCTCTTGGAAATTTAAATATTTGCATTGTGTGGTGTACAAACATATATTTTTTTGTATGAAAACAAAATAAACACTAAATATGAGAAATTCCATCATGTTAGCGATGCTTTTAGACCATAAAAAAGCATTTTCTCGTAGGATTAAAGGAGGCAAGAATGCTATATTTTTGTACACATGGAAGATCATATTTATCAATTTTCTTAATCGATCATTAGCAAACAGTCTCGATCAAACAATCTCGTTTCGGGTTCTTTTGCACTAATGTGTAGTTCCTTTTTTTGCCTATCCATTGCTTTGAGATTTATGAATTGCTCGCTGAAGTCCTTTGAAAAACATTTACCATGTTGACTTGCTTGGTAAGTGTCAAGGGCATCTTGTCTTTTAGCTCTTCTAGGTAGGCTTTTATAGCTAGTAGGCATGCAATTGGATCTCGTAGCTGTCAATGTCATCAATGTTCTTGTGATGAAAGTTTGAATCTTAACCATCATATTCAAGAAAATCATCACCTTCAAGAATGATGTCTTAAGGCCTATATTTTTTTTTTCATTTCTTTACACTATAACTTGTCATCTCCAAGACAACACTATTAAGTCATTTGATTTGTATCCTTTAGAGCCTTATTCCTATTCTTTAGGAGCCATATATGTGTAGCATTTTCTATGCTTCAATTATTGATCACTTGAAATAAAAAATACATAAATATAAAAATTTAAAGTATACATGTGACTTGTGGCTTCTCATTGCAATGTATCTCTACCATACATGGGATTTCACAAAAGTTTCTAGTGCATGGACATGTATCGCGACCGTATCTTAGATGCATACTTGAAGTGTAATCAATCTTACTTGTGGTATCCTTAGGGTGGATGGATATTTGGTTATACCCACTAAATTCATCCATGAAACTATACAATGTATGTCCAGCCACTTCTTCTATAACCTGTTCTATACATAGCATAGGGAACCCATCTCGAATTGTTACCTTATTCAATGCTCTGAAATCCACACATATTAGGATTTTGTTTGTATTCTTCTTGGGTACTATGACCATCAAAGATAGCCACTTTGAATGTTCCACTCGAATGATAATCCCAACATCCTCCATTTTCTAGATCTAAGAGTAGGCTATGGTGAGAAGGAGGTTGTCTATGTTTTCAGAGCCCATATTTGTGTAGTCACTATTGATGATTTTGCTTTTTTTAGCATAATGGGTTGGTTTACCTTAGATTGGCATTCTAGAGACATTTTTTGCATAATAATACTTTTTCCTTTGAGGATGTCTTCTATTTTTCCACTGTTTGGGAAGCCTTGATCTACCTTCTTCAAAGTTTATTGAAGGAATACATCAGTGAGAGGTGCATTATGTGGCACAAAAGCCTCCTAGATATGTGGCAAGTCATAGATCAACTTCTTTAATGTTACTTCTTTTTGCATCAATTTAACATGTACCTTCAATATTTTTTTGTCTAATAATTTGATGAGTTTTTCATGATCACATGAAGAAAGTATGGTGGTCTTGCTCTTGTGTCCTTTTAACTCACTCTGTTTCCTTTAACGTTTACTTTGAATTCGATAACTTTTTAATCCTTTTGTCTATGTCAAATTAACTTGTGCCTTTGGTAGTTTTTGCATTAAGGTTTTATGAATTTATCATGACTACATGAATCATGACTAGTGGCTCTTACTTTTTTATCCCTTTGACTCAGTCTTCAGGAGCCAAATCTACTCATCTCATTTCCATTGTAGTCAAAATGCTTGAAGTGGATTTTTCTCTGAGGCTCTCATCTTCTTTGTGATATAAAAAGAATCACTTGGGTTGCCACAAGAGACTTAGGTAACCAAAAAATGTGTGGCTAATTGAGTTTGGGGCTTTCATTGATTGGATTTTCTCGCTTGCCATCATACTTTCTTAAGTGTATGCATAACATTATTGTGTTGGACTTTTGGCAAAGTTGGTGTTGGGTTTGAAGTCAAGGAAGACTCAAAAAGTTTTGGAGCCCAATTGGGAATCAAACCATTGATTGAAGAAGAAGTGAAAAGAGGTAGAAGCGTATCTTTTCCTTCACACTTTAGTATTAATGTATCATTTGCAAAGCTTAAATATTTTGAATTCTCACTCATAATTTTTTGTTCCATCAAATCGGCATTCCAGTAGTTTAAAAATTTGATGTATAACTTGGCTTGCCATAATGCATGGGAAGTGTCACTTCACCAACAAATGGGTTCTAAGTTCACACCTTAGCCTATCAAATAGGTGTCAACAAGTTTAATAGTGGCCTTGAATAAAATGACTAGAGACAATTGTATGACATAGTGATGGAACCTATGCCTATGTGAAATTTTCACCATGTGCAAGTATGAGTATCCTAGTTTGGTACCTATGTGATGCCTTATATCTTTGATTCACATTGCATTGAATTTCACTTGCCGTTTAGTCATAGCTATGACTTGTGGTTCAGAAAATGACTCCATGGGGATCTATCTAGGAATAGAAAATCACATGTTTTGACCTACTTATCTCAAAAATGATTGGTGCTACATGTTAGATCATCAAGTTTTACACTATGCTTGAGCTAGATTTTCTCTACATAAAAAACCATAATTTGGATGGTGCCATAGATAGATTTTTCATTACCATCCATGGTATATCCTAAGGATGTTTTGAAGATCACTTAACCTTGTACACTCCTAGAGTTTTATCTTTGTAAAAGGATAAAAGAAAAATCATCATCCACGCCTTTTGAAGGTAGTTCCGTTTATTGTTCAAGTTAGTGACCAAAACAAGATCAAATTAGATCTTTATTTTTCATAGGTTATAGGAAGAAGATTCAGTCATCATGTATCGCGGCATTTCCCTCTTTCTCTCTCTTCCCCGCGACCCCCTCCAACTCCACCAGCCCTCCTCTTTCCCCCACCACCCCCGCGGCCCCCACCATCACCACGACCCCCTCCAACCCCACCGTCCCCTCCTCTTTTCCCCCACCACCCCCGCAACCTTCACCATCACCACGACCCCCCTCCAACTCCACCAGCCCTCCTCTTTTCCCCCACCACCCCCGCTGCCCCCACCATCACCACGACCCCCTCCAACTCCACCAGCCCTCCTCTTTTCCCCCCACCACCCCCGCGGCCCCCACCACCACCACGACCCCCTCCAACCCCACCGTCCCCTCCTCTTTTCCCCCACCACCCCCGCGGCCCCCACCATCATCACGACCCCCTCCAACCCCACTGTCACTCTAGCACAATGGTGAGTACCAACGTGAGAAGATTCACCTCATAATTGTCAATCCGTGGAGACGTGAGGACTAGTATGAAGACTATGAGCAAGTGAAGGCACAAGTGTGTGAGTGAGAAGCACACAAGCATGCACACACATACACACACACGCGCACACAAGGCAAGAACAAGGAGAGGAACAATGGAGTTCTTTGCATTAGTCAAAAAGTATCTTACATAAGCTCAATTCACAAACAATCTAACCCCAAAAATGAGCTCTCTAGCTCTTTTTATAGTTTTCTAACTAGCTTTGGTCTTGTCCAGACCTAGTGTCCGACCTAGTTAAAAATTAGGTTCTAGAGCCTATTTGAGGGCTCAAACGGAGTCTAAAAATTATGAAAATTGATATGTAGCTAGTTCTAATACTCCTCAAGCTCGAGGACTCCTCGGCTTGCACAAAATGGAGTCTATTCTACCAAAAACGGAATTTACAATGTTTGTGTAGTGATTAAAATCACTTGAGTTGTAAATGGTCCATGGAGACAATGATTGGGCCTTGTTGCCGTATTGTGCATGACTGCTCCGTTGCGCTAGTATGCTATTCATCTGACTTGTATGCCAACACTCCCCCCTTCCTAACGTCTGTCGCCCCTGACAGACCTCTGTTCTATAGGGTGGTTGATATAGTATTGGATGACATTGGTGGCAAGTTCGTGTTCTCCTATCCTTAAGCCTCTTGCTAGATCAGCTTCCAATGCATCCCAATTTATTGCGCCAGGGACCTCTGGTTGCGGTGTGGTGTAGTACTCAGAGTACATTGCTTGTTCACAAGCAAAGAGATGGAGCAGGTGTGTTGGCTTCGGTGCGAAGACCTCCGAGTGATACTTCCAGAAACCTGATCTGAACATTTCTTCGAAGGTCTGTTTGTAACATGCAGGGAGGTATTTGATGCGTGCATGCCACGCGTAAGCCACACGAATACTGGGGGTGGTGCTCATGTCATACACCAAATCATAATTTCCATTGGTAAACCTCGGTAGACGTACCTGTGGTGTGGCTGCATTTTTAAAGGTTTTTAGGACTACCTACATCATATCTAAAATCTTAAGCATCATTTGAGCTGCCACATCTGGCATGGGCTTCAATCGCGGCATCCAATGTCGAATGGTTCCCATCATGTACGCTACCGATGGTGGTCCCTGTGGTGGCGCAATGTACGGGTAGTTTAGCCATTCCTTGCATTGCACGTTGTTCTGCACTTTGATATTGAATGCCTTCCAAGACCTGCAGCATGGAACTCGACCGTAGCATGGATTGTATAGGAGATGTAAAGGCACGTTGTTCCATGTGCGTAGCATTTCTGGATATGTCTCTAGAAGTTTCCGTCGCCAAGTGGGTTGACGAATTTTGCCTTTTTGCACCTCTGGAGGAAGGTCTTCGGGTTGAAATTGGGTAGCAAAGGTAGGAATCTTACCCGTGACTCTCTGTATTTCTGCATTATAATCAGCCAGAATAATATAATAAGGCATGTATTGGAGTTCAGATGAGAGGATAAGGCGTCTCGATGACAGGTTCTTGAAGTAAGCAGATTGTAGCACAGTTTCCTCTATGACCCTAATGGCCTGATTTTGCACTACTGTGCGCTCTTTGTGAGAACTCCCGATTTCCTCCACTTGACGTAGCCATGGAGGTCGTGGTGCTTTGAATGTGTCCTGAGCTTCTTCCGTTTGTTGGCCTCCTGGGAAGGGTTGTGGGTCGTATTCTTCTTCAAATGTTTGTTCCACGGGAATTTGTACTATCTCTTCATCTGTGGGAGCTTCTGGAGGGGAAGGTGACCTTTCATATTGTAGTAGACGTGTTTGCAATTCGGTGACCTGTTTCTGGAGATCTTTTAAGGCCTCTGAGTCTGTGAGAAGTGAAGCCGTAGAGGAGGTGGTTTGAGAGGCAGCTGTTGTTTCTTTTTGGTGTTTCTGCTTTAGTTGACCCAGTTCCTCTGATAGCTGGTCATGTGCTTCAAGCAGCATGGCATAGTCTTCCAATATGATCTTGATATTGTCGGGGGTCACTGCTTGAAACTTTGATGGGCTAATGGGTGCCCCAGGTGTGCTTTCGATAGCTGCTTCTAGGTTTTCCTGATTTTGTAATTGCAGGCTTCGATTCTCTTCATGAGCGGCAGCAAGATGTCGCTTGAGTAGGGCCATATTTCGCTGAAGCTTTGAATTGCGTTCCAGCAGTGTCCGTAGATGACCTTCTACCACTTGTATTGCTTCCTGATCTGTGTTCTGTAACTGTACCTCCAATATGCTATGAGCCTCTTGGAGAGTTTGGAATTGTGTGTGGAGGCGAGCATTTTCCTCTTCTAGTGCAGCAAGGCGGTGTTCTAGTGTCTCCGAGTGCTCTTGCAGGCGTTCATTCTGTTGCTGGAGCTAATTGTAATCTGTCCTTAAGTTTGATATACAAGCTAGCATGGTGCCCAATGCATTGCCTATAGATGAGGGGGTGGTGTTTACAATGGAAGATGCATGGGAAGGGAATTGGGGAAGGGGAAGAGTGAATGATGTGTCTATTGAAGACGTGTGTGTGGGTGAAATTGGTGGAGGGGGAATGGGAGGAGGTGGAAGCATGGGGGGAGGGGGAGGTGCCGTGGGTGGTGAAATGTCCATACTTTCAGGAGTGGGTGCGAGTGTGGGGTCTACCATATACATTGGAATGGTAGGTGGTGTGTGTGTGAAGGTGGTGAATAGATGAGAAGTGGGGTGGGGAGCTGAAAATAAAGGGAATGGTTGAGACCTGGGTTGAAAAGTTCTAGCAAGGAAGTTATGGAGGGATTGGAGAAGTGGAGAGATGGAGGTTGGGGGTTGAGGTCGCAGAGTTGAGGAGGGCATGAAGGGTTGCATGGTAGCAGGGAAACCCATGAATATGGATCTAGGATCAGGATGACCTATGGCTGAGGGCATGGGGGATGGTTGTCCTAGGGCAGGCTCTATGAGCGATTCGGTGGATTGTGTAGTGATGGTGGTTGCTTCATAGATTGGGTTATCAGAGGTGGAGAATAGGGTTGAACTAGAGATGGGAGTACGGAAGATGAAGGTTTGTTCGGTGGGTTGAGTGGTCGAGGTGATTTCCACGATTTCTGCTCTAGGAAGCGATGGTGGGGGTGTGGGTGGTAGTGGCTCGGTGGATTCCTCATGGGTGACTGGGTGCTCTTGGCTAGCAGTTTCTGTTGCTTGGGAGGTTGTCCCGATGGGTTCGGATGTAATAATTGGCCCTTCTGTCATTGTAATGGGGATCTGGATATTCTTACCTGACCATGGTCGTGTCTGGAATCTTCGTGGATCATATTGAACTGGAGACCTCCTAATGGCGGTCCACACTGCTTCTACTACCCCATATGTTTCTGCCATAAATAAGAGACCTTCACTATATTCTGAGTCAACTCCTGCTTCTTCCAACCGCTGAGTCATGAGTACTCTACTGCTCTGTTCGGTGAGCAGCTGTTGCGATCGCACTCGTTCCATGATTTGATACAGCCTTCGGAGTTGTGTTGTATAGGCTGGGGCTTCAGTGGTCTCCTCTTCATATGCTCCTTCTTCTTCTAGGTGTCCTTGTTGTTGACCTTGCTGAGCGTCACTCCAATGTACATGGCGGCCGTCTGTAGATTTTCTTCTTCTTTGTGAAGATGTGCCTTGTTCTTCTGCATCTGAATAAAACTCTACATCAGAGAGTTGTGTACTTTGTAAGAATGCTTCGAAGTCCTGGGGATCCATTCCTTCAGCATCTCCAGTTGTAGCAAATTCAAATTCAGATGGAGCGGGAGGAGTTGAAGGGGTAGCTTGTGTGGTAGTTTTAGATCCAGACCTGGGTATCCTAATGGTAAAGGGAGGTACAGTGGCCTCCCCTCGTGGTGATACTTCAGGAGTAGTCAGAACTTCCCTTGTCTGGACACAAGGGATGGCACCCCTCATGCGCTTGGATTGATGTGTGGACGTCTTGAGCTTCTTGAACATTTGTAATTGTGCCCAAGTTAAGGCACGTTCAATGGGAACATCGTATGCTAGGCACCGGTAAATAATGCGTGTGATTGCACAGCAACCGTTCACCACTAATTTACTAGAAGACCTTTTATTTGCTTCATACAATTGATCTATAATCCATACAGGCAGCTTAATTGGTAACGCACCTGTCTCCGCTAAGTAGAGAGCGAACCAGATTCTTTTGTGTGGTTGTGTGAAGCGGTCTTGGCCGGGGAAAGCAAAATGTTGCATGCACATACGGAGAGGGATGGACACGTTTGGTGTGAGTGTTGCCATGTCTTTAAGCTTCAGTAGTTTCCTATCCTTCATGTTAGTAGGAACGAGAGCATCCTTCTCAGAAGGTACATGTGTGCCGTGCATATTTAAAGCAGAGCTCACCAACTCCAAGGTAAGTTCAAACCTCTTTAACTCGTTGTTGCCCAGCAAGGAAGGAAGAACAAATGATCCTGGTTTGTCCTTTTCTTCATTAGCTTGTAATGTGGAGACCAAATAATAGCATCGGAGGAGATCCGGTTTAGGTAGTGGTGCTTCAAAGTATTCTGCTAGCCCTGCACGTTGCCATATGGTCTGGAGATCCTCTGCGTTCTGTAGAGTCTCAAACTCCTTGGAGAAAAATTGGAATCGAACCCATGATCTGTCATACTCGCACTTAGACTCCCATATATACTTGGCCTCTCCTAATGGACCTGGCATGCCATTGAACCAATGAGAATTGGCATGGACTCTTTCTGTGATCCCTGTGGGTGGATTCGGTACCGGAATCTGCTGAAGGTGTTGCAGCTCCACCGGTCATTCAGTTGGTGGCACATCCACAGGTAGACTATCCACATCGATTCCTGCAGTAAGTATTCCTACTTGTGAACTCAGACCTGTCGCTTCTGCCATGTTACTTCTTGCCTCTTGATTCTGTGAGAATATAGAAACATGTGTTAACATTGTAAAGGACAAGATAGAACCGTTTTTGTCCCCATTACAACATTAACATGAGGTTTGGGAGAGATTAGTAGGTTAAGAAGTGCTCGGTGCTTGTGTGTGTAGTTAGGCATTGGGTAGACCTAAGAGCTGAGTGGGATGATGTAGTGTGAGAGTGACGTAGTTAGTGTATGGACATGGATTTACAACTGGGGTCAGGGGGTTTATTACAAGTTTGAGGTTGCCAAATGCAGTGGATGGGCTTTGATCTTGATTTTGTGGAAGCTCTGAAGATTTGGATAGGGGTATCTGCTTGAGAATGAGGCTTTTTAGGGACCCATTTAAGAGTGATTCTACTTTTGCGCATGGAAGAATATGTGTCCATGCGTGATGTGTAAGACTGTGCCTCAGATGTTCGAGTGAGTGAAACATGTTGTACCGGTTGTGGCCTTGGTGTAGCTATTTGAGCCCGCAAGCAAGCCTTAGGCACCCAGATTTGTCGTGATTGTGGGCTGGCCTTCATTGACTTCTTGGGTACCCAAATAGACTTCACTTTCGTAGAAGGATTAACGAAGGACTTCTTATTAGTGTCGTGTTGTTGACTACTAATAAGAGGTTTTGGCCGTGGGGTCAGCCTAGTCTAAACAGGATATTCGCCTTTTCGCCTCCATACTTGTTTCCATGGCTGAAACAATCTGCTTTGCTCCTTTTTTTGGCATCCAGTATCGGTGGTGTTCTGCTTCTTCTGTGTTTGATCTGCCGTTGGTTGTTGCAACCTTCTGGTCTTTGGAAAAGAAGGGAGTTCCGTCCTCTCCCTAGCTCCGTTGTTGAGACAAGCCTCTTTCTGCATCATACAGTTTTGGACAAAAATAGCATTGTCAACTTCATGTGCGCCCCTGGAAGGACCAGGAGTTTGTGCCTTGCCTAGTTCCTTGAGTGCCTCATTTTCCAATTCAACTGTAATTCGGCTATGATCTACCCATACCTGAAGAAGTCCACTTCTTAGGTTGAGGTTGACTGCATGATCATAGATCCAGTCCTGACCCAAGACAAGAGGCTCAGTGAGGTCCTCATCTTGACACACTAGTACTTTGACTATCATCACTTCGTCTTGAATGGAGATGGGAAGATCCACCTCGCCCATGCAAGGGGTTTCCACACCTCCCAATCCTATGAGATATGCTTCTACAGGATTGACAGTTAATTTCAATTCTTGACAGTAAGACAATTTGACAGCACTAGTGGATGCACCTGAGTCAATCAAAGCTCTTACAGCCTGTGCACCCTTTCCTTGTCCTACTCCTAGGGTTACAAAATGCCGTCGGTCGATTATTCTATGGGAATGCCCACCTGAAGCCTCGCACATGGCCATAGGATAGCCTACAGATTCTTGAGTGTCAGGCATAGGCGGGTCTCTTCCTTGTCTCCTCAATTTCATTCGTCGGATGCGTTCTAAAGCTTCTGCCTGTGCTTCTTCTCTAATTCGTTTCTCTTCTTCTTTACGTTTCTTGGCAGTGTTGAGTCGATTTAGCATCTCTTCAGTGAGGGGTTCTTGATATAACTTGACTCTGCATCCACTGATGTAACTTGGTAGAATATGACCCTCTAGAGTGGCTAGTTGAACTGCGCCGCTTGTGGAGATTCTATTGATAATCATTGGCCCGTAACCTCTCTTCTCTAACTTCTGTGCATGTTGCTTCAAGGTGTAGACTAGGACTAGGTCTCCTGCTTTCAAGCCCTTATCTTTGACGTGTGCATCGAAATATGCCTTTTGCCTCTTCTTGGCTGCATAAATTCCTGCTGCAGCCCTCAATCGTGTTTCACCTAATCGTTCAAGATCGAAGACTCTAGAGGACAACTTGTGGCCTGTCCAGTCATGCTCTTGTGCTACTTTCAACGTAGGTATCAAAAAGTCTAGTGGTAGCACTGCATTTTTGCCGAACACCATCTGAAAGGGCGTGGCTTGGAGTACCGTTTTATAGGCTACTCGGTATGCCCAAACAACATGGTGTAGCTGTTTGTCCCAATCAGAGCGTTTATTGTTCACTAGTTTAGTCAGCACATTGCATAAGATCTTATTAGTGCTCTCAGCCTGGCCATTAGCTTGTGGATGATAGAGGGCCAATTTCTTATGTATCACCAAGAATTCTTGGAGAAGGTTTTCTATGACTTCATTCAAGAAGTGGGTGCCTCTATCACTCACCAACTCTATTGGCAATCCGTACCTCGTGAATACATTTTCAAATAAGAACTTTGCTGTTGTTTGAGAATCATTTTTTGTAGTAGCTTTCACTTCTACCCACTTGCTTAGATAGTCTGTGGCCACGATGATATATTCAGCATGTGAACCCTTAGCTGGGGGATTAATAGGACCAACAAAGTCTATTCCCCATTTAGAGAATGCACGCCCGCCCATCATAGGCTTCAGTGGCATCTCATCTTTGTGTATAGGGTACTGAGTTCTCTGACAAACATCACACCGTTTCACATAGGTATGTGCATCCATGTGAAGGGTTGGCCACCAAAAGCCCGCAAATAGTATTGCCTTGATTACCCGATCTGGTCCAAAGTGTCCCCCTGCTACACCTTGGTGAGCAGTATCCAAGATTTTGAGATATTCACTCTCATGGACACATAGTCTCAGGTAACCATCTTTACCACGCTTGTATAGATTATCACCAATGAGTGAATAATCCTGGGCTTCTTGTTCTAAACTCCTTTAGCCAGAGTCATGTGTGGAGGGAATGTTTTTGTCCTTAAGAAGGATACTAGTGGTTCACTCCAATCTGGCACTATGGACACTTGATAAAGAGTGGCATGTTCCACAGGTGGTTTAGTGCAGCAGATTGGACATTCCTTGCACAACTTTTGGACATCAGCCTCCATAGTCGGCCAATGCACTCCGAGTCTCCTTAGTGTCTGTAAGGTTCGTTGCTTTGAGTAGTGTTGCTCTAATGCACCTACATGTGCTAAATGCAACCATTTAGTGTACTCGTCCTCTTCTACACAACAAGCCAAGATCCCTTGATCTGTCTGTTTGTACATGCTTCCTGCCATGATATGGTACTTCTAGGCTTTTACTACCTCTCTACCTTGAGTGTTTATTACTGGGTGGTTAGGCCCGTATGTCAATACTGGCACTAATGGCTTAGCCCACTGAGGTATTACTTCCAAATTAAACAAGTAAGCATCAGGAAGATCATCCGATACTCCTTGTGGGGCTTCTCCGGATGTGAGCCTAGAGAGATGATCTGCTCTCAAATGAGTCTTGCCTTTTCTCACCACTACCTCAAAGTCATATTCCATTAGTAAGAGGAACCATCTCACCAATCTACCTGTGTTGCATGGCTTGTTTACCAAGTATAGTAGAGCTTGATGATCAGTAAAAACTTTAAACTTAGTTGCAAGCAAATAATGTCTAAACTTTTTAACCGCATACACCATGCCCAACCCCTCTCGTTCGGTAGTGGTATAGTTTCGCTCAGCTGCATTCAACTGTCTACTCGCATAGGCAATGGGAAGATCCATATTACCTTCACCAGTAGGTTATGCAAGCACACATCCAATGGCATAATTGGATGCATCCACATGCACATGGAATGGCTTATTCCAATCTGGTGTAGTCAAGATTGGTGCTGAGCATAATCGTCGTTTGAGCTCATTGAAAGAGTTCTCACATTCCTCAGTCCACTCAAAGTTTGTCAGAAGTCCGTACAGAGGCTTTGCAATGATGGCATACATGTGAATGAAACGTCGGTAATAACCACAGTGCCCCATGAAAGCTTGCACTTCCTTGACATTCTTTGGCCTAGGTAGTTCTGCAATAGCCCTCACCTTCTCTTCGTCAGTGAAGATGCCGTTCTTTGACACTATGTGTCCTAAAATCTTGCCTTGCCTGACCATGAAAACGCACTTTTATGGGTTCAGGCAGACTTGATATTCTCTACATTTGTCAAAGATTTGCCTGAGTTCAGGTATATGTGTTTGTCTAATGTTGGAATGAGCACAGAGATCATCAACATAGACTTCCAAATTCTTTCTCAGGAACTCTTTAAACACATGGCACATCAATCTCTGGATTATCCTAAAAGCGAATATGCCCCATTTTGTGGCAAAAGCCGTTTTATGCTGATCTTCTGGTGCAATGGCCACTTGATTGTAGCTAGAGAACCCATCTAGGAAGCTGTACACTTCCTTGCCGGCTACCCTTTCTAATAAATGCTCGGTGATAGGAAGCGGATAACTATCCCTGATAGTGGCTGCGTTAACCTTCTTCAAGTTAATGCATACACGTAATTTACCATTCTTTTTGGGCACCACTACAATGGGGGATACCCATTCAGTGTGCTCAATTTCATAGATAAATCCAGCTTCAACCAAGCGGTCTATCTCTTCTTTGATCTTGGCAGCATAGTTGTCATTGTATGTGTATGGCTTTTGCTTTGAGGGTCTGGCCTCTGTAGTCATGGGAATCGTATGTGAGCATATGTCCGGGTCCACTCCTTTCAAATCCTTGTAACTCCAAGCGAATACATCTCTGTATTCTCTTAGCAAGGCTATTAGCTCTTGTTCTTCCTCTTCTGTCAGGTCATGGCCTATGTACGTGCATCTCTCTTCCCCTTCTTCTATGGCTACCACTATTTTCTTGGTGATTTCTTTGTTATCATAGGCCTCCCCCGATTGCGCCTCTCGTTTAGGCATTCTAATCATGACTCTCCTGTCGTCTATCTCATACTTCTTAAAATTTTCTGGGGCCTCAAACAAAGATTCTTCCTCTTCTGGTGTGACTTCTTTCTTCTTCCTTTTCTTTCCTTCTTCCTTAGGGGTTACATGTGTGGCTAGCCTTACATCGTTTGTAAGCTCTCCGTGCCTCTGGGGTTGAAATTCCACTTCATAGAAGTATTCTTCATCTGATGCAAAAGGTGGGTCCATAATAATTGACTCTAGATCGGAGTCACTCGCATCCTCAAATGCATCAGGGCTAGGTTCGCACTCTTCTAGAACTGCCTCTCCCATGATGGGTTCTATGGAGAAGACTGAAATGTCATAGCCATCCTCATCACAATGGGGTGTCCATTGTTCTTCATTGATGGCTACATCCATTGTTGCTAGAATTTCTGCCCAGCCGTGAGGTTCAAATTCTTCGTCTGGAAAAACTACAGGGGCATAGGCTGGGTCTTGGATTGATCTATGGGTTTCTTTTGCACCTACCTCCCTGGCTTTTTCTCTCTTCTCTTCTTCTACTGCTACCTTACACATCCATAAGTGAGTGTCTTCATGCATCCATGAGGATCCTGATCCTAGGGAATGCACCGATTGTGTATCATCTCTGGCTCTATGGATGGGGTTCCATTGGATAAGAGGGACATCTCTATGAGAGTAATCCTTGAGATTGACTTTGGTTGTAACACCTAAGTGTTGCAGATACAAGGAATTGGTTCCCCAATTCTGTACCACTTGCAAGTGTCGCATAAATGGTCTTCCCAAAATCATCTCATAGGCTTGATTTTTGCTAAAGTCACAGATAGCAAATGTGTACTCAAACTCTACACCACAAGTAGTGAGAGTTATCCCCTCTAGTAGTCCTAAGGGTCTTTCTATGTGCCCGTCAGCCATCTGCAATTTCATTCTCGTTGGCCTGAGAGCTGGCTTAGCCCATCGTTTCCATAAGGACGTGGTAACAATTGCAACTCCTGCACCTGAGTCCAAAATGGCCTTGGTTGTGTAGCCCTGATGAGTGATGGGGAGATAGGTGTTTCCTTCTTCTCCCTTGCTCATGTCTCCTATCTTGTCCAAGGGTATTTCTGGCACTGTTCTTTGAGATCCTACCTGGGAATGTGGTTTTGCTACTTCGGGCACTTGATTGGCTACATGTTTCCACACTTCTGGTCTAACCTTGAGCAACTCTTCCAAAGTGAGATTGCACTGCACTTTGGTGTTCTTCACTACCTCCGTGTTCCTAGGTATGACTGAATCTTCGTTTCTTACCATGACTGTAGGTGCTCTCATACAAGTGGACTTTGCTTCCCATGGGCCTGTGAAATGGGGTAGTTCCTGTAAAGAATTAGACTCGAAGTCTAATCTTTCTTGAGATTGGGCACTCTCCTGCTCTCCATAAATGGAAGGAAGGTCTTGTGGGAATTGATCGTGTGTGTCATCCACAAGTTCAATGGGAGGAGGAACTTCACTCTCTTTAGCCCATTTCTCTTCTTGAATCTCTCGCAAGAATTCTGGTGTGTATTGATTCATAGAAGAAGAGGTGTCTGGTTCAGTGGAGTTAGGCACATAAGCTTCCTTGGGAGGAATGCTTATTCTATCACTTGCCCTCTCCTTAGCTTGGGAGGTGGCTCCTTTTCCAGACTTTGCAAGTAACCCCTCCAATCTATCCAATAGACCATCAAAGTGCAATGGTGTTCTGATGGGGTTAGAGCCATTGAACAAACGACTGGTTTCAAACATGGCTTGCGCCAATTCGACCATTTTAGCACAAAGCTTTGTTCGCTTTATCTCTAGGTCGGCTCTAGGGTAACATTTCTCAAGATCTGTTACATTGGGCCCTTCTTGAATTCTGGCTTGATATGCTTTAAGCATCATGTCTAGATCTTCAAGAGTGGGATCGGCTAAGACTGATCCTACTCGGGGTGGTGGTTGGGTTACGTGTGGTGGATTGGTGGGTGGAGGAATGGAGGGTGAAGGGGATGGTAGTGGCGGGGATGTGTGAGAGTGCGTTTGAGATGTGATTTCTATGATTTTGGCTTTGGTTTCTCGTAGGCTTTCCTCAAGTTCGCTCATCTTTCTTGCCCATTGCCTTTTCATACGTTCACGGCTATCTCTCCAAGCTCTTGTCCTCTTCTTATTCTGGCTCTCAGTCTCACTAACCTCCACATTCTTTTCCTGGCCTGAGTCTTGGTTTTGCTTATGTGTCTGGGCTCTCGTGATGACTTGTACTGGGGTTGTGGAAGTCACACTTCCTCTGGAGTCTACCACTAAGCCAATCACATTGATAGGAGTGATTTTTGGCATATTATTAGGATTCTTTGGGCAGTCTCGTAAGAGATGCTCCTTTC
This sequence comes from Ceratopteris richardii, assembly GCA_020310875.1. NCBI lineage: Eukaryota > Viridiplantae > Streptophyta > Polypodiopsida > Polypodiales > Pteridaceae > Ceratopteris > Ceratopteris richardii. The sequence continues at coordinate 108,963,841 of CM035434.1, forward strand.
CACACTCCTGGCAATAGCCCTGGATTGTCACTGACTGGGGTTGTGTAGGTGGAGGCAAGGGACAATCATGAATGAGATGATCTCCCTGACATCTGTAGCATGGCCCTCTAGGAAATGCAGGTCTTACCTGCCTAGATTGAGGTCTAGGGTTAGGGTTCACGTACATGACATTCGCATACTCTGTCTCCCAAATAGGTTCACTCGGTTCCTCACTGTAGTAAGACTCACCATGTTCAGGAGACTGCATGTAGTAAGACTGGGGACTATCAACATGTGTAGAATCAAAGCTATGGTCACTGGGATCACTTTCTGAGATTAATGGTGTTACTGGGACTATAGCTCTATTCAGGTTTTCTTTTGCAGCAGCATACTTTACTGGAATCACATTAGTAGGAGCAGGTGGTTGCTGTGCTAGCACTGGCTGGGGTCTCAGTTGGGCCTGATATTGCGGTTGGTAATTTTGCTGAGGCCTAGTATACTGTTGTGGTGAATATTGACCCTGGTATTTGCCTTGTTGAGGGTATGGCTGAGGGTAGGTTTGCCTAACCGCTTGCTTATTGTATGGGCAGTCCTGTGCTGAGTGATTTGTGTACCTTCGCTCTATGGTGCAATATTGGCTGCTAGGATTCACTTGGGATTGAGCCGTGATGGGACATGCGTTTGGCATATGGTCACCACCGCAAGTATAGCACCTCTTTACTGGGGCAAATCTAGGAATTTGTTTACTAGAGACACCTAGTTTTTGAGCTAATTTTTCCACAAGTTCCTCAATTGATGTGGATTGTGAGGAAGAGAGGCTAGAGGTACTATCTGAATCTTTGTAGATTTTGGAAAGCTCTAAATCCTCCCCTAGGTTATCCTCAATATCGATGCACATGCGTACACATTCTTCTATAGTCCGGGGGTCCTTCAAGTACACATATGATCTCAATTTGGTACTTAGCAATCCATCCAAGAACAAAGCCACTTGCTTAGCGGCCGTGGGTAGCTCAGGACCAGGACATCGCTCAAGATATTGCCTAAATCTTCTTCCTGCAAGTCTCACAGTCTCTTGCGGGGTCTGCTTGAAGCTGTATATCAATGAGGAAGTATTATGCCTTATGCCACTTTTAGAGAATTCGATAATGAATGCCTCTAAAAGTTGATCTATGCTTCTAAACTGCCTCTCCTTTAGTGGTTGAAACCATGTCAGGGCGGTGTTCCTAAGGGTTAAACCAAAGGCATGTACTGCGTGAACAGGTCTTCAACTTGTTCAGCTCTCAAGACTTGCTTAAACTCAACTACATGATCATAGGGGTCTCCAGTGCCATCGAAGTAGTTTTTCATGGACTTAACTAGCTGGGTCGGTCTCAAGGTCCTCGTGTGCTCTCTCGGTCTTGGCAAAGGGAAATCATCGGCATTTCTTCGGTTCCCTGGGGCTCTATGTCCCTCAGGTTCCCCTCTATTCGTTTCCGTTCTCGTTCTTTCTCTTCCCCAAGAGTTGGCAAAGCTTACCTCAGGTCTCTCTCGACTCCTTTCTCTTTGAGTCCCATGAGCTTGAGATGTTCCAGCTCCTTGGAGACCAAAGGCCACATTCGATCTTGGTTGGGGGAAGATAAGTTCTCCTTTCCAAGTGTAAGCATGCCTATCATTTTTTGTAACCCCAAAGATCCTCTCTGAAGAGTGATCCAAGTAGGTCACTCTTCCTGGAATATCAGGATCTTTGAACTCATATATCATGATTGTTCCTACCTCACTCGGCTGATGAGGTCTATATCTCCAAAAGGCTTCTTCTATATCTCGGTTCAAGAGGAGATCTATGCTCTTATTATCTTGGGGAACCCACTCTGGTGTGATAATCCTCATGAGAACAGATTTGCCTCGGGGGGTTCTAGGTTCTTCGCCCATGTTTCCTTGCTCTAGGTCACCTAAGTCCGTTTCCGGGACCACATTCCCAAATTCATCTGTCCTATCGGGATGACTGGTGACTACATATATTGTCCCTTCCTTGTCCAAGTATGCTCCATTTTCAAACTTGACAGCTGGGCGCTCTAGTCCAATGGATTGGTCAGGGTTTTTAATGTGGACCACCGCTCTTCCTAGGCCGTCCTCATAGATGCTAGCACCTAATCGGTTGGTCCTAAGGTACTCGAGTTGCATCTTGTAAGGGCCTTCCACCCTATGTAAATATGGCACCCCAGAACTTCCTGTAGGTCTCTCCATACCGTGGACATCTCAGACTCGCTAGTCTCAGAACTAGGGTAATAGGAATGATGGCTCAACTGCTGGGCCCAAGACCTAGCAGTATGATTGACACTAGCCTCTGAAGATCTAAGACTCTGCCTGTCTCTCCCTAGGTGTCTACCTGACCTAAGGTTCATATGCCCTTTGTACGTTGCTGATTCTTTGGTACCAGTCACTTGTTCCTTTTAAGTTCCTTTGGATGTGTTTTCTTGTTTTTAATTAAGCGTCATCAGGAGCACTTTCATGTGTCATACTTGATGTTCTACGTCCGCTTAGTTTAAGTTCTTTTCCTTTAAGTTATCCCTTGACTACAATTTAGTCTACCCTTGCACTTGAGAAATTAAGGGCTCTTCAAACTTGAGTGTTCCTATCGTACCCCTAGTCAATCAGAACAACTACTCGCACTTAGCCTATGCTAAGAATAGACTGAGGGGGTTAAGTGATGTTCCAACCTCAAGTCTCTCCCCCTGGCGATGCTGGTCTACCCCGGAAGCACGTTCCCAAGCTTGTTCGCCCTGGCACTTACTTTGCTTTCTCCAAGAGCTCTCGATGATCCTGTAAGAATCCCAAGTTTAGCTTCAATTTGATCCTTCAATTGACAGAAAATTTATTTCAGACACTTTTTTAATGACCCTTGTTCCCCCTTTTGTATTGCTAAAAATTTCCTCTAGAGCTCCCCTGGTATTCCTACCCCTCAGCTTTCCGACAAGCCCTAGAGCTCAAAAAATGGATTTCGTATGAAAAAGTTATGACCGTTCAGAGTTTAGGGGGTTAAACAGACAAACAGAATCTTTCAGGAGTTTTTGCAAGTGTGTGAGTATTTGAGAGTGGAAATATGCCCAAAATTTAGCCTAAATTTCCAAAAAATTTACCCCTTAAATTTTTTTGCCGAAAAGGTCTGTCTATCGCGATAGACGGTGTCTGTCGCGATAGACACAAGCTGTCGTGGGGGGCTGTCTGTCGCGATAGAGTGGTCTGTCGCGATAGACGGTGTCTGTCGCAATAGAGTGGTCTGTCGCGATAGAGTGGTCTGTCGCGATAGACGGTGTCTGTCATGATAGAGTGGTCTGTCGCGATAGATGGTGTCTGTCGCGATAGAGTGGTCTGTCGCGATAGACGGTGTCTGTTGCGATAGACGGTGTCTGTTGCGATAGAGTGGTCTGTCGCGATAGACGGTGTCTGTCGCGATAGAGTGTTCTGTCGCGATAGACGGTGTCTGTCGCGATAGAGTCGTCTGTCGCAATAGACGGTGTCTGTCGTGATAGAGTGGTCTGTCGTGATAGACGGTGTCTATCGCGATAGACGACCCTCTATCGCGATAGATGGTGTCTGTCGCGATAGACGGTGTCTGTCGCGATAGACGGGGTCTATCGTGGGTCTCTGTCTGTCGCGATAGACGGTGTCTGTCGCGATAGACTGGATCTGTCGTGGAATTTGGTGTGTCGCGATAGACAGGTGTCTGTCGCGATAGACGGGGTCTATCGTGGGTCTCTGTTTGTCGTGATAGACGGTGTCTATCGCGATAGACTGAAAAAACGCAAATTTTTGAGAAACTTCTAGTGATTTGGAGTGCTCTAATGGTGTAGGTTACCGTGCCAAACACGCATTCACAAAATATTAAGTTTTCCTCACTGTCGCGACAGACAGAGGTCGTCGTCCCGGGACCTGTGCAGAGTCTGTCGTACCTGCACAAGCTGCTGGAGATGATGGTAGAGCTAGTTCCTGCAACGAAAGCTCAAAAACACACCAAAAACAGATAGCATGCAAGCTCTCTCTCGCTCTCTCTCACAATGAAATGAGGGAATTGAGGTGGGGAGTGTAATATGACCAAAAAACTGAAATTTTTGTGGAGATGGAGATGGAGGTGGGAGATGGTGGGGATGATGATGGTGATGATGGTGATGCGAAAGTAAGGAAAAAATGAAGAAAAATAAAGAAAAGGAAAGATATTACCTATAACTCCAATGTCTCAACTCGACGTCTTACCATCACACGCTCGTCCTCGAAGCTCTCTCCCCGGCAACGGCGCCAAATTTGGTGTCACTCTAGCACAATGGTGAGTACCAACGTGAGAAGATTCACCTCATAATTGTCAATCCGTGGAGACGTGAGGACTAGTATGAAGACTATGAGCAAGTGAAGGCACAAGTGTGTGAGTGAGAAGCACACAAGCATGCACACACATACACACACACGTGCACACAAGGCAAGAACAAGGAGAGGAACAATGGAGTTCTTTGCATTAGTCAAAAAGTCTCTTACATAAGCTCAATTCACAAACAATCTAACCCCAAAAATGAGCTCTCTAGCTCATAGTTTTCTAACTAGCTTTGGTCTTGTCCAGACCTAGTGTCCGGCCTAGTTAAAAATTAGGTTCTAGAGCCTATTTGAGGGCTCAAACGGAGTCTAAAAATTATGAAAATTGATATGTAGCTAGTTCTAATACTCTTCAAGCTCGAGGACTCCTCGGCTTGCACAAAATGGAGTCTATTCTACCAAAAACGGAATTTACAATGTTTGTGTAGTGAATAAAATCACTTGAGTTGTAAATGGTCCATGGAAAAAATGATTGGGCCTTGTTGTCGTATTGTGCATGACTGCTCCGTTGCGCTAGTATGCTCTTCATCTGACTTGTATGCCAACACCCACCGTCCCCTCCTCTTTTCCCCCACCACCCCCGCGGCCCCCACCATCACCACGACCCCCTCCAACCCCACCGTCCGCTCCTCCTTTCCCCCACCACCCCCGCGTCCCCCACCATCACCACTACCCCCCTCCAACTCCACTAGCCCTCCTCTTTTCCCCCTCCACCCCCGTGGCCCCCACCATCACCATGATCCCCTCCAACTCCACCAGCCCTCCTCTTTTCCCCCCACCACCCCCGCGGCCCCCACCACCACCACGACCCCCTCCAACCCCACCATCTCCTCCTCTTTTCCCCCACCACCCACGCAGCCCCCACCATCACCACGACCCCCTCCAACTCCACTAGCCCTCCTCTTTTCCCCCCACCACCCCCGCGGCCCCCACCACCACCACGACCCCCTCCAACCCCACCGTCCCCTCCTCTTTTCCCCCACCACCCCCGTGGCCCCCACCATCACCACGAACCCCTCCAACCCCATCGTCCCCTCCTCTTTTCCCCCACCACCCCCGTGGCCCCCACCATCACCACAACCCCCTCCAACCCCACCGTCCCCTCCTCTTTTCCCCCACCACCCCCACGGCCCCCACCATCACCACGACCCCCCTCCAACTCCACCAGCCCTCCTCTTTTCCCCCACCACCCCCGCAGCCCCCACCATCACCATGACCCCCTCCAACTCCACAAACCCCACACAACTCCACACCACCCCACAACCCTCCACCACTCCACGACCCCCCACACAACTCCACACCCCCCCACAACCCTCCACAAACTCCACAAACCCCACACAACTCCACACCACCCCACAACCCTCCACCACTCGATGACCCCCCACACAACTCCACCCCCCCCCCACAGCCCTCCACAAACTCCACAAACCCCACACAACTCCACACCACCCCACAGCCCTCCACCACTCCACGACCCCCCACACAACTCCACACCCCCCCACAGCTCTCCACAAACCCCACACAACTCCACACCACCCCACAGCCCTCCACCACTCCACGACCCCCCACACAACTCCACACCCCCCCACAGCTCTCCACAAACCCCACATAACTCCACACCACCCCACAGCCCTCCACCACTCCATGACCCCCCACACAACTCCACACCCCCCCACAACCCTCCACAAACTCCACAAACCCCACACAACTCCACACCCCTCCATAGCCCTCCACCACTCCACGACCCCCCACAAACCCCTCACCCCTCCACAACCCCCCACAAACCCCACAATTTCCCACGACCTCCCACAAAGTTCTCATGCAGTTTTTGATGGGCATTTGGAGGATCATTTCTTATCCAAACCCTACAGTATTATATATCATTGGAAAGCTCTCGATGAGTACTTTCCAATGGTGCAATGATAATTTTGAGATCTTGGATCAATTTTTGACCACACCCCAAAAACGCCCGCAACTCCCCACAACTCACCCCCTATTCCCACCCCACAACCTCCCACAACCCTCGTAATCTCCCTCAACTCCCCACATCTCACCTTCCACACCGCCCACTTAATATGAAGGATCAAAAGCTCCTACAAAAATTAGGTGAAGGATGTGCTTCTCAGGGTCATTCAAACATTACGGGCGGCACAAAATGAGGATCTCAGCTTGCATGCAAAAGTGACAGTAAAAGTGTAAGTGGCAAAAGTGAAAGTGGAGAAATGACTGTTGCCACCAACCATTCATGACGACTGCCTAATTTTGAGGATCCAATTCAAGACTGGTAGCATATTTTAACCCTCCAATCTTGGGCAATCAACCGGCGCATGATCAATGGACGTGAGGAATCGGCAAGGCCCTCTTGGCCTATTGGAGCCTATAAAAGCAATGGACTTGTGTTCATTTGGGATACATTCATATATACACATTTACATACGTACGTACAGAGGTCCTCTCTTGGCACTCTATGGCTACAAGCCTACTGTAGGAAGTCACTTTGTGGTGAGGATACAGAGCGTGGGCTTCCCAGTGAGGGCTAATAGCACTATAGTGTGAAGAGAGTGGCTTGGTCTTGTCTTTTAGTGTGAGTCAATGGTATTTTTATGCTCTTTTCCTTAGAGCAATTCTTCAGACTTTGTATTGATTAGGGCTAATCTGCATCTAGCTGTGTTCATTGTATGGATTGGATGAATCTCTTGTAATGAATGTGTTTAGTTCTGGAGTGGCATGCTAGCCTAGAGCATCGACTTTAGAGCATTTCTCTTGCCTATGATGTAATCATCCGTTCGAACTAAGGAGTGATTGGTCTTCCTCCATTGTCAGTTGTCATTAATATTTTCTTGAGTATTCACAACTCTGTGCAATCATTGATATCTTCCTGCTCACAGAAGTGTTAAAGGGTATATTTCCCTAAGGAGAACCTCCCTTGAGTAGGTGAAGTACTGGAGTGCTTGTTGCATGCTCCTGCTAAAAGTAGATACCCCAATACCTCCTCTACAGTTTGGCACGCTCGGTGGGACCCTTGCATTTCTGTGAGAGGCCCTGAGGATAGTAAATAGTCCTCTTTTTCAGTATTTTTGCCCTATTGTATTCGCAAGTAGGTACATGACCCATACGCGAGCAGATAAGGAGCCTCTTCGTATACGAAGGAGCCTTAAGAAGTCAGCTATATCTTCAACTAGTGAACCTACCTCCCCTCTATCTTTGTTGAATTTATCTATTGAATTCGGTGCGACACCACTATCAAAGGAGAAGCATATTAGAACATTAGACTTCTCCTCAGATACGTCAGAAGAAACACCAGTGCAAATGGAGGATCTCTCTCATTTACTCTCCAAACTCAATATTAAGTTCCCTACCTTCAAGAGACAAGCTTATGAGGATGTTGATGATCATGTGAGGAGGTTCATCTCCTTATGTCGTGGACAAGGTTTGCAGAACAGAGAGGATGCAATGTTGGTACTCTTCCCATTCACATTGGAAGGCCTTGCTGACAAATGGTACAGTCAATATGCAGATGGCCATTTTGCTACATGGGAGGCTCTGAAGACAGCATTCTCACAGACATTTTGACCTAGTGACTCCTCAGAAAGAGCTCTAGACCAGCTCGAGAATCTAAGGCTAAGATCAGGTGAATGCTTTCATGAACTTCACACTAGAACAAAAGCACTTGTTGCACATCTGCCACATGCTCCAGGTGACTTCTTGGTTAAAAAATGGATAGAAAAAGCTCTGCCAAGGTCATCTCAGCAGAAGCTACATGAGTCTCTTAGATTGGATGCAACCCTCAATGATTTTGTTGCAGCAGCATCACGCATTGAAGAAGCTAGGCAACATTTTGAAGGGGATACACAATCAAATTACGCTGCAGAACTAGACCCTATTGGGCAACTGAGGAAGGAACTGGAGGCATTGAGAATGCAACAAAATCAACAAGAAGAGAAGGTCTTGCCACCACTACGTCGCACTGATGATGAAGTAGCCCAACTTCGCCGTGAGTTAGAAGATTTGCGGACCACTCAGGATATAAGAAGGCAGATTTGGTGCACAATTTGTAACAACAATGGGCATTCCAATGCTAATTGTCCTAACAAGGTAAGTTGTCAATTTTGTGGAAAGGATGGCCATGAAGCTAGAGACTGTTACTACCTCAAGGGTACACAACAACGAGGTAACTCTCAAGCTTTGGATTCATATTATGCTAGTACTTCAAATGCACCTAATAGAGAGGAGAACAGACCAAGGAAGCCCAGATATAATAGGCCTTTGATGTGCTACCGTTGTGGTGAGTATGGCCATATGCAAAACAGGTGTTCCCTTCCAGAAGATGCACCTCCTTGTCAGCATTGTCCCGAGGCTAAGGATCACTACACCAAAGATTTCCCAAGAAGCGTCCTGCTCCAATCCACATGATTGCAGTCTCTCCACATGAAGAAGGTAGGACCACTCAGTCTTATGCTGTTTCATCTTCTTCAATGCCCATGATGACTAGAGCCAGACAAGCGGCAGCAACCCATAAAGAGGAACAAGAGGGTGTCCAGGATAAAGAAGAGGAAAAGAAGGCTGGGTGGAAGGGCCAAGCAGAAATTGAAGGAGCTTATGAAAGGATGGCTACTTCTCTAAGGGACCAACCAACAAGTCTACACGAAGACACTCATGAGGTAAACATTGAACAGATCTTGAAAGGTATTCATCACAAGGTTAGTCTGTACGAACTTATAAGGATGGATTCAAAAATAAGAAGTGACTTATTGAAGATTATACACTCTTCTCACTTGATCCAATCACCTAGTATAGATGGTTTCATGGTTGATTTTCCCCCTGCACCCTTGGCAGACTACCAAAGCTCAAGATTATCTGTTTGTATAAAGGATGAAGCTCTCACAGGTGTGATCATAGATGGAGGCTCTGGTATCAATTTGATGCCAGAGTTCACAATGAAGAAACTGAATTTGAACCCCACCAAGATGGCACCATTCACAGTTACACTAGCAGATCAACATCGGGTTGCGCCTCTTGGCATTATTGAAAAGGTACTGATGATAGTACAGGGTTGCCACTTTGTTCTAGATTTTGTTGTTATTGCACTTCCATAGGAGACTTCTTACCCTTTACTCCTGGGGAGACCTTGGCTAAGGCAAGCAAAAGCTTTGCAAGATTGGGGGAAAAACAAACTATGGATCTCAACAAGCACCAATAGCCAACTGCAACTACATTTGGAAGAAGGATTCGACTCAGGAAAAACTATTGGGTATATTGTGGACACTCAGGTAATGCCCTCTCTACCCCAAGAAGAAGATACATTATTGAATTGGATAATGGAAAGTGCAGAATGTTGCATGGTGGAAATCAATGAAATAGAGGAAGAAATTGCAGATGAAGGAGTTGCAGGAAAAGGCCATGTGGTTCACAAGGAATTAAAGAATGGAAGCTTGCAGGAGATTATGAATGTTGAAGGGGCAACAACTATAGAGGTTTCAGAGCAAGAAGGGTATGAGCCTAAATGCAAAAAAGATCTCCCCTTTCCGGATATACCTCCATGATGGACCAGAGAACATATTGCAGAATATCAGTTAAAGTCCACTCTTGCATACAGTGGAGATGATTTCTCAAACAAGAATAGTCCTAAAACACTAGTTCAAGAAATAAATCTAGGGGATGAAGAGAACCCTCAAGTAGTCCACTTGGCCTCTTGGCTATGGCATTATCCTCCTTTACTGCAGAAGGTAACTTCTTTACTTTTTGCCTACAAAAATTTCTTCGCATGGTCCTACAAAGATCTAATAGGGATACCAGAGGAGCTTGGATTACACAGAATACCCTTAGTTGAGGGAGCCACGCCTGCAAGAAGTAGGCCGTATCGACTCAATCCAAAATATGCAGAGGCGGTAAAGTTGGAAGTTACAAAATTAGAAGAAGCAGGTATAATTGTTCCAGTAGAACATTCCAGGTGACTTTCTTCTATGGTTATTGTACCCAAGAAAAATAGTGGAAAAATAAGGGTTTGCGTTGATTTTTGTGCCTTAAATAAAGTGACTGTTCAAGATGGATTTCATCAGCCCTTTTCAGAACAAGTACTTGAGGAAGTAGCCGGTCACACTTTGTATAGCTTCTTGGATGGTTTTAGTGGCTACAATCAGATAGTGATCCATCCTGATGATAGGGACAAAACAGCCTTTGTTACTCCATGGGGCACTTATGTCTATACTCGCATGGCTTTTGGTTTGAAGAATGCACCAGCTTCATTTAATAGAACAATGTATCTGATATTGGGAAAGTGGTTAACAACCTTTCTCCGCATTTTCATGGATGACTTTTCAGTGTTTTCAGGCACAGATAGAAGAGCAGCAGTTCAAGATTTCCATGATCATTTGGAAAATCTAAAGGAAATATTTGAGCAATGTCTCAAAACAAGTTTGAAGTTAAATCCTGCTAAATGTCATTTTTTGGTCACCAAGGGAACTCTTCTTGGTCACATAGTATCTGCTTAAGGGATAATGGTTGACCTTGCAAAGGTTACTGTTATTCTATCCATGCCTATTCCACAAAGCCCAAAAGAAGTGCAAATTTTTTGGGCCATGCAGGATACCATAGAAGATTCATACGAATGTACTCAGAAATAGCTAAGCCCTTGTCAAGGCTTACCAGTAAAAAGGTCCCCTTCTCATGGAGTGCTGAAGCTGAGAAAGCATTTTGTGAACTAAAATTGAGGTTATGTACTACTCCACTTTTAAGTGTTCCTAACTGTTCATTAGAGTTTCATGTGCATACAGATGCTAGTCTTCATGTTGTTGGTGCAGTTCTAGCTCAACCATCATCACACAAGGTTGATAGACCTATCTCCTATGCCAGCAGACTACTCACCCAAGCAGAAAGGAACTACAGTACGAATGAAAGGGAAGGCTTGGCTATTGTATTTGCTCTTCAGAAGTTTCGGCATTACCTTCTCGATGTACATTTTATAGTCATATCCGACCATCAGCCCTTGAAGTACTTGATAAACAAGCCTAGAGTAGCCGAAAGGATTTGGAGATGGTTACTCCTCTTTCAAGAATTCAACTTTGATATTCATATTAAGCCAGGAAGAGAGCACTACATGGCAGATCAAGTGTCCAGGACTGCAATGAGTGAGAAGGCAATAGGTATTAATGATGAACTGGTGGATAGTAATCTCTTTCTAGTGGCAATTCAGACTGATTGGTATGATGGAATTCTCCATTTTCTCACTACTAGAAAACTCCCAGAACACTTGACACCTATAGAAAAGAGAAGATTGCTCGTGAAAACCAAAGCATATTCACTTATAAATGGAAATTTATATAAATACTCTCAGGATGATATCTTGAGAAAGTGTGTTTATCTAGAGGAGGTAAATCTTTTGCTAGAGGCAGCACACAGTGAAGGGCATCTAAAGGGGGAAGAATCGGCTCACAGAATCATCCACAAGGGACTATGGTGGCCTCATATTTACAAGGATGCGATCAAGTTTGCTAAAGAATGCCACATTTGCTAGAGATGTGCTCCTACGCCAACCAGATTGAATTTCCAACCATTAGTCATATCTACAGGATGGCTCCCATTTGAACGATGGGGTCTTGATTTCATAGGACCAATTAGTCCAACTGGTCAACCTGGGGGTAAGAAGTATATTTTGATGGCCACATGTTATGCAACTAAATGGATAGAGGCTAAAGCTACTATGGACTGCACGGTGTTAACAGTAGCTAAGTTCTTGTATAAACGTATTTTCTCAAGATTTGGTTGCCCACTAGAAATCACTAGTGATAGAGGAACACATTTTGTAAATCAACTGCTCCAATTTATATTTGACAGGTACAAGGTCTTCCATAAAAAATCTTGTGCCTACTATCCAAGGGCAAATGGCAAGCAGAGAGCTCCAATAAGATTTTGATCGGGTTGCTGTGCAAATTATCTTTTGATCATCAAAGCTTTTGGCCACAAGCATTGATCGGTGCAATTTGGGCTTTCAGAACTATAAGAAGGGGAACCACTGGTGAGAGTCCATTTTGCTTAGTATATGGAAAAGAGGCATTGGACCCATTTGAATTCATTATAAAAAAGGAAATGGGAACCAAAACCATTGGAATTGAACCTCCCATTGAGAGATTGGTGGCATTAGAAGAATACAGAGAAGGAGCAATGCAAAAACTTCAGGTAACACAAGAAGAGCGCAAGAGATTGCATGACAGGTATTTGAGGTCTAATGAAGTTCAGGAAGGATCCATGGTTTTAGTGCATCAGGTCCCAGCAATTCCAACCAAACTGGCACCTAAATGGATAGGACCTTACATGGTGATAAAGGTATTACCTCATGGAGCAGTACATCTGGAGGATTTGTAGGGTAAGAGGATACCCCTGGTCAATATCTCCAGGGTGAAGAAGTACCTGAATTAAGGTAAATTGGAAGCATTTCATTCACCGTACCTATCGTATTTCATTCAGTGATTGCAGTTTATTATATATTAAAAAAATAAAAAAAAAGTAAAAAAAAAGTCACAAAAAAAAATTGAAAGAAAAAATTCGAAAAAAAAATCCGAAAAAAAAAAGAAACTCGTCAATATCTCCAGGGTGAAGAATCACCTGAGTTAAGTCAAGGAGGAAGAACTTCCTTCACTATCTTGTTTTTAGCTTCGGGAATTGCACAAAGACGGTGCAAAGACTTGATGTGGCGATCTGTATCACGGCATTTCCCTCTCTCTCTCTTCCTCGCGACCCCCTCCAACTCCACCAGCCCTCCTCTTTTCCTCCACCACCCCCGCAGCCCCCACCATAACCACGACCCCCTCCAACCCCACCGTCCCCTCCTCTTTTCCCCCACCACCCCCGCAGCCCCCATCATCACCACGACCCCCCTCCAACTCCACCAGCCCTCCTCTTTTCCCCCACCACCCCCGCGGCCCCCACCATCACCACGACCCCCTCCAACTCCACCAGCCCTCCTCTTTTCCCCCCATGACCCCCGCGGCCCCCACCACCACCACGACCCTCTCCAACCCCACCGTCCCCTCCTCTTTTCCCCCACCACCCCCGTAGCCCCCACCATCACCACGACCCCCTCCAATCCCACCATCCCCTCCTCTTTTCCCCCACCACCCCCGCGGCCCCCACCATCACCACGACCCCCTCCAACCCCACCGTCCCCTCCTCTTTTCCCCCACCACCCCCGCGGCCCCCACCATCACCACGACCCCCCTCCAACTCCACCAGCCCTCCTCTTTTCCCCCTCCACCCCCGTGGCCCCCACCATCACCACGACCCCCTCCAACTCCACTAGCCCTCCTCTTTTCCCTCCACCACCCCCGCGGCCCCCACCACCACCACGACCCCCTCCAAGCCCACCGTCCCCTCCTCTTTTCCCCCACCACCCCCGTGGCCCCCACCATCACCACGACCCCCTCCAACTCCACCAGCCATCCTCATTTCCCCACACCACACCCGCGGCCCCCACCACCACCACGACCCCTCCATTGTTTTAACTGCTTTATTTCTTCATCGCGAGCATCTAAAAGAATTATCTTTTCATTCAACACAGCAAGAGCAGCATCTCGTTGGGCAATCAAGTTGTCCTGCTCTGCTATCCGTGCTTGGTATTGTTGAAGCTGAACCTACAGAGCATGGTTCTCTGCTTTGTCTGCATTGGCTTCTTCTTGCAATGGAGCAATGTCTGCTTCAAGCAAATCTACTTTGCCTTGCAATTCTTGCCGGATATTCACAGTTGCCAGCTTCATTTGAAAAGGTAATTGCTGAGAAAACTAGATCAGGAGACGACCCATAGATTCTAATTCGCTGAACATAACGGGGGGAGGACGAATAGCAGGAAGTGGTTGGGATGAAGAGGTGGACAACAAATGAGGGGCGGGTGGTGGAGAGTAGTTAGGAGAAGAGGATGGAGGAGTGGGTGCATCGGGAATTACATTGGCGATTGCACTAGTAGGCACTGCAACGGGCTCAACGGGGTTAATCGGCACCCGGACTATTCCGATCACATTCTGACTTGTCGCCTCAGTGTTTGCAATCACTGCCTCAGCATTAGCAATTACTTCTGTGATGATTTCAGTGACGATCTCTTGCATAGTTTCCTCATCCTGCTGATGAGAATCCGCCCGAGAAGAGACTTCTTCAGATTCTTCCAGGTGTGCACCATGTTCCTGCTGGTGGAGCGAAGAAGAGGGAATTGATGATTCAACATGGAGGGAAGTGGAAGTGTCGTGGAAGACTTCAGTGTCGTGTCCAGTGTTGGAGCTCTGCATCTGACTTTCAGAAGGGCTAACGCATCTGCGTTTTCGACAAAATAGTTGAAACAAATCTGCATCATCATCATCCTTCTCCTCGAGCATTTGAGTAGATTCTTCATGTAACAAGAAGGGAGCAGTTGGAGGAGGCTGTGCAGCTTGGATCATCGGAAAGAGGAAAGTGAGGATATGAGGTAAACGGGAGCGAGGAAGGTCATTCTTAGCAATTTGTTTCATAACCGCGACACATTCACGGTGAATGCACCGGAAATAGAAGGATGTGAAATTCACAGGCTCACGGGAAGCGGTATCTATCATCGAATATAATGGTCGAGCAATACCATATGTGCATTTCTGTAAATTCAGGGTGGCTACCGAAAATTGCAGAGCTGTACGCTCTAGTTCAGGTCTGCAAAGAATGGCATACTCATTAGATGAGTGTCGCTGAAACAATTCTTTCATGGTGGCCACGGAAAGAAGGGGACCATTCTCCAATCCTTCCCGAGGGAGTCAAAAAGCTTCAGCAAACGTAGCTAAAGTAATGACTACATGAGATGGTAGACACGCAATGGGCCAGCACTGCTCTGTAGCAGGTGTGGCAGCAATACCAGAAATAATCTGCACATAGAATGGGTGACACTCCACTGAATGCCAAGGCAATTCAGCGAAGGCTAACAGACCATGAATGCACAAATACTCACTCACTTCGGGAGTGAGGCCTGCACAGAAGGTTGCGACATTCGCGAGAGCTTCCATGGCGCATAAGTAAACACGAGAACACAGAAGACAAAGAACGCACAATCACACAAACACAATAGCGATTATCAGTGGAAAGAACAGGATTAAGTAAGAGCACGAGAAACATTAGGCGGCAAAACCTTAATCATAGCACCATATTGGAGAGATATCTATCATGATTACGGCATGCATGCATGATCAGAAACAGTAACATAGGGTGGCGATTAATCATAGTTAGATACCAAAACGAGGAGATTACGGCCAGTGGTCAACCGAAATACGGGAAGAAAAAGAAAAGCAAGTGACACTGGAAAAAGAATAAATACACGTCATAGGTTATCAGACGGCTGGTGATATGGGTGAAGCTTAGAACCATTAATCACTTTTGGAAGGAGAACACCAGTTAAGGTCGCCAACCGAAAAGTTGTTGGTCCCACTTGTTTAGCAATTCGGTATGGAGTGAACCACCGTAATTTAAATTTTTCGGCAGATCTGTTGGCTTTAGCATTATAAAATAAAACAAGTTGGACAACCGTAAAGACAGGGGTTTTGAGGAAGCGATCATGAGTATGGGCTTGACAAAGCTGAACTTCTTGGAGAGTCATGAAGCTTTCCCAGCGTTGTTCATTCAATGATCTGAGCACATCCATCCAAAATGGAAGAGATTCTTTCGGCAGCAATTTGTGATAAAAGGCAACACGCAAGCTCAGTACCACTACTTCCATTGGTGCAATAGCTTCCAATCCATAAGCAAGTTTAAACGGAGTTGTTCCGATTGACACTTTGTACGTGGTCCGGTAAGCCCACAGTACGACAGGTAAGAGTTGATCCCAACGTTCCAAACATTCCAAGATCAATTTGTGAAGCATATTCATCAGAGTCTTATTGGTACTTTTAGCCAGACCATTAGCACGTGGATAGTGTTAAAAATAAAGAAGTTAGCTCGTATATATTTTTGCAAAAAGGATTTTCTTCAAGTAGAAGCAAAATACAAAAATGAAAAATAGAAGCATTTACTTCAGCAAGTAGTGGAGGCCAAAAGAGAATCAATCAAAAGAGAATCAAATCCAAAAACTAAACTGTAAGAGGAGTGGCTGTCCAAAGTAGTGGAGAAATGATGGAGAAGAGCTCTCAAACTCATCATGAGAGTTTTTGGTCACTTGGCTATAAAAGAGGCAAGGGAGGACACTCAAGCATATAGGAAGAAGGCGTGGAAGCCCCCTTGTAGCTACTTCATTTGTTTTGAGTCATTTCGTTCAGTTCACTCTCATAGAGTATGTCCAGCCACACACCCATTTTTGGGTAGTCTACTTGTGAGAATCATATCTCTCAATATCTGTATCCAATTTTAGTGTTTAAACATTCGTTGGAAATCATATCTTGAGTAATTCCTCTGTCTAGAACAGTTTTATCAAATTCGTTGTGCTCTATGAGTTATTCAGGTTTTAGTGAAGTCTAGTTTTCAACCTAACTGAGTGGACAAAGAGTTGCCAACCCAAATCCACTCCAAATTGAGTGTTTGATAGCTCATTTGAAAGCTATAGGTGTCTAGTGTGAGTGACCAAAGTTTGAAGTTCATTGCATTTTTCAATTGGTACGAGTTTTCATTTGAAGGTTTAGTTGTTGGCAATAGTCTTGATCCTGAGAAGGTCTTCTACACTTTCCGCTGCGAATAGGAGAGGAATTCTCCAACGATTGGTATCAGATCATTGGATTTTGAAGAGGCAAAGCATTGGAACTGAAGTGAAGCAAAGGAGAAGCCACAAATCAAGGAGGAGCTTCATAAATTCAAGGAAGAGCGCCACACAATACTTGAGGTAAACTTCAATCTTGGAAGTTTTCAATGGCTAATTTAGGACAACAAGTTGAGAAGTTAGATAAAGATAATTTTCAATCTTGGAGGTATAGAATGATAAATTACCTTAAAGGTAAAGGTTTATGGAGTCTAGTTAGTGGAGAGGATCCACAACCGGTGGACCTTGAAGATCCCAACATTACTCCGGCACAAAGGAGACAATTTGCTGATTGGGAAGAGAGGAATCGAAGGGTGATGTTCCTCATCTCAGAAGTTATTTCTAACACTATGATTGGTCATGTGCAAAGCTTAGAAACAGCCAAGGAAGTTTGGGAAGCATTGGAGAAGGTGTATGCTACCTCAACAAGGTCTCGGAGGATGCAACTCAAGAACGAGCTCAACAACATGAAGAAAAGCTCAAACCAAAGCATTAGTGAGTATACATTGAGGATCAAGAAGCTTCGAGATCAGCTAGCATCAGTTGGATGCAAGATAGAAGAGGAAGACATCGTCCAAACAGCCCTCAATGGCTTGAGGAGTGAAGAAAAGTGGAAGCCCCTCATCACAAACATTCTTTATAGAGATCCTCTACAAACATTCGACGAGATTATACCAAATCTTGTGGCTGAAGAGGTAGCTCAACAAGGAGAAGATAACAAAGGTAAGGACAACCATAGTCAAATGTTAGATGCAGGAAGAGGTAGAGGAAGGAACTCAAGAGGAGGCTCGAGAGGAAGAGGGAGAATCTACAACAACACAAATTTCAGCCAACACAAATCGGAGGACAACAAGGACAACTCAAATGACAACACACATGGAAGAGGTCGAGGAAGAAATAGAGGAAGAGGTCGAGGTTCATACAATCCTCATAAAGGTATAACATGTTATCATTGTGGTAAACTAGGACATTATGCAAATGATTGTTGGCAAAAGAATGGAAGGCTGAATGGAGGCAACCAAAGGAGCCAAAATAATTATGTGAGTACATCAAGTGAAGAAGACAAGCAAACCATGCTTGCCATGAAGCATGACTACAACAACTCGAGAAGTGATGACCAAAAATGGTTCATAGATTCAGGTTGCAGCAACCATATGACATGCCAAGGAGATTTATTCACAAAGCTACAACCTCCAAGTGGAAAAGGATGTGTGGAGACCGGCGATGAAACTCAACACACAATTGAATGTTGGAGATATCAAGCTTGGAGATAGAAAGGTATCGGCTGATGTTCTTCATGTTCCTACTATTACAAAGAATTTGATTTTAGTAGGACAAATGGTAGAGAAAGGATATCATGTTATCTTCAATGAAAAAGGCTGCTTTATAAAGAATCCAAAAGAAGGATTCAAGGTCATTGCTCAAGGAAGGAAAGAAGGAAGGATGTTCACTTTGGACATTCAACAACCACATGGAAAGGTGATGTACATTCAGTTTGGAAACAAGAAGATTGCTGAAATCGATTTGTGGCACAAAAGGTTTGGATATATCAACATTCCCAAGCTCAAGGACATGAGCAACCATGAAGTGGTAAGAGGTCTTCCAAGATTCAATGATGCTGGACTACATGAGTTCTGTGAAGCATGCCAACTAGGAAAGCAAACTCGACAACCATTCAAGAAGAGCAACTATGTGGCAAGGAATGTCCTCGACTTGATACACACGGATGTATGGGGACCATTACAACAACCATCAGTAGCTGGTAATAGATATTTTGTCACTTTTATCGATGATCATTCAAGAAAAGTATGGATGTTTTGCATAAAACAAAAATCAGATGTGTTCTCCATGTTCAAGAGATTTAAAGCACAGGTAGAGAAGGAAACAGGACGCTACATAAAGACCTTGAGGTCCGATGGAGCAGGAGAATATTTCTCCAAAGAATTTTCAAATTTTCTTTATGAAAATGGCATCAAGAGACAATTTACATGTAGGTACATGCCTCAACAAAATGGAATAGTTGAAAGGAAAAACCGGCATATCACAGAAGTTGCAAGATGCATGCTCAACGAGATAAAGATGCCACTAAACTATTGGGCTGAAGCAACTAGTACGGCTGTTTATTTGATGAACAAGTGCACAACGGCTGGAGTGCATAATCTAACTCCCGAGGAGGTTTATTCCGGTAAGAAACCTGACCTTACACATCTCAAAGTTTTTGGATGTGTGTGTTATGTTCACATCCCTCAAGAACTAAGGACAAAGATGGAGGCAAAGTCCGAAAAATGTATTTTTATTGGATATTCATCGGAGCAAAAGGGATATAGGTGCTACAATCCGGTGACAAAGGAGCTACGAGTCTCATGAGATGTGGTATTTGATGAGCTAAGACCATGGTTTGGAGACAAAGGGAAAGAGAAGATGCTTCAAGAAGATTGCGAAGATGATGGAGGTGCTGTCCAAGAAGAATTTCAGCAAACAAGCACTCAAATGTCAAGTCCAGAAGCTTCTACATCACTTGGAGAAAGCTCAACATGGAAGGGGAGACTAAGGAGTCATTCCTTATCACCAACATCATGTTATGAAATATCTAAAGCTGAAAGCGCTGCCCAAAATAGTGATTCAAATGCAAGTGAAGAAGAGTATGAAGAGGTGATCACACCATAGGTAAAGTTGAACCGGTTGAAGAAGCCATGTTCAAAAGCAAATGAAAGGAGGTCTTCAAGAGCAAGGTATCCAATTGAAAGGCTGAGCTATGATAGTTTTATTGCAAAGCATTTTGCATATATAACACAGGTGGTCAAAGACAAAGAACCGGATGCATATGAAGAAGCATGTACACAAAAAGAATGGCAAGATGCTATGCAAGAAGAGATAAAAGCTCTCAAGGACAATCACACATGGGAGCTAGTTCCAAAGGCTGAAGGTATGAAGATTGTTCGAAATAAATGGGTGTTTAAAATAAAGAGAAATGCTGATGGCTCTCTAGCTAGGCATAAAGCTAGACTAGTAGCAAAAGGATTCAAGCAAACTCATGGCATCAACTATGAAGAGACTTTCAGCCCGGTTGCAAAGATGGGAACAATTAGAACCTTGATTGGAGTGAGTGCAGCAAGGAGATGGCCATTATACCAACTTGACATAAAAAATGCTTTCCTCAATGGTGAACTTCAAGAAGAGGTATACATGAGTCAACCGATTGGATTTGAAGATAGAAAGCATCCAAATTTTGTTTGTAGATTTAAGAAAGCTTTGTATGGGCTTAAGCAAGCACCACGTGCTTGGAATCAAAGATTGGTCGAGTACCTCACAAGGTGTGGGTATAGCCCAAGTAATGCAGATCCCGCTCTCTACATGAAGAAAGAAGAAGGCAAGCAGGTATATATTTGCATA
This sequence comes from Ceratopteris richardii, assembly GCA_020310875.1. Classification (NCBI taxonomy): domain Eukaryota; kingdom Viridiplantae; phylum Streptophyta; class Polypodiopsida; order Polypodiales; family Pteridaceae; genus Ceratopteris; species Ceratopteris richardii. The sequence continues at coordinate 108,984,278 of CM035434.1, forward strand.
TACGTTGATGATCTCATCATAACAGGAAGTAATGTTACAAGAATACAAGAGATAACAAGAAAACTCGGTAAGGAGTTTAAAATTTCAGATCTTGGTGAGTTGAAATACTTTTTAGGCATTGAGATAGTCTATGGGAAAGATGGCATTTACTTTACGCAAAGAAAGTACCTATTGGATGTTCTTTTCAGATTTGGAATGAGTGAATGCAAACCACTCACTCAACCTATGGACACAAATGTGAAGCTATGCTCAAATGATGGAGAGAAGTTGCATGATGTAACTACATATAGGAGTATTATAGGTTGGTTGATCTATGCTACGATCACAAGACCCGATTTGTGTTATATTGTTGGAGTTCTTTCTCAATTTATGCAAGCTCCAACAAGTGAACATTTAAATTCAGCCAAACGAGTGCTAAGATATGTGAAGCACACTGTCAATCATGCATTGTTTTATAGATATGATGAAGAATTGCAGGTAAAGGGCTTCAGTGATGCTGATTGGGCTGGTTTGAAGGAAGATAGAAGATCCACTTCAGGTTATGTGTTCATGATAGGTAGCAAACCTATCACATGGAGCTCAAAGAAGCAACCTACTGTTGCACTATCATCTACTATCATCTACAGAAGCTGAATATAGAGGTTTAGCATTTGCAGCTTGTGAAGCTATGTGGATTAAGAAGCTCTTGGCTGATCTTGATGTGCACGTGGAGACCATTCCAATTTATGGTGACAACATGTCAAGCATTCACTTGACAAAAAATCCAATGTTTCATGCATGAAGCAAGCACATAGAAGTGCATTATCATTATGTTCGAGAAAAAGTTTTGAGCAAGGATGTGGATATAAAGTTCATTGGAACTAATGAGCAGGTTGCAGACATGCTTACAAAGTTCCTAGATGCTTCTAAGCTAAAGAGGTTCAAGGACGACATCAACTTGCAGGATATGGCTGAAGGTGCAAGCTCACATGTGAGCTTGAGGAGGAGTGTTAAAAATAAAGAAGTTAGCTCGTATATATTTTTGCAAAAAGAATTTTCTTCAAGTAGAAGGAAAATACAAAATGAAAAATAGAAGCATTTACTTCAACAAGTAGTGGAGTCCAAAAGAGAATCAATCAAAAGAGAATCAATCAAAAGAGAATCAAATCAAAAAATTGAACTGTAAGAGGAGTGGCTGTCCAAAGTAGTGGAGAAATGATGGAGAAGCGCTCTCAAACTTATCATGAGAGTTTTTGGTTACTTGGCTATAAAAGAGGCAAGGGAGGACACTCAAGCATATAGGAAGAAGGCGTGGAAGCCCCCTTGTAGCTACTTCATTTGTTTTGAGTCATTTCGTTCAGTTCACTCTCATAGAGTATGTCCAGCCACACACCCATTTTTGGGTAGTCTACTTGTGAGAGTCATATCTCTCAATATATGTATCCAATTTTAGTGTTTAAACATTTGTTGGAAAGCTTATCTCAGCTACTTCCTATATTTAGAACAGTTTTATCAAATTCTTTGTGCTCTATGAGTTATTCGGGTTTTAGTGAAGTCCCATTTTCAGCCTAATTGAGTGGACAGGTAGCCTGTTTTGTATCAAAGAGTTGCCAACCCAAATCTACTCCAAATTGAGTGTTTGATAGCTCATTTGAAAGCTATAGGTGTCTAGTTTGAGTGACCAAGGTTTGAAGTTCATTGCATTTTTCAGTTGGTACCAGTTTTCATTTGAAGGTTCAGCTGTTGGTAATAGTCTTGATCCTGAGAAGATCTTCTACACTTTCTGCTGCGAATAGGAGAGGAATTCTCCAACAGATAGTACGGTGAGCTGAATTTATGCATAATCTGAAAAGTCTGAGTTAGTACTTGCATTAAGTTGTTTGCAAAATGTGTTCCTTGGTCCATCACTATCTCTAGAGGTAATCCATATCGAGGGAAAACATCCTTCGTCAAACATTTGGCCACCAAAACAGCTATGGCAGAACGTAAAGACCAAGTTTCTGCCCATCTAGTGGCATAATCTATACAAGCCAATATGTATTGATTGTTGGTGAGGGTCGCTACTGGTGTTATTGGGCTAATAAAATCTAGACCCCACTTTTGAAAAGGCTCTAGAGGTAAGACAGGTTGCAGGGGAAAGAAGTGTCGCTGCAAGGGCTGTCCAAACCTTTGACAGACATCACATTGCTGCACAAATTGAACAACATCTCTGTACATGCTAGGCCACCACAGCCCACTTTGCAGAATTTTTCGGTGAGTAAGATCAGCTGCGAAGTGTCCTCCAAAGGATAATGAATGAGCCATGGCAATAACGGATTCCACTTCATGGGGAGGAGTGCATCTAAGTAAAACACCGGTAGGATCTATGTAATACAGTTGACCCACAATCAACCGGAATCGTCGACTGTAGACTGCAATTTTCTGACGCAGCGCAGTGGGAGTATTAGGAGGAAGACATCCGTCAGTGAGGAAAGTCAACAACGTATCATAGTATGTAGGAGCCACAGGAAGTTCTGCAGATTCTTCAGGAGTTGTCTCGGTGACGTAAATCGCCGGTGTAGTGTCATCAACACCTACCGGAGACTCACCGGAATCCAGTCGAGATAGGAAATCCACCAGGACATGTGCTGTGCCGGGCCGATGAATAACTTCATAATCGAACTCCTGTAATAGTAAAACCCATCTTGCTAATCTACCACCCAAATGCTGCTGCCAAACCAAGTACACCAGTGCAGCATGATCCACATGGAAAGAAAATTTACGACCTAGCAAGTAATGCCGAAATTTCTTAACAGAGTATACCAAACCAAGACATTCTCGTTCTATCACAGAGTAATTTCTCTCCGCAGGAGCTAATCGGAGACTCGCATAGTACATAGGCCAAAACCATTTATCAATTTTGTTGCATGAGGACACTACCAATCGCAATATCTGACGCATCCACGAAGACATGGAACGGTAGACCCCAATCAGGTGGTTGCAGGATCAGTGCCTGCATCAATAAGACCTTCAACCAATCAAATGCACTTTAGCACTCTTGAGTCCATTCGTACTTCCATGGAGTGCTGGTCATAAGCCGATTAAGTGGTGTCGCTAAATGAGCTAACCACTGTAAATGTCTGCCATGCCACCGGATTTGGCCAAGAAAGCGCATAACTTCTTTCGGTGTCTTTGGGACTAGTGCCTCCAACATGGCTGCTACTTTATCCGGATCTACCTGTATTCCTTGTTTAGAAATAATATGGCCAAGTAGTTTGCCACAGGAGACCACAAAAACTGATTTGGTAGGATTCAAACATAACCGATACTCTCGGCATTTTCAAAACAGCACCATAAATGATACAGGTGCGCCAAAGTGGCACCAAATAAGGAAAAATCATCCAAATATACTTGCATAAATGTGTTCAAGTAAGGTGAAAAGACTTCTTGCATACATCTTTGGAATGTACTCGGGGCATTCCGTAAACAAACCACATTACGGTGCAAGCATACACACCCCAGTTCGTGATAAAAGTTGTCTTCAGTATATCCTGTTCTGCCATCCTCACTTGATTATACCCACTGTAGCCATCCAGAAAAGAATACATTTTGTGACCTGCTACCCTGTCGAGCATTGTATCTAGAAAGGGGAGAGGGAACGGATCTGGTACAGTGGCGGAATTGAGTTTTTGGTAGTCAACATAGATACAGAACTATTTATTTTTCTTCCACACTATTACTATTGGTGATATCCACTCCGCATGCTCAATCGGCATAATGAATTCCACCTTCAATAACCGATCAAGTTCAGCTTTCACCTGTGCTGCATAATTTGGGTTCATCCTATAGCTAGGTTGTTTGATAGGCCTCGCATCCGGTTTGAGCACTACCCGATGTTGATAAATCCGTGGGTCAAGACCTTTCATGTCTCTGTAATCCCAAGCAAAAACATCTGAGAATTCTCGTAGAAGTTGTACCAAATCTTGTTGGAATTTCTCTGCTAATCCGGCCCTAATTTTGACTGGCCTCGGGTTGACTGTATCTCCCAAATTGTACGTTACCAATTGATCTTCCGGTACATAAAATTGTCGGGGCTTTACCAAATCATCAGCTGACTATAACAGTTGTTGTAAGGTTGCTTCGTCCATTGCTAGGCCATCACCGGCTTCTACTTCTCCGGTCATTGGTAGGACCGTACAAACTGCCGGACTCCAATTGTCTGCTACCGACTGTAAATCCACAGTACCTAATGGGATAAAATCCTTATTGGTCTTGAGGAAAGCCTCTTCCTCATCATCAGATAGCCCATCCAACATATGGACTGGCTCTGCTACATATGGCGGTGCATGTAGATCACAGGGTTGCATAGCATCCAGTGCAACTACATATTTCCAGTGATTGTTCTTAAAAATTAACTCTTGAGCTGACCAATCCTACACAACTTTAGCTTTCTTGAGCCATGGTCGACCGAAAAGTAAGTTGTAGTCGAGGCTAGATTCAGGTAACTCCAGGACTACGAAAGTCATATTAAATTTAGTTCCCTGCAAGGTTATCTGGATGTTACATACTAAGCCCATCGGATGGACTCGTGATTGGTCTGCCATTCACACAAAAAATTGAAAGGGTTCAATTTGGGTCCAACCCAATTTCTTGCAGAGTGCGGTTGTTGCAATATTCACACTAGACCCGCCATCAATTAAAACTTGGTTGATCTTCTAGTTTTTATACCAGACGGTGATCAATGGGACTGAATCATCCATCGTAGAATCCATCTCCGGTTGTATGGTCGCAGTCGAAGGAGTACATGAAGGTCCGGGACTAACTTGCTGTTGGAATTGCTGTTGTATTCCTGGAACTAAGGCGAGAAACTGTCCCAAAGGGAGTGTGATTGAAGATTTAGATAGAACGTCCCAATACCTGATCTGTTTGGGCTGTGGTCATCACCGATTCTGGTGGTGATTCTAATGTTCTTGGGGCAGAGTTCTGTTCATTCGATCTTGCCTATGGTAGAGGGACCTGTGTTACCGGATTGGATTAAGGAACATAGTCGGCTCCTTAGCTATCCTTTGACTAGCCTGTGCAAACATCCACTGCTGCTCATGAATTCGAGGCTCGAAAACTTCAACTCCCGGTTGCAACTGTTTACCTGATCTCGTCTGTACCACGGCTGCTTGTGACTCAATTGGGGAGATATAAACCATGTTAGTCATCGGGTTTTGTCGTTCCTTCTTCCTTTTGTTGTACTCTGCTACTTCCTTGCAAAATCTACGGATATGGCCAACCTCGCCACAAAAATGACATCGAGCAGATGGAAGAGAGGTACCTTCCACTGATGTACCTGCCTGCCATCGATTTTGATTAAAATTGTTGTTACGTTGTCCCCGGTAGTTCCTATATCCTTGCTGCTGGTTGGTTCGCAACTGTGGTGGCACGTAATGGGTGACTGGCTACCCTGGTTCCTGTATTATAGCATTTACGACCGCTTTACCCTGCACCTTTGCATTATATGCACAGGTTTCTATTGAGTGTCCTGTTGTGTTACAGATGGCACAATACATCTGGTTGAGGGCACATGTAGAACTGGTGTGACCTGGATACTTGCACTTTGTACAATACACCTGTTTGGACGGATCATTAGCCACATTCTTACTTGCTTTCAACCATTCCAGGTCCTCCGTAAAACCTCCAACTTTGTGCTCCAACTGTAAGGCCATCGCAATTACAGTGTCCAATGTCATTCCACCCACACAACGACTGATCATGATTTGTCTTAACTGTGGATTCGGTCCGTTAATGAACCATTGTGTTATGACATCATCTGGCAGATTGGCATGTGCTGGAGGCAGCTGCCTTAAGTGAGTTCTAAACAGTGTCGCATACTCCTGTACACTCTGGTGTGGTTTCTATCGATTGTTCTGCAAATAGTCAAAGATTTCTGCAAGGTTCTTCTTCAAAAAAAACCTCTGTAAGAACGCGTCTCTCACATCATCATGATTACCAAAATGATTAATATCATATTCAGTCAACCACCTTGCTGCTTCATTAACCAATGTGGCATGAAATACAATGGCCTTGTACACCGGATCCGGTAGCTGATTCAACACTGCATAACTGATCTCGAATGTGCGAACATGTGCATCGGGGTCATCCCCCGAAAATCCACCGAATTTTGTATATGTCACCCCAGTCGGAATCGGTCGAGATGAAATGATTGGTTGTGGCTGCTCCTGTTGTTGTTGCTGCTGAAACTGCGGTTGCAGCTATGGGGGTGTTTGCTGCTGTGAATCTAAACCACTCATGGTGCTATTATGGGCAGTATTGTTGTTATCTATATGTGGAGGGAATATCTCTTGTCCTTCAGAATCTGTATTATCAGCCTGCTCACCTTCCGGTTCAAAAATGTCGTTGAATCTCTTACTTAGCTCTAAATCAAGTAGCCTTTCCTCAGCTTTGGTATCGAGATTAGGTAAGCTTTCCCCAAAAAGTGGTGAACGTAATAAGGGTCCACAAGGCAGCATCGCACTATCACCGAAAAATTTCAAATTCCCACCAAATGGTATCGAACTTCCATCGGAACTTGTTGAACTTTCACCGAACTTGGTTACCCTTTCACTCGAAACGGTCTCACTTGGTAATACAACCTTATCACCAAAAATGGTCGAATTCTGACCAGATAGTGTCGGACTAACTCCGCACTGCGTCTCTACACAACCAGACGTCACTGTACCCTCTCCAGAAAGTACCGGATTCGCACCGGAATTCATAGGAATCTCATCATGTGTCACCGAGCTAGCACCGGAATCACTACTGACTAGCTCTGATCCTTCTGCAACTGGACTTAATTGGCCTGCACTTCTACCACCTGGGGGTGTCCCTAATAGATTTGGAACTGCCCAGGGATGTTGATCTCTCCTATACTTTGGATAGGACTCGCCGAAATGAGTAACCGGCATATATCACTTTTTCAACTAGCGGTTACTATTCCCCACTGCTTGCCATGCGTACTACTCTTCCCTTACTGATTATTCCTAATTTTCCATCTTCCGACAGATGGCGCCAGTGTTAAAAGCACTTCTGTCAAGTCGCTTTTAATCTCGTTTCGAGTTCTTGGGGATGGTTAGGGGTCTGACAGTGTAGAGGCCCTTTATTTAATTTTCCCAAATTAATTATTCAACTAAACAGTAACTATACTTTCAAGGCCACAACTTCCGCTACGCAGTACTATTTTTCGATTATAATTATCTTTACACAGTAAACTTATAGTGCACATTAACAATCACACAGTCGTAGAGACTTATTAATGTGAATGTAACATTACTGTGTTAATAATGACTCATTGCAATTCGACAAGAACAGAATAACAATACTCAAATATCGGCAAATCTGCACACGATCTTCTCAGCATGGTCGCCCAGATAGACAGTCTGGCAAACCCGTCTCTCTCTTGCCAAAGAACATCGTAATGCCTTTTCATTAAGGGATAAAAAGTTACAACTATTCGCTATGCCTTTTCGGTGCGTGCGACTATGGAAAATAAAATTACATTATTCCCATCCGGCGGCCTAACAATCCATTCGAGAGCTTATTGAAGAAGATGCCATCATGAGGAAGATTCTAGATGGCATTAGAAGTTATAAGAAATGGCAATCCTTCACCATATCCTATGATCTCATCATGGGTCTACAAACTCCAAATTTCAACATATTCCTTGGACAAGTCTTCAAACAACAAGACAACAAAAATATGAAGGAACGTAATTCCTATTAGGGTAATTCAAAAAATTCTCTTTATGCAAATATGAAAGACAAGCAGCACAAAGGCAAGAAGAAGGAAAAGGATGAAGAAGAGATCTCCCAGGATAACTATGCAAGCAAAAGCAAGTGGAAATTGAAGAAGAAAGGATAAAAGCATGACAAATCGAAAGGTCAAAGTGTTCAACATTGTTCCATATGTGATAAGACCAACCACACCACTCAAAGTTGTTGGTTCAATGGAAGAACTCAGAAAGGAGGTGGAAGAGGTGGATTTGGTTACAATAGAGGCAGAGGTGGACACAAGTTCAACAATAACAATAGAACTCATAATAGAAATTACTTCAACAATTATTCAAAAGATCAAACACATGAAGACTCATTGCTTCTAATGAATCTGAACCACAAAAAAGGTAAAGAAGTTGATCATTTATTCTACATAGATTCATGATGTCCAAACCATGTTGCAAGCAACATTGCTCTTCTATATAGCTTGGAAAGTCCAAATCATAGACATGATATACAAATAGGGGATGACGTGAAGCACAATGTGGAGAAGATTGGTAATGTCAAAGCTTCCAATGGTAGGAAAAACATTTTAAGTAAGGTTCTCTATGTATCCACTATCACTAAAAACCTAATAAGTGTAGGCCAAATAGTTGAAAGAGGCTTGCAAGTTAGGCTCACCCAACATGGAGCTTCTATGGAAGATCCATGTCAATGCTTCAAGAAGATAGCTAGAGGTGAGAAGCATGGTAGGATCTTTAATTTTGAAGTAGAAGAAACCAAGAACATAACTCTCTTCAATTCTCAAACCTTAAGTGAGCTTGAAATGTGGCATAAGAGACTTGATCATGTGAATGAAATAACTTTGAAGGATACATGCAGAGATCAAAGTGTTCTAGGACTTTCAAACATACCAGAGCAACACCTGATCAATAGATGTGATGCTTGTCAGATTGGGAAGGCACAAAGACAACCATTCAACCACAACAGCTACATGCACAACAACCTTTTGGACTTAGTACACACTGATGTATGGGGACCAAGTCATGAACCTTCATTAGCATGCTCGAGGTATTATGTTTCCTTTGTTGATGATCATAGTGGATGGAACAGTCTATACTTTATCAAGAATAAGAATGAAGTGTTTAAATGGTTCAAGAAGTACCTAGCACATGTGGAGAATCATACAGGTAGATCATTGAAGAAACTTAGATTTGATGGAGGGGGAGAATACTTCTACAAAGATTTTGATGAATTCTTGCAAGATAAAAGCATCAAAAGGGAAGTGACTACATGTATTCTCCTAAATTGAATGGAATTGTAGAGAGAAAAAACATACTCTAGTTGGATCACCAAGAACCATGCTTGAAGAGAAGAGATTATTGCATTATTCATGGGCAAAAGCAATGTCAATTGTTATATATCTAGTGAATAGACTTCTTGTCATGGACAAAGGAAATCATCCTAAACCCCAAATTTCATGTGACATCTATATCTCATGATTGGTTTAGAATTTGGAGAATCTAGTACTTCCATCACGTCCGAAATGTGAAAACCCTAAGATCGACTCTCTACTTGCTAGATTTTGACAACTTGAGGTCTTAATTTAAATTACTTACATCATCATAACATCATGAATTCATATCCGACTTTATAAGTGCCCTTGGGAACCACCCTCAAACTCCTATAAAAGGAGGCCTTGGCCACATACATGCTCAGTCTTGCCAATGCAAGTCTTGGGAACTCAAGGAGTCGTGATCTCCAAGTAAGTACTTTCAAAGTTCCTATTCGACTTCTAGTCTTGTGCCTTGTTCTAGTGTTATCTAGTCTAGTATCTTCAACATCTTATCGTGTTCTATTGTAATCTCATAGTAAGAGATCTTGTTGAGTTATTTGTTGCATGGAGTTAGTATACATATTAGTACAAGTGCCAGTATAAGCGTCAATAAAATATGCAAAGCATCAGTATAGGCATCAATATAAATGTTGATATAGGCATTGATAAGCTCCTGGGCAAAAAGTGTCGATATAGGTGTTGGTACATTCTTAGAGATACCAACATGCATACCATCACCCATACTGATGAACATATCTGCAATTTTCTTTTTTGGATAGAGTATGTTGTCTCTTGCTACAACAATATCAGCACGTTGTTGTGTAGCAAAAGACAATACACTCTACCCAAAAAAAATTTGAGTACATGTGACATGTACTCTAGTGGTTGCCGATTTAGGGTTTACATGACCAGCAACCAAAACTTGATTTGATAAAGCAAAACACATGAACATAAAAGAGATGAGCAGAATGAGCCATGAACTATGTACAAAAGAAATATTCCATAAATGAACCATGTACAAAAGAGATATATATTCCATAAATGGACCATGTACAAAAGTGTGGCAGACCATCGTCAAATACAAAATGTGGCAAACAACTGTCATATAAGAACCAAATACTAAATTGTGGCACACCACTACCATATATGAGCCAAGTACAAAAGTGTGGAACACCACTGCCATACACATGCCCAGAGGGATCAAACCATCTATATCTACAGTCTTGCAACAAAGCATATCCATGAAATGAGACAAATTTATATTATATTTATAAATAACCACAAAAGAATACCAAACCAAGTTTATAAGCTCACCTCAGCATAGATGCTCCCACGAAACGACCGCACTGCATCACTCCAAGTCCTCCAACAGTGCAACTAATCCATGACAATATCCATAAGCCTCCTCTGCTCATGTGAGAGGATGACCCACTGCCAACTCTTACAAAAAATATGAAAAACATTAGATGAACATACATGAAATGCTTAATGCAAACAAATTCAATCACCGAAATGATACTACAAACTTGTGACACATGGCATCATACCCACCACTACCCAAATGTGATGCTCCAACCGTATCTAGACATGTGGCCGCTACATCTCACTATTGACAATATTGATCAGGCGTTTGCTACTGCTCATCATGGATCATATCCCACTCCTTAGCATCTAACTAACCATACACGCTTCAGTAAGCCTGCTCTAAAAGCATCATGAGCCTCTGATCGTGGGTGCGAGATCACCTCATGTGCCATGTGCTAAATCAACTCCGAGCTAACAACAGAGTGCCTAGGTGCTGGCCAATACTCATGATAGATCGAATTTTTGATATAATTTTTTCGATCTTTGTCCTGTTCACTCCATTTTCCCATGAGAGAGTGTCCAAAATCTATGAAGCACTATCATATATGCTCATGGATGTCCTTTTTGGCTGCATCCATCAATGGATCTCCATCACGTGGTAGACCTTGGAGTTGTCATGGTCATGAGCACTTCAAGGTGTATGTGATGTACTATAAGGCATACCTGTATCTGAGGTACTTTCTCTAAGAGTAGAAGTGGGAGAGACAAAATTTGTCACACTGGCTCCAAAACATCCACCTCCTCCAGAGCCACCTGGAGATCCACCTCAGGAACCTACTCCTCTAGAGCGTGACCTTGATCAATAGGATGACCGAGACAGGCTAGAACCTGTATTGGGTTGTGGTGTCGAACACATATGGCGACTGCTACAGCCACTAGGGGATGGTTAAGAGGATGGTTCTGGTGGAGTCATAAAGCGAGGAGTACCCTCGATGGGATTAGTCCCACAAAAGGGATTGAGTCCAAAAAGAGTAGTCCCACCAAAGGGAGTGGTGCGGACGGGAGTGTTGCCAATGGGAGTGAGGCTAAGGGGAATACGATAATAATGTTAATATAAAGAGATAGGAGAGTACAAAAAAGCATAACAAAATAAATATACACAAAATACTACATACAAGTGTTTGGTTCATAAATCCTATGTTCTACCATCCTCTTGGAGATCTGACACACATAGGATATCTATCTCTACATTGGAAACTTCTAGATCTCTTGGTATGGCCACCCCTTCTCGATCATCATCATCGTACAACATGTCGTCTATTACTTCATCATGTACCTTGTCTTCTTCAAACACCTCTTCATCTTGGACAATGATGTCTTCCTCCTCCACTATCAAATGCACCTCAGAGTCCACTGCGGATGGAATTTCCTCTATGTCTATGTCCTCACAATTTTTTTTACTACGTGGAGAGACGTGTCCATCTATAGCTAGGCCTAGATGTATGTTCTAAGGCTCTCTAGCAAACTGTAGGTGCTTACTATCTATGTGTTTCCAAGCATCAAAATCAGCAAGCACTCACATTACACCATTTGTAGACCTGCTCTTTACATGCCATGACATTAAGTCAGCTATGGATTAGCATCTGAACATGCTCTTAATTCTCAGAATGATAGGAAAGTGGCAAAGAACCTTTGTGGGGACTGCGTCACCCACAAGGTCTTCTCTAAACATGTTCGCTCCACACTTTGGACATATGTGGAGATATTCATACTCGTTTGGAAAGAGAATGCAATCATTTGGACAAGCATGAATATTTTTGTAGTCCATTCCAACATACTATAAAAGTTTTCTTGCATCTCCACATGTCAGAGGCATGTCATTGCCATCTAGCAGAAACTCATATTTCAGAAGCCTGCAATCGGTAAGCAATTACAAAAATATTAGTAAATGAACTTATTTTGATACAACAATGAAAGTTTATTCCAAATCAACTTACCTGAACAATTCAGAAACACTACTATCTGACCATCCATAAATCGATTGAAGATTAAGCATCACGAGAGATGCACATATTACATATATCTTTGCCCCGATGTACAGTGGTAAATGGGCTAGTCTTTGCATGTTCTCATGTTCTTCATCGGCGTCTGAGCATGAAAATTCTGGCATGTCAATGGAACCCATGACATCTTCTCCACCTTCGTGATCTTTGTCCATCTAATAAAATGGCCTCGAGCATTTTTTCCATGTGTTGATTCTGTGTTATGCTACTAGTACCTTGTACTTCTACCTCCCTCTTTGTTCCCTTATATCCACAAGGGATACATGGTGCAATGTCATTTGGGTTGCTCACCAGGAGAACCATGCAAATGGTAGCATAGGTTTTCTAGTCAAATTTTATCAAAGGACCCATATTCTCTAACATGTGCAGTACAAATCCATCGTTTCCAAAAAATCTGGTACTTGCATTGAGTGCAAGGACATGCCATTCTCTCCTCCGGATTCAAAGATACCATCTAATACCATGTGGAGATGTTAGGACATTTAATATATGATACATTTAATTATATATTCTAATTTCAATTCTGAAGCCCTACTTTTTTTTTATTAAATGTAATCCTATTTTTATATATTTGATTATATATATTAATATTAATCCAATAAACCTATTTTTTCCTTATATATATATATATATATATATATATATATATATATATATATATATATATATATATATATATATATATATATATATATATATATATATATATATATATATATATATATATATATATATATGGGTGTGTGTGTGTGTGTGTTAAACCTAAAGCCCTATATTTTATATATTTAATTATATATATGTGAACACCCTAATTTCTTATATATTTGTCTATATGTGTTTTTATGTGTATGTGTTTGTATGTAAAAACCCTAAAATGCTATTTTTTATATAATTAATTATATATGTGTAAAAACCCTAGAAATATTAAAGACTTATTTTTTACATATTTACTTATATATATTTTATATATTTTGATTTTTTCCCTAGTTTCTACATACATTTGATTAGAATATTTACATATTCTATTTTTTTCCTAACTTTCACATATATTTGCTTATATATATTAATATTAATCCTAAAACTTTATTTTTAAATATTTAATTATATTTATTCAATTTAATTCAAAAACCCTAATTGCTATTTGCTTATATTTTTGTATATATGTGTTTGTATGTAAAAATCCTAAAACCCTATTTTTTATATGCTTAATTATATATATGTAAAAACCCTAAAAATCCTAAAGAACTATTTTTTACATATTTACTTATATATGTTTTACAATATTCTGTTTTTTTCCCTAATTTTTACATACATTTAATTAAAATATTTACACATTCTATTTTTTTTCTAATTTTTACATAGATTTGATTACATAAATTAATATTAATCCTAAAACCTTATTTAGGATGTGTTTATATGTAAAAACCCTAAACTCCTATTTTTGATATATATATATATATATATATATATATATATATATATATATATATATATATATATATATATATATATATATATATATATATATATATATATATATATATATATATATATCTCCCAAAAAATATAAAGACTTATTTTTTGGATATTTAATAATATATATTCTGCATATTCTAATTTTTCTCTAATTTCTACATACATTTAATTAGAATATTAACACATTCTATTTGTTTCCCTATTTTTTCCATATATTTGATTATATATAGTACTATTAACCCTAAAACCCTAATCCTAAAAGCCTAGACCTAAAACATGTATATGTGTGTATGCTTGTGTATATATATGTGTATGTGTATATGTGTATGCATGTGTAAAAACCCTAAAACCCTAATCCTAAAGACCTAGATCTAGAACATGTATATGTGTGTATGCATGTGTATATATGTGTATGTGTGTATGTATTATGTGTGTATGTGTATATGTGTGTATGCATGTGTGTATATATATATATATATATATATATATATATATATATATATATATATATATATATATATATATATATATATATATATATATATGTTTATGCATGTGTAAAAAGCCTAAAACCCTAATCGTAAAGACCTAGACCTAAAACATGTATATGTGTGTATGCATGTGTAAAAACCGTCGAACCCTAATCCTAAAGAACTATACCTAAAACATATGTATGTGTGTATGTACATGTGTATGTAAATGTATGTGTATATGTGTGTGTGCATATGTGTATGTATGTAAAAAACCTAAAACCCTATGTAATCCTAAAGACCTAATCTAAAACATGTATGTATATGTGTGTGTATGTGTATATGTGTGTATGCATATGTGTGTATGTATGCATATGCATGTGTATATATATATGTGTGTGTGTATGTACATGTGTGTATGTATATGTGTGTATGCATGGGTGTGTATGTATATATATGTGTGTGTACATGTATGCATGTATATGTGTGTATGCATATGTTTGTGTATGTATGTATGCATATGTGTGTGTATGTATATGCATGTGTGTATGTAATATGTATGTGAGTGTGTGTGTATACGTGTGATGTGTATGCATGTGAAAGTGTATGTAATATATGCATATGTATGTGTATGTATATGTGTATGAATGTGTGTGTGCGTATGCATGTGAATGTATGTATGCATTGTATGTGTATGCATATGTGTATATGTGTGTGTATGTGTGTATGTGTGTATGTATGCATGCATATGCATGTGTATATGTGTGTGTATGTATGTATGCATGCATATACATGAGTGTGTGTGTGTGTGTATGTATCTCTATCTCTCTCTTTATCTCTCTCTCT